>CM060316.1:3335485-3357985 GCA_030674155.1 Stramonita haemastoma | reverse complement strand
GGAACTGTGAGAAGGAGGCCTAGTGTCTACTTCAGACGAAACAGAGGTGAGTCTGGTATTCATGAGTGATTTTCAGATATATATCTATAATTATTATAGGTAATAGTACATGAGCAAGACTCTAACCATATTGTGAATTCTGTTAGATGGGAGTGGATTAGGACATGAAAGTGAGAAAGTATTTTGCATTGACACAGGACCAGTGATGATATTAAAGAATGTGTATTGTATTGTGTAATAAAGAGGAGAGAGACGAATGTGTGATGATCCTGGATGGAATATTGGACAATTGCGTGTTTCACATGGGAGAGAACTGTGTGTCCTTCAACATGGAGCTGATCGATGTGTTCTTGTCACCTGCCACCCACTGTCACCTTCAGCATAGCTGCCTTTATCACCATCATCATCATCATCATCACTATCATCATCATCATCATCATCATCATCATCACTATCATCATAAGTCGTCTATCAGAACTCTTGTCGGGTTTTTTTTCGTTGCCAGTTTGAAGACTGCACACTAATGTACACAATGAAATATGGACAATAGTTCGGTGACAACATTACTATGGTGAGACTAGCTGTCAGTTTGATGCACTCATTCCGACATACATGCATTTTGCAAGAAGTGAATGAAGTTATAGATTTGATGGGTTTTTTTAATTGACTCGAAAGCCGATTGGAAGCTGAGGACACAATTTTTCTTGTTCGTTTGGGACATCATGATTTTTAAGATCAACATAGTTCATAAATACATTCGATGAGAAGAAAGCTGTAGATCCATTTCACACCAAAACTACAGAAGTGTTCCACTAGAACTGAAGTCTTGGTACAAGTAAAGAACCGTAATGTGTTTTTTTATAAGAACAGCCGAACCCCCCTCCCCTTCCCCAACTAAAACAAACAACTTTTTTTCCCATAAAAACAAATCCTCGTTAAACATTCTTCTCTTGAAAATTTGTTCTTGTTATCTATGGACTAACTCCACAGCACTATTCATGAAAACACCAGTCCTTACAGTTCAGGGATAGCTCAGTGGTCAGAGCACTCGCTTTCCCCAAGCTAAGGTTAAGCAGCATCCAGCGTGGTTACCGAGTGGATAGGTGACCGTTTGCGCACCTTGGCTTTAGCACAGTTCCCCAGTCCATCCAGCTGTAAATGGGTACCTGCCCTCCTTAAGGTCAGGGAAGGTAAAGCAGCGAGGGAGAGGAGATGGGCGCCGCTCTCAACATGCCGGCCTGTAGAGAAGCTGATGTCCCTGACGCCTCGCTCCCCTATATGACCACGTAGGTTATTGGACACCTTTACCTTTTACACTTTGAAGAACAGCTCCACTGACTGCAGCTTTAACAAATGTTGTATTTTCTGAGCAAGCTGGAGTCCCCACTTTACTGCCTCTCTTGCCGTTACCACGCTCAGATTGTAAGGATGACAATGATCACAAGACAGTGTAGCTAGACCTGAAGTTAGTCAGCCTTGATAGATCACAGGAAAAAACTAGACACTGGCCTGTAGTATATATCATCTGAATCAAAACTGTAGTCAGTGTGTGTGTGTGTGTGTGTGTGTGTGTGCGCGCGCGCGCGCGCACGTGTGTGCGTTTTTTTTCTGCAAGTAGAGCTTTGTTCATTTGAAGATTTGACAACTCAATTTCAAAATAAACAGACTAATCCATGTGATGTCTGTGTCTCCATTTGGTTTAAATACATTCCTCATTTATGATTACATTTCTGTATTGGTCAGCTGAAGATATGGTTTCTTCATTCATTTCTTGTTATTCTACTTATTTTTGGATATGTGTGATTGCTGCTGCTCCAGTTGTGAACTGTTATCACATTTTTTGTTGTTGTCTTTGTTCCAGACACTTACCCAGCATTGTTGTTTTCTTTTTCTTTATTCTCTTTTCTTTTTAATGTCTTTCTTTGTTGTTGGTTTGGTTTTTCCCCTTGATGTAGTGGTGGTTATTGTGAGTGGTTATAGTGTTAGCTTTTGAAACCATGAAATTAAACATTTGGAGACATGGTTTGGATTTGTATGCAGACGCCTGAACAGAGCAAAACAAATCTCAGTACTGTGTGTTTTCCCTTTAGTTTGGATGTGGGTTTTTGTTGTGGTTGTTGTTGTATAACTCAGTTTTCAATTTTTTGGCCCATGAATCGATCATGAATCTTTTTCCGCACACATTTACTTATCCACAGCAAGCAGTGGAAAGAATCTGGCACATGTTTCAGTTTTGCTTCACTTTTCTGTATCAGGTCTTTCAGTCCTAGAGAGCAGTACATTTTTTTTAGAGACTAGTATGCTAATGGTGTGTGTGTGAGAGCATGAGTGGAGTGTGTGTGTGTATGTGTGCGTGTGTGTGGTGTGTGTGTGAGTGGATTTGAAATGTATGCATATATTCAAGTGTGTTCTTGCGTGAGTGCATGTGTAATGCATGTGTGCAAGTGAGTGTTAGTGTGTGTGGTTTTTAAATGTATGTATACACTCAACTTGTGTGTTCTTGTATTTTCCTGAATATGCATGGGTTATGGGTGCATTTGCCAGCTGTGCAACTCCTATGGATTGGAAAAAAAACAAAAACACTACCCTTCATCTGCAATGATCAAGAGTTGACACACAACAAAAATAATATTGATGTTATTCAGTCTTGTATTGTGAGTAATTCCTCCAGGTGTTATACTGATGCTTCGTATACATTCTGTTATTTGATTGCATATGTTTACATTCAGTGTGACAGTTGCACACGTGTCATGGTATGTTGTTCTTTGCGGCGTTCCTTAAAAAAATAAACCACTCCCATTTACAGGATTGTGACAGTGTGGTTTGTGCACAAATGCAAGTATATATGCCTGTTTATTTTAATTTTTTCAATTTATTTATTCTTTCATATCGAGGATAATGGAATAAGCACCCATCTGCTTTTTTACATTTAGTCCCCGAGTGTATGCAGTTTTTGTAAATCTTGTCATTTGTTCCCACCGGCACACAATGGCCTACTCTTACGAAAAGCAGAAAAGGATTTAATGTGTGCACAAGATGTTTTGCTTGTGTTTGCACATGGGGCCTTGGTTTATAGTCTCATCTGAAGGACTTTTGGGGAGAGTGAAGTCAGCACTGATGTTAACTCAAGGGGAAAAATCCCCTCGAATGGGAATCGAACACGGGTTGTCAAATTGCAAGCGCAATGCTCTGACCACTAGGCTATCCCGTCTTTTTTAGTGTGCCCATGTATGAGGAAAAGAAATCATGGGGAGGTCTCAACTAGGAGATTTTCAGAGGAGCAGCTCCCTGGCATCTGGCAAGCTCATGTTGAGGTCTCTGACTTCTGCCTTATGCTTGTGGGAGTTCAAGACTGATGGGGACATTTCAACATTGTCATATGCATGCTGTGTGTGTGTGTGTGTGTGTGTGTGTGTGTGTGTGTGAGTGTGTGTGTGTGAGTGTGTGAGTGTGTGTGAGGTGTGTGTGATGTGTGTGCATTGTTCACATGCACTGGTACAGATACAGCTCATGCACTTCAACACACACACACACTTTAACCCTGGGAGAAAAGTCTCTCCACTGGACCTCTCAACAAAGTCTCTCCACTGGACCTCTCAACAAAGTCTCTCCACTGGACCTCTCAACAAAGTCTCTCCACTGGACCTCTCAACAAAGTCTCTCCACTGGACCTCTCAACAAAGTCTCTCCACTGGACCTCTCAACAAAGTCTCTCCACTGGACCTCTCAACAAAGTCTCTCCACTGGACCTCTCAACAAAGTCTCTCCACTGGACCTCTCAACAAAGTCTCTCCACTGGACCTCTCAACAAAGTCTCTCCACTGGACCTCTCAACAAAGTCTCTCCACTGGACCTCTCAACAAAGTCTCTCCACTGGACCTCTCAACAAAGTCTCTCCACTGGACCTCTCAACAAAGTCTCTCCACTGGACCTCTCAACAAAGTCTCTCCACTGGACCTCTCAACAAAGTCTCTCCACTGGACCTCTCAACAAAGTCTCTCCACTGGACCTCTCAACAAAGTCTCTCCACTGGACCTCTCAACAAAGTCTCTCCACTGGACCTCTCAACAAAGTCTCTCCACTGGACCTCTCAACAAAGTCTCTCCACTGGACCTCTCAACAAAGTCTCTCCACTGGACCTCTCAACAAAGTCTCTCCACTGGACCTCTCAACAAAGTCTCTCCACTGGACCTCTCAACAAAGTCTCTCCACTGGACCTCTCAACAAAGTCTCTCCACTGGACCTCTCAACAAAGTCTCTCCACTGGACCTCTCAACAAAGTCTCTCCACTGGACCTCTCAACAAAGTCTCTCCACTGGACCTCTCAACAAAGTCTCTCCACTGGACCTCTCAACAAAGTCTCTCCACTGGACCTCTCAACAAAGTCTCTCCACTGGACCTCTCAACAAAGTCTCTCCACTGGACCTCTCAACAAAGTCTCTCCACTGGACCTCTCAACAAAGTCTCTCCACTGGACCTCTCAACAAAGTCTCTCCACTGGACCTCTCAACAAAGTCTCTCCACTGGACCTCTCAACAAAGTCTCTCCACTGGACCTCTCAACAAAGTCTCTCCACTGGACCTCTCAACAAAGTCTCTCCACTGGACCTCTCAACAAAGTCTCTCCACTGGACCTCTCAACAAAGTCTCTCCACTGGACCTCTCAACAAAGTCTCTCCACTGGACCTCTCAACAAAGTCTCTCCACTGGACCTCTCAACAAAGTCTCTCCACTGGACCTCTCAACAAAGTCTCTCCACTGGACCTCTCAACAAAGTCTCTCCACTGGACCTCTCAACAAAGTCTCTCCACTGGACCTCTCAACAAAGTCTCTCCACTGGACCTCTCAACAAAGTCTCTCCACTGGACCTCTCAACAAAGTCTCTCCACTGGACCTCTCAACAAAGTCTCTCCACTGGACCTCTCAACAAAGTCTCTCCACTGGACCTCTCAACAAAGTCTCTCCACTGGACCTCTCAACAAAGTCTCTCCACTGGACCTCTCAACAAAGTCTCTCCACTGGACCTCTCAACAAAGTCTCTCCACTGGACCTCTCAACAAAGTCTCTCCACTGGACCTCTCAACAAAGTCTCTCCACTGGACCTCTCAACAAAGTCTCTCCACTGGACCTCTCAACAAAGTCTCTCCACTGGACCTCTCAACAAAGTCTCTCCACTGGACCTCTCAACAAAGTCTCTCCACTGGACCTCTCAACAAAGTCTCTCCACTGGACCTCTCAACAAAGTCTCTCCACTGGACCTCTCAACAAAGTCTCTCCACTGGACCTCTCAACAAAGTCTCTCCACTGGACCTCTCAACAAAGTCTCTCCACTGGACCTCTCAACAAAGTCTCTCCACTGGACCTCTCAACAAAGTCTCTCCACTGGACCTCTCAACAAAGTCTCTCCACTGGACCTCTCAACAAAGTCTCTCCACTGGACCTCTCAACAAAGTCTCTCCACTGGACCTCTCAACAAAGTCTACAACTTGGCGCCTTGCAGAGAGAGTGTAAAACAGCAGGAGTTGACAGGTGATCCTAACAAAGTTGGGCTGTGTTTAGCTATTCAAAGACTATACCTCTGTTAGAATCATACTGGGTAGAGATCGTGGTGCATGTTCGCCAATCAGAATTTCCACTTTCAAAAAGGTTGTCCTGTAAAAGCCTCTTCAATGTAGATTTTGGATTGATACTAGCTCTTTTGTTTTTAATTCATGAATTCCAGAAGTTTTTTCCCCTCCAATTGGTTGCTCATTACACTTTCAAAGGAAGATGCACACAGCAAAGTAAACCAAGGCAGCTGCTACACTATTCCCCACCTGATATTCCCCATCACTTCTTCAGTCTATATCATGTTCTGTAACAGTTACATACAACATTTTTTTCTTCTTAGAAAAAAAGGTTAACATTCAAAAACATCATCACAATGAAGATGCCATGAAAACAAAATCCATATTTATTCATTCCAAATTACACACACACACAACACACACACACACACACACACATACTCATGCACATACACACACACACTCACACACACATAGATAATGTGTAGCACACATCGTTTTGTAGCATACATTGACAAACAAGTGGTCAGAAAACAGCAGTGTTCAGAATGCTACAGGTAAGGTAGGCCCCAGACACCCACCCATCAGCAGCTAGACCCTCTCTGAGATCCAGATGGCCCCTGTGCACCCCGCTTTGATGGCCTGGCTCATCACTTTATACAATGGAGCCTGCACAAAACAAACAACAAAAATTGCCAATTATTTTTTATAGATGTTCAGCATCAAAAAGTGTTTGGTTTTTTTGTCTTAAAAAAAACAACACCTACAGATGTTTAACAGAAAATAACTGTTAATTTTCAACATGAAAACAAGAATATTTTGAACTATTAGGAAAAAACAACATAAAAATGCCTGCTTTCTAAATAACACATTTACCTAATCAGCAAGCAGTGTCAAACCATGTTATTACTTCTTCCTCTTCTCACTGGTTTAATGTCCATTCACTATAAGGTGATTTAGACAATGGCGCATTCACGTTAAGAATGCCCTGAAAAATGGATGAGGGAAACGGTGGAAGGATGAAGAATGTAATGGATGATGATAAGTCTATAAGATTCCATCTACAGTAACTGTCCTACAGGTGACTGGCAAATACTTTCTGCAACTGATACTAGTACATGCCACTCGGAATAATACAGTATACTTTAGATGCCTCCACATATTTTGCTTAGATCTATTCCTCTGCTTTTATACGAGGCACTGAGCACAAGGCAATTAAACAATACATGATGGACTGATATAATGGCAGAACAAATGCAGAAAACATATTAGGAATATTCAGTTTTCCAAGCATTCAGATATAGTCATTACCTTCTCTGCATCGTGCTCCAGACCTGTGTCCAGATGTTCCAGCTCGTCATCTCGAAACTTTTTCAGCTTCTGTGAAACACAGTTACGTTTTAGACATTAGAGCCAAAGTAGCATACATCTTTAAAAATAATAAAAGGAAGGATAGATATCGAAATAATAAGGAATAAAAAGATAAACTCAATCAGAAAAGGCTATTCCACTGACTGTAGAACTAAGTATTTCATCCATGAAAAAAGCTATTTCTGAGAATGGACAAGATAAAAATTAAAAAGATTTATGAGAAACTGAGGCCCTTTATTTGCTTGCTTTACAAGATTTAGCACTAAACCTGTGCTTGTCACCAAGTTAGTTTTTACGTATACTTTTTCATATCCAAACTTTCACCTTCAACCAGTTTCTCTGCAGAAGACATTTTAAAGATATCAACATTAATTTTCTTTGCCATTCAATTCAACATTTCACTAATCAGTTCTCCTTCTCTTTCTCTCTCTTTCTTTCTTTTTTTTTTTTTTTTTTAAATTTTTTTTTATCTCTGTGGCTGTTGTCTTTGACAGCTGTTTTCTCCAAATATTAGGTAAGTACACCAGGAAAACCAAGGGAAATAACTGGCAGTATGGTGCGAGTATCACAGACACAGACACAGACACAGACACACACACACACACACACACACTCTCTCTCTCTCTCTCTCTCTCTCTCTCTCTCTCCTCTCTCTCTCTCTCTCTCTCTCTCTCTCTCTTCTCTCCAGAAATGTATCTATTGTGAACTTACCTCCAACAAATCTTTGTGGAGCTCTGGGTCATCTTCCATCAGTTCTCTGATCTGGCTAAAAACAACAAAAAGCCCCTTGTAACATGTGATTTTCTAGTATCTTGAACATTTCTTCCATTTAAAAAGTACACAAAGAAGAATACAAAACCAGAACAAAAAGAGAAAAAGCAGACATAAAAAGCTTGTTCACTAAAGAAAAAAACAACTAGTATCTTTACTTTTTGTCTCACAGGTGAAGACATTTTCATGCTATTTTTACAACAGCAATGACAATTCATTGTAATCCATTCTATGATCACAAAAAACACAAAGGTAAACTAAAAATGAACGACACGATGATAAAATATATGATGATCCTGATAAACTTTTTCCAATGAACGATCATAGAAAATACTTTAAAAAGTCATCAGTAATTTAAATTCGTGTTTTATCACAGTAAAAGGATATTCAGAACGAGCTTATTTGAATTTCACAAGTGATGGCCTATCTCACTTGTTTCCCTCATCAATGCAAAAATACCTACAAAAACAACAGCCAGAAAGTGTTTATGTAAACGTATTTTCATTTCTACACTGGTGCAAGTATGTGCCTGGACATGTGCAGTCAAAAACAAGCACATGGGTATGTATACATGCACAAGTGACACAGCATTTCTGGCTGAACATTCATTCACTGCTTTTGAGTTCCTTTAAAAATTATGCACATGGTTAAGACATTCACCTGTCGAACAATTAAACAGTGAGGTTCTAGGTTTGATACCCAGCCTTTCTTCCCAGTCTGACAAGAAAATCAAACTGAATATCAAATCTTTCAGAGAAGACAATAAACCAGTCAGACGAGTGTGCTTAACAGACTTGTGCACGCCAAAAGAACCCAAGACAGTGAAAATTGGAAAGAGCAAGGAGATACTTTTCACCTGTCTTCAAATGCTAGCTTACCTTACTAGTGCGCGGGAAAAAACGATCACACACACACACAAATCTCACATTGGTAAACCTCGGAACTCTAGCCAAGAAACAAAAAAAAAAAAAGGAAGAAAAAACTCATGCACACAGCCAACAAGCATGCATGCTACCTGACAACCTAACTACCTGGGAACAGATCTTCACAATTTACAAAAAACTGCATACACACGGGGACATTAAAAAAGCACATAAGTGCTTATTCCATTATCTTTGATATAAAAGAATAAAGAAAATAAATATAAAAAAAATAAAACCACCACACTGACCAGCCAGCCCTGACTGACCTGTTGTAGTGGTCCCCGATGGCGTTTCCACGGCAACCGTGCAGGCCATGGCTGCCTCCTTCCCTACCAGAGCTGCTCCTGCACCTGTCACATCAAGTGTAGGATACACTCTGTGATTATTTCAATATTTTCAAAAAGCATAACTACTTTTTTTCAAAAAGCATAACTACTTTTTGGTTTTCATTTCAGCTTGAAAAGAGACTGTTTCACACCATATGGTGGAAAGAAAATATGGAAAGCTTCAAGAAAAATCTTCAGAAAAGAAACACCCTTTTAAGAATGTTTCAGTTTTTTTTATTTAACTTATTGCAGGGTTTGTTTGTTTTTTTAATCCAAGTCACATTCTGACTATGGCTCCCATCCTGCCTTCTGTTGTTGCCTCCCCCTCCTCAATTTCTGCAAGTACTTCCACACACCACACAAAGCACCCATGACTGTTAATTATGATTAGACATTGTTGAATTTTGTGTATCCAAATCAGGAGGGGGGGGGGGGTTACTTGAAATAAATTCATGAAGTCAGAAGTCTGGAATGCTCTTCAGCTGCCTCTTCAGTGCTTCTATAACTCCAGGTCCACTCCCTCCCATAAACTAAGACCTATTTCACAAGGTTTAGGGCAAACATGCTTCATTCTCTACTGAGGGGGACTTTGAAAACTGGACTGTTTCAAGCATCTGACTAGTTACACGGGTATGCTTTAGCTTTTATTTATAGATCAGTCTTGCAGATGTGGGCTTCCTTCATTCCAAACAGAACAGAGATTCCTGACAATCCCACATGCATAAAGTTTTACCTACAGTGGAGAATGGTGGGGAATGAGCCCAAGATTTCTTCAACATTCCTTTTTTTTTTAAAGTACATTTTGTATTTTAATTTCTACAATCCATATGTATTGCTTCCACACATGCAAAGCTGAACCTTAAAGCTCTCTTTCCCTCCCAGCTATATTAAAACATAATCTAACACTTAGTCAGACACTAGCCCCACATCAAGAATCTTATCAAAGACACAGACATAAACACACACACACACACACACACACACACACACACACACACACACACACTTACCCAATGCAAATCCGGCGATGTTCCAGAGTGGCAGCATTACAGTGGGTCGCACACGGCGTTCAGACATCAGCTTGTCAAAGGCAGCCTTGTGCTCCAGCTCCTGCTCATGCATCTCCTGCACAAAGACAAACAACCACACATATATGATCATATCAACTACACCTCCTAGGTATTTTTCTTTCTTTCTTTATAAAAAGAATGTTGTCATATCTGATTCTTTTAAGTGATTTGATACCATGAGTTGAAAACTGCATCGCATGGGTCAGCTTGTTTTTCTCTCTTTTCTTTCTTTTTCTTTAGTTCTTCAGCTAGAGCTTGGAGGTTCACCATTGATGATGACATTTTGCATGTGCGTCCGTTTGTGCCCATCATGAAAATAGCCACATTCTGACATGGGGATGTACTGGGTATATATATTAAATATTTCCAATTCCCACCGAACGCTGACATGTATTACTGGATCTTTATATGTATATCTGATCTTCTGCAGGTGTATAACCATGCAGGGAATTAAGGTACTGGCAGGTCTGCACTTCAAGTTGACCTGGGATATTGTAAAAATCTCCACCCTTAAGTCATCAAACACCCCCAAGATTTGAACCCCCACTTCATGAACCCAGGGACTGAAGTCTAACAGCCTTAACCACCCAGCTATAGCGTCTATCGTTTTCTTCTGTCTGAAATTTAATGTGAAGGATTATGTTCAGGTACTTAAAAATAGGCATACAAGCACACTTCTCATCCAGCGTGTACAAGTTTATGATCTCACAATTCCCAGGCATGAAGAGTGACACAGAGTGCATAGTTATACTAGCTGACCCTGAGGGAGTTAGGATGAGGAACACCCAACAACAACAAAAATCGATAAAGTTTCAGGGTAATTTCCTATGTACCATTCATGCTGTACAGCTATGATAAAGGTGCAGAATTCCAATGCCTGCACTCTGTACCTACCTTCAAGAGGGGGCCCACAGGAGTCTTGCCCAGAACGGCCATCTGTCCCTCGTAAATTCCTGTGTGCTCCAAACTCCCCAGCGTGATCCACGCGGATGATTTTATCCAGCATGGCTTTCCTCCGCTTCTCCCGCACAGATGTGCACATGTGCCTGACACACACCCTGCTGGCCAGACCAAGCGACATCTTGGAGCTGATCACTGTAACTGTAAGCACAATACTTCCATGTCAATGTTCCAGCCACTTCTGTACATAATGTGGCAACATGTTTTTATCTAGATCAGATGGAATCAGCAAAAATAATGGAATCTTTTTTTTAAGCAATGAATACAGTAAAAAGGTCAGGTAAAGGTGTCCCATAACCTGTGTGGTCATAGTGGAGTGAGGCGTCAGAGACCTCAGCTTCTCTAGGGGCCAGCATGTTGAGGGCAGTGCCCATCTCCTCTCCCTAGCTGCTTTACCTTCCCTGACCCTAAAGAGGGTACCCATTTACAGCTGGGTGAACTGGGGGAGCAATACTGTAGCCAAGGCGCGCAAATGGTCACCCATGAATACAGAGAAATATGTAAAAAGTCACCATTCTTGTCTCCTCTCATATTATGAGCCCACTAAACAATCAAGGTTTGGTGAAAAGCAAGGGTGAAAACTTGCCAGGTGGAAAAAAAAATACAATGGTCTTGGAATGTTTTGTTTGACAGTCTTCTGGGAATTCTCCTGTGACAATTCCCCCCACCCCTCCCATTCCTCTCCTAATCAGTTCCTATTTTTGATATTGTAGAAGAGTTTGCAAGACTAGCAGTACGCTAAGCAGCACTGACACAGTGACAGTCACTAGTCACAGTACACCATTCCCTTTTGTGCAGTATACCCCAGGTAGGGACTGAAGGGAAAGGCAGCCGTGTTCAAAAAGATGGCAATGGATTCTGAGATGTCAAATAACATTCCATACACAGCAACATTAAATTAGTTACTTGCTTCAATAATAAATATAATAATAATAAAATAATAATAATAATAAGCATCATCATCATCATCATCATAAGTTACAGAATAAATTCTGGCAAAAGTTTCATTTTTACACAAATTTTGTCGCTAGAACTAGAACACTATACTCTATATAAATAGAAGCTGGAAAGGACATAATATTCATGATATGTGCTGTGCACCACAAACTGAGAACAAAGTTTAAAATTATAAGATGTCGCTCTACTGGATGGTTTCTCGCCTGTACGGTATATTGTAGCTGCCCTTAGCTGACTCCTCTCTGAATAAAAACAAAAGTAAGCTAGGCCTACCACCTATCCTATGCCACAAATATTGAAATAACTGATACTGTGATGTGCAGTAGTGCCAGTGAAAACAGACTGGGAAAGGAGACATATGTCTTACCTCAGATTTAGATTTATAGGGAAAAGTGGTACATAACACAATATGTTACGTCAGAAAACAGACTTAAGCCGAGCACGAGAAAGGCTTCTCTTGAGCAGACGACGCTTACGAAAGGAAGTCATACAAGGGCGCAACCATTTTATCAATCTGCAGTAAATCATTAAACTGCATATGATTATTCTTTCATTATTTTGTTTCGATCAAATTCAATAAATAAAAATTCACATATATAAAATAGTCAATCTTATTCTTGTCTCAAAGACACATGAAAAAGGCCATTAAAAAATACTTCCAAGTAGTATATATTATACAGTAATAGTGGCTTGGCATCATACTAGTATCAACCAATGTTTCTAAATACAACAATTAATGAACTAAAAATAATTTGAACAGTAAGTCTAAGATTGTTTCTTTTTTTGTAAAAGAGAAGTGTGTCTATATTATTTTTTAGTTACTATTCGTTTTTCTTTTTTAACCAATCCAGTTCCTAGTTTCACTCCAGCTTTTCTAGGTAAAAGACAACAAAGGTGTGCGCGTGCTAGGTCACACGAAGCAGACGACTGAAGCGATCGACAATAGCCTAGCCTAGTCCCAAGGCTGCACGATTGTTGTGTTCATTCAAGCCGACAAGACAGCATGTAAGTTCAGTTGTATTATATGTGTGGTCTTTGTTTTATTTGTCAGTGTCAATGCAAAAATGGTGAGGTTCTGTCGCGGTCTTCAGCGAGTTCTGGAACCGAAGCGACTTCTCCGCCGAGTTCTGTTTGTGTTTATATCGTCACACCATCTGATCATTTCGTCACTTCTACGTCATACTAATAATTTTGTAGTTAAGTATATGAGCCCACATAAAAAAACAACAACAAAAAAACAACTACAAACAAAACAAAACAAACGATACCAACAAACCAAACAGAAATATCATCAAAAACCAAAAAGCACCCCAAAATTTAAAACAAAGGAAGCAAGATAAATTTTAAAGGAAAAAAAGAGCAACTGAAAAACAAAACAAAAAAAGGAAGAAAATGAAATAAATGAAAACAAGTAAAAAGTTGTTGTTTTTTTCTCAAGAGCAAGTGTGCAGTTTTGTGTTAACAATTTTTAGATACAAAAAAACAAGGCTAAGAATGTTATTTTTCCTGTGAAACTGAAAGTTTGATGAACTGTAGAATTTGCAAGAACAAGTCATATAATAAATATACATGGCATGATATTAATAGTCAGCATTTTTTAAAGGTATTTTTGATATGACAGTACACTTTGACAAAGAAAGACAAAGAAAATTTGACAAATATTGTGAAAAGACTTTTTTTTTATAATAAAACAACAAAAAACAAAAAGGGGTAGAGGATCCTAAAATTTCTAGTGTCTAAAAATGGAAGAGTTGGAATTTCTTTTTAAACTGAGTCCTTCACTTAAAAATGTCCTTTCACAAATTTCAGAGAAGGAAGCTACATTGGTTATATATATATGTACTAACAGTCATGAAGTTGAGATGGTCAGTGACATTTGTTTGTGTGTTTGGGGGTGGTTTTGCCTACATGCTTTCACAGCTTTTTTTTCAGAGGGAGTTGATTGGAAGTTCAATTCAATTCAAAATACTCTATTATCTAAGAACAGAGAAATTCTGGCAGGTTACAAGTTTGGTTTGGGGTTGGGGGTTTTTTTATGGGGGGAGGGGGTTCTTTTTTGTTGATTGTTTTTTTAGCTTGTTTGCATACATGCTGGTTGGTTGATTGATTAGGCTTTTTTCTTTTAACTTAAGTGTGCTGATTGGTTGGTTGGGGTTTTGCCTTTTGATGCATTGTGGCCAGGACTCTAGAATGTACTGTTGCCTCTGTGATGTGTAAAAAGTACTTTTCATTGTTTTGTAATTTGTATCATATTGTATAGTATTTTCAGTCATGTCAGATTTCTGTGTGTTGAATTTAAGCTGTTCTCCCCAGGGAGGGCCCATTGCCACAGAAGCAGCACCACCTTTTTTTTTTCTTTTTCCTTTTTTTTTATTTTTTAAAATGCTCTTGTCTATGTATTTCATTTCCCCATCAATTTTTTTTCAACAGAATTTTGCCGAGGATTATTTTTTGTTGTGAGGTGTTCTTTGAATGCAGCATATATTGCACACAAGACCTCAGTTCTAGCTCATACAAAAGACTAGCACCCAGACCACCACTCAAGTTCTAGTGGATGGGGGAAAAGTTTGGACACAAACCCACGCTTTATGCTTTCTAGGCAGGTGCATTATCAAAAGGCCCCCCATCTTGTATAACTTGTTTAATGTTTTGCTGGTTGTTAATAATCATGGTAGATGTTGGAAGTTGATATGTGTATATATGTGTCTCTGTGTGCCCATTGTATTTTTGTACCAGATTTAAACACACCAGATGTTGTTTGTTGCATTGTATGCATTTTGGGCTGCTCTCCTCTCCCCACTGAGAGCACATCAGCACAGAGCACCACTACTAGCACTACCCTCAATTCTATTTTCTTGTATTTAATGTGTGTATTTGTTTTCCTCTTGTGTGTGTGTGTGTGTGTGTGTGTGTGTGTGTGTGTGTGTGTGTGTGTGTGTGTGTGTGTGTTGTGTGCATGCTTGTGTGTATGCACCTTTTATGATCATGACACCCAAGTATTGTTTATTCGTGATAGTATGAAAAATTACATCTAACAATACAGTCAACAATTCAGTCCTATAGATCTATACATGTCTGTCTTCAGTCGTATGTCTCTTCTATATATTATTTTTTATCAAATTAATATGCATTGAAGAATGAGAACAGTCTTACTCTGATTCTGTGAACAGAGCTCTGTGGTATTTTTAAAAATAGTCATTCATGGATTCATATGTGTCATGTAACATCCTGTTATTTTAAGTTTTCAAACAGATATATACCATTTGAGAATGTTACAGTTGTGAACATAAAAAGAAAACATATTTCATTAAATTTACTAAGCTATGTTATATAATTAATGCCCTTTCCTCTCATCTACAATGCAGGACATGTCTAGAAAAGGTCCAGACATCCCACCCATTTTTTTTTTAAGAATCTGAATTACTATGGTGAATAAAAAAAAAATTTTAAAACAGAACATAAAAAGCATCCCCCCTCTCCCCTCCCCCCCCCCCAAAAAAAAACAAACAAAAAAACCAAGAAGAGAATCATGGCTCAGCCAAATCTCCTGAGTGTCTCAGAGGGTGTGGGAGCAAGCCACTTAACACATAGTACTTGGCCTGCTGTATTGTGTGCTATGCAACTTGTGCATTTGGAAGGGTAAGAAGAGTTATCCTTATAATTTGATGGGTTCCACTTTAGGTGAGAGGGTGAGGTGGGTTCGTGCTTCGTGGTTGTGTGTGTGTGAGTGTGTTGTTGTTGGCAGTGTGTGTGTGATGGTGTGTGTGTGGTTCGTGTGTGTGTGTGTGGTGTGTGGTGTGTGTGTTGTGTGTGTGTGGTGTGTGCGTGCATGTGGTGTGTGTGTGTGTGTGTGTGTGTGTGTGTGTGTGTGACTCTGGTGTGTATGTGTGTGTGTGTGTTTGTGTGTGTGTGTGTGTGTGTGTGTGTGTGTGTGTGTGTGTGTGTGTGTGTGTGTGTGTGTGTGTGTCTTGTGTGTGTGTGTGTGTGTGTGTCACTTGTGGGGTGTGTGTGTGTGTGTGTGTGTGTGTGTGTGTGTGTGTTTCATTATTTTTCTGTGTTATGTATTGAAGAATAAATAGATCTTCATTGTTGAAGAACAGATTCAAGTATTGTAATGTAACAGAACGAAGGCTATATTTCTTCTTTTTTTACATCATCTGTGACCCCTAACACAGTAGCAGGCATGGCAGTTGGTGATATGTAATATATAACCAGTTTACTGTGATCAGTTGTAAGTTTACACCATTCACTGGAAGCAGAGAGTACAGCTTGTCATGATGAAGGATAGAAGCTCCTGTCTGTCTGTCTGTCTGTCTGTCTGTCGTCTGATCTGTCTCTCTGTCTCCCCCCCCCCCCCCTTTTCTCACCCCTTCTTTCTACCTCTCTTTCTTTCTCTCTCCTCCCCCTTCTCACCCTCTGCCCCCCCCCCCCCCCCTTCACCGACACCCCCTCCCACCCTCTCTGTCTGTCTGACTCTATCTGTCTCTGTCTCCTGTCTTTTGTCTCTGTCTGTCTGTCTGTCTGTCTGTCTGTCTGTCTGTCTCTCTCTCTCTCTCTCTCTCTCTCTCTCTCTCTCTCCTCTCTCTCTCTCTCTCTCTCTCTCTCTCTCTCTCTCTCTCTCTCTCTCTCTCTCTCTCTCTCTCTGTGCAGACCTCTATCTCATATTTCATCTTTCTTTCCCCCAGCATTTTTGTGACTAGTTGGTTTGGGTCGTGAGATAAATGTTGCTCTGTGGATGACTCATGATTTTTTCCTGTGGGTTTTGCTTTTCAGTGAGGTGACAGATATGGCCAGCATGGTTAGCTGCCAGGCAATAAGAACAGAAATAAAATCTGTCCTTTTCCTCTTACATGGTTCTTTCATTTCCCCCTGACAGTGTATCTCTTCCTGCATTCCGCGCCATCTCTCTCCTGCCATTTTGTCCCCGCATTATTGAATCTGCATACATTTTATTAGCTACAGCTCTTGTACACATCACGACACGCAGTGTCCTGCATGCACAACATTTGCCTGTTAGGGAAAGGGGAGTGCTGGGCTGATTGTGTTTTCCAGACGTCCTGTAACCGTTTTCCCAAATGGGGCTTCTCTGATTGCTTCTAGTTTGTTTGCAGGCTAGATATGCTGGTTGCATGCCAGAAAAAGGCAGAATATCATTCTGTGGTGGCTTTGCTGTGGCTTTCATAAACTTCTGTCTCTATTTCTACTGTTCATAGCAGCTGTACCCTTCCCTGGCTAAAGTAGATTCAATAACGTTTATAAAGTTCTATTAAATATGCTCTGATTAACATGTGGCCTGACAGTTGATTTGCAAATACCGGGATTTTGGGGTGTGGAGTGACAAAGTTAGCAAATATTGAACACCATGATTTTCAGACCGTTGTAGATGAGCAAATTCTAGGAAGAGCAAAGTTGTATACAATAACTTTAGAACAGAATATGGTCTTATTTCAAGAAATCCAAAATGAAAATTGCCTTCTCCTGCCAGTGTATATCCTTGAAAGAAAAGAAATAAGAATGAACAAATAAATAAATGACAAGCTGCAAGATTTTTTTCTATATTTCAGTTATTAAGATGTATAGTTATTTATGGAAGACATGTAGCCCAACCAGAGTTATGATTCAAATGATCTTTTCAGAAATATGAACAATATTTATGCAAATGCATATATCACCATAACCATCATGTCACGGCTTTCGTTTCCAAAGGATCACATTAATTTTTGGTGAAGTTGAATGAATCCAGGGTGAATGTTGTGAGGGGAAACGTGCATCCTCTGCCTCCCTGCATAACCTGTCTTTCTCCTTACTCTTCACTCCTGCAACATATACATTTATTTATGCAAGCATACACATACTCTCTCTCTCTCTCTCTCTCTCTCTCTCTCTCTCTCTCTCTCTCTCTCTCCTCTCTCTCTCTCTCTCTCTCTCTCTCTCTCTGATTGGTTTTTTTTTTTTTTGTATTCAAATCAAATCTTCATTGATTCTACTTCATATTTCGTTTCTGAATGAGTGCCTTTCATAACTTACCTTAAATTGTATCTCTGTCTTATTTCTTACCTTTTGTGTTCTTCTTCCCCTTTTATCAAATCTATGTTTATGACTTATTTTGATGATAGATATGGTGGATTGATGTTCAGTCATCTAACCTCATCATATCCATGTTTGATTTTAATTATGGCCTTTTTGTTTTGTTGGTTTTGTTGGTTTTGTTGTTTTGTTTGTTTGGTTTTTATGTTTTTGTTTTTTGTTTGTTGTTTGTTTTTTTTGTTTTTTTTTATTCAAATCAAAATCATCATTGATTCTTACTTCTTATGTTCGTTTCTGAATGAGTGCCTTTTTTTTTATAACATTACCTTAATATTGTATCTCTGTTTCTTACCTGTTGTTTGATACTTGGTAAAGTTTTTTGCTCTTGGTAATTGGATCATTATAATTGTTCTTGTTTAGTTCAGGCTATGTTTTTATCTTGATGTTATCCCTGAAAGGGCGGGGACTGGATGTAAAAAAGCACATGAGTGCTTATCTATTATCCTCGAATAAAAGAATTTTGCCTTGCCTTGCCTTGCCTTTGCCTTTGCCTTGCTGCCTCTGCCTTGCCTTGCCTCTCCTCTCTCTCTCTCTCTCTCTCTCTCATCTCTCTCTCTCTCTCTCTCTCTCTCTCTCTCTCTCACTCTCTCTCTCTCTCTCTCTCTCCTCTCTCTCTCTCTCTCTCTGTACGTATACACAACACACACACACACGCACACCACACACACACACACACACACACACACACACACACACACACACACACACACACACCACACACACACACACACACAGCTTGACCGCATCCTCATCCTCAGTTGTTTTTTTTCTCCCACATTGATCATCTGCCCTCCTCCTCCTCCTCCTCCTCCCCCCCATTCCATCCCCTTACAGGTCCCCCTTTTTAACTGTGCACCCCTTCACCTTCCCCCCCTTCCTCTCTTGCTATACGTCATCACCTCCCCTTCTTTTCTCATGCATCTCTATTCCTAGAGTTGCCATGCAGGGGGTGGGGGGTGGGGGTGGGGAGGCGGTCCCACTCCAACCCTCATTCTGGTAACACCCCCTCTCCCTTCTCTTTCCCCCCTAACCTCCTTCCACTCTGCATCTCAGCAGCTCATTGAAGACCAGGTAATTGAGAGGAGCTGGATGAAGTTGAAGAAACCATACAGTTTCCTGTGCTGACGTCACAAACCCTCCTTCCTCTCACCCCCTTTCCTCCTCTCTATTCCATTCATCCTTCTGATGATCGACTTTTTTTTTTTTTGCTCCATCAGTTCCTGATTTTACAGGAGGTGGGTGCCTTAGCTGATCACGGAAGAGAGGTGAAAACCACAGCAGCTAAATGATTGAATCACGTAGGACAGTTACATGCAGTTTGTTTGATTTTTTTTTTCGATTTCAGATAACTGCAAAAATTTAAAAAAATATCATTATTTGGAGAATCCACTTTTGTTTAAATGTGTTTGAAATCTTATTGTGACTTGCCAACATTACAAAAAAAAGTCTTACCAATGGAGGTAACAGTGAACGTGTGCACCAAGTATTTATGTGACAAATAGATCCCTATCACCTCCTGCCTTGCACACTCTTGTTACCTTCAAGTGGCGCCCTGTTGGGTTGAAAAGTGGTGTGTGTGTGTGTGTGTGTGTGTGTGTGTGTGTGTGTGTGTGTGTGTGTGTAATTGCTACCCTGTCAGTCTGTCTGTCTGTCTGGTATATACTCACTTTTTGGGGGTCAGGGGGTCGTGGTGTGGCAGGAGCATGCCAAACACGTAATGACACATTTATAGCCTTGGATGAACATTAACATGCCAGTAATGATATTATTGCTGTCACACATCACACACACACAATACACACACACACAAACACACACACACACACACACCACACACACACACACACAACACACACCAAACTGCTCTCTCTCTCTCTCTCTCTCTCTCTCTCTCTCTCTCTCTCTCTCTCTCTCTCTCTCTCTTTCCCCAATCGCCACATTCGATATTTTCCCAAATTTTTACGACCTCCCCGCCCCCCCCCACCCCCCCTCTTTTTTTTTCTTTCATCATTGACACCCACCCACCTTATCACTCAGCCTTCCCATTTTCCTCCTCCCTCTGACCTTCTCCCTCTGACCCTCTCTTTTTCCCTCCCCCTGCCTGCCTCCCTCCCTGCTTCACCATTCACCCGCCCCTCTACTCTGTCCTCCCTTCTGGGCATTCCTGATCTCTCTCTACACATCCTCAGTAGTTTCAACCCCTCCCCACCCCCCCTCCTCCCTTCTTGATCCTTCCCACCTCATTGAGGACCAGACAGTAGCAGAGGCGGTTATTTCGTGAGCTGACGTCACAGACCCCCCCCCCCCCCCTCCCCGTCACTCATTCTTCCTGTCCTCCCTCCCTCCATCCCACAGACGATGGACTGTTCTTTTGCTTCATCAGTTAGCTCTCGTCCTGGGGCTTTTGCTTCATCAGTTCTGGGCCTGCAGGAGAAAATGGTTTGGTCCAGAAAGGATGGGAGGAAAGTGATGTGGCGTCTACATCGGAAACAGTTGGAGCACAGATCTATTATAGTTATGATTGTGCAGCTTTGTCTAGCTTCATCTGTCTCTGTCCGTTCATCTCTCTCTCTCTCTCTCTCTCTCTCTCTCTCTCTCTCTCTCTCTCTCTCTCTCTCTCTCTCTCTCTCTCCTCTCTCTCTCTCTCTCTCTCTCTCTTTCGTAAGAGTAGGCCATTGTGTGCCGGTGGGAACAGATGACAATATTTACAAAACTGCATACACAGGGGGACTGGATGAAAAAAGCAGATAAGTGCTTATTTCATTATCCTCGATACAAAAGAATAAATAAATTAATTAATTAATAAATCTCTTAATCTCGCTTTTCAAGTACAACGCTTTCTCGCGTGCTTGTTCACGGGTCAGTTTTTAACTGTTAGCCTTCTGCTGTCTCCAAATGGATACCCAGGACTTAAGGAATGAAGAACGAACTTTAGCGTGCACTTGCCACACACACCACACACACACACACACACACACACACACAACACACACACACACACACACACACACACACACACACACTCCCCTCCCCCCTCTTTTGGCAGCATCATTCCCACACAGCGCATAGTGACCCATGCCTGCCCCTCACTGAAAGGCAGATGATGCATTCATCATGTCTTCACTGAACTTTGGCCAAAGGTCAAGCTCAGGGCAAAACGGTTTAAGGGATTAGAAGGAAGTTGGAGGGTGTGGAGGGTTAAAGTGTAACCGCTTAATACGGTTGAACAGATGAAACCGGAGCAGGGATTGAATGCGTCGTTGCAACCGTTCCTCAGGGCGTCTCAGTTGACGCCCTTCAAAGACACAGAATAGCGGCTTTTGGGGGGATTAAAAAAGGACAAACAAGACAGCAAACAAACCCTGAAGTGGCCACACTTGTGCAGAGGCTTGCCCTCCTCCTCTCTCGATTAGCTGAGTGGGCTTGTGAGTTTGTGTACTTTAATAGAGAGCATTTACGTAAGTTGAGGGTATACTACTACGACTACGACTACGACTACGACAACTACTACTGCTACTATTGCTGCTGCTACTACTGCTACTACTATTACTAACACACACACACACACACACACACACACACACACACACACACACACACACACACACACACACACACACACACACACAACCATATCAGCCGCCAAAGCACACTGGTCAGCTTGTTGAGTACCTGACCGGAAAGTCCCGAGTTCAAATCCCATTAAAAAAATAATAAGACTTTTCTGAACTCCGGCTGACTCCTAACCAGAGTTTGCTATGGACTCTTTCGGAAGACTGGGACAACAACCCCTTTCGGGTTAGTGCTTTTGTGAAAGCTTTGCCCCAACTACTTGACCGACACTACTGATAATCTATCTCTCAGGCGCGGTTGATGCCGGTATAATTGTTAGAGAGGATTTTTTCTCTGGAGTTTACATCAGTACTGACATCATTCCCCCGAAAGTTATTCGGCTAAGACTATAAACCAAGGTGCCGTGTGCGAACGCATGCAGAACATCTTACGCGCACTTAAAACCCGTTCCATGTTTCGGAAGAGTAGGTTTTTGCGCACGAGTAGGAACAGATGACTAAATTACAAGAGTGCGTGCAGGGCCCCTCTGGCTGGTGGCCCCACGGTGACCTAATATTGATGGGCTCCCTGCAGACTCTCGACCCTGAGGATGAGACATGACGATCAGGGTATGGCTGTGGCGGAGAAATTGAAATGAGCAGCGTGGGAACAGCAGGACCGGGCGTTGCAGAAGATGAGGCAGCAAAAAAAATTTACAAGAGTGCATGCACACTGGTGACATATTTAAATATCATCCCCGAAGTTGGAATGGGGCTGGCTACCTTCATCAGTTAATGGTAGGCAAAAAAAAACGGTCGCATGTGCAAAATCTGACCATTGGTGAACCTGGGAGTTGTAGCTGAAGAAGGAAAGTAAAAAGTCCTCACCACCATTGACCATCGTGCAATAAAAGAGGA
>CM060316.1:3310485-3327985 GCA_030674155.1 Stramonita haemastoma | reverse complement strand
TGTCTGCTGCTGCTGCAGCAGCAAGTCAAGGCGGTGTGGTGTGTCTATGGCCAGCAACCTAGGCCTAGGCCTACACTAGCCTAGACGAGGATGATCTGAAAACATCGGGAGCGAAAAAGATATCTGGAACCGTCGACACCGAAGGTAAGAAATCAGTTCGACTCGATTCCCAGCTGCCGTCATCTCCAGCGGTGAGACATCTGGTGGAGCTAGGCTAGCCGCCCCCAGTGTTGATGTGAATGACCGAGTTGCAGCGGCTGGTGGTAGGCTAGGCTAGGCTAGGCTAGGCTAGTGTGGTCTGTGTGAAAGGAGAGGGGCGTTTACGGCTATTGTAATCAGGCCGCTAGCATGAATGTCAGTCAGGCTTTGTGACGCACAGCCCTGTTGAGACGGATCGGCGAGGTTGAAAAGCGGTTGTGTTCCGATGTTCTTGAGGTTGCAAGGGCTGCGTGTGCAAGTAGGTGCAGCAAGGTTTGGCTGGTGTTAACCTCTAAGCTCTGGGGTTTACGATGCTGCCTGTGGCTTTGGGTTTTTATCTCTGATCCTGGGGAGGCTTCATCCCTGCTGTTGTTTTTGAATGTATCACGGCTACCTGATGATAACTTTGGCAAGATGCTTCGATCTTTTAGATTTTTAGATTAGGCAAAATGTTAACCTGTTGATTGTAAAGAGAGTTAATTTGATCAACCGTGTGTGCGGTATTCTTAGTTCGTTGATTCTGTTTTCCGTTTGTTTCTTTGCTTTGCCGGGAGGGCGGGGATTGGAGATTTTAAAGCACCTCTTTAAAAATACCCCCTTATAGCCTTCCCACACGCACCCCCCCCCCCCCCCCCCCTCCTCTTTTGACTTTGAGGATTATCTTTGCTTGTCATGTACTTGATGCACCACACACACACACACACACACACACACACACACACACACACACACACACACACCACACACACACACACACACACACACACACACACGTAGGCATGCACACACACACACGCACGCACACACGCACGCGCGCGCGCACACACACACACACACACACACACACACACACACACACACACACACACACACACACACACACACACACATGGCATCATAGGCAAAAATGCGAACATGGGCATGACCCTAAATTTGTCAACAGTCTACAACTTTGTGTGGCACAGCCAAATCTTTGAATATGATATAGGTTCTGTGTACGGTGTGTTGTGTGTGTGTGTGTGTGTGTGTGTGTGTTGTGTGTGTGTATGTGTGTGTGTGTGTGTGTTGTGTGTGTGTGTGTGTGTGTGTGAGTTAGCTGTGAAGTTTAGCCTCTGTGCAGAGAAATCCTCCCTTGTCTGTTATTGTACACACTCCCCCAGATTTTGCCTCTGTCATGTGTCCTTCTGTCTGTCCTGTTGTCCTGTCCTAGCTCTGTCTTGTGCTGTCTGTCTTCTCGTCTTCGTCCTGTCTCTCTTCTCTCTTCTCTCTCTCTCTCTCTCTCTCTCTCTCTCTCTCTCTCTCCTCTCTCTCTCTCTCTCTCTCTCTCTCTCTCTCTCTCTCTCTCTCTCTCTTTCTTTTCGCGCACATGCGCGCGCGCGCGCGCGTGTATGTGTGTGTGCGCGCGCGCGCGCGTGCGAGCATATTTATTTCTGCATTTGCATTAGAGAGCACCATTCTGGTGGCATGTAATTATTACGAATGTTTTGTTGTTTTTGTTTTTGTTTTGTTTGTTTGGGGTTGTTGTTTTTTTTGGGGGGGCGGGGGGTTAATCGGTGAAGAGGAGGATAGTTTTGTCCAGCGTTTTCATCTGCGGATGGTGCAGAGGAAGTGGGAGATTCCAGGTTGATAGGTTGGTGATAGCGGGGTCTGTAATGATCAGTCCTCTTCCAAAAAATAGCACAGTCTTTTCTGGGACGGTAGCTGAATTGTTTGCTTACTGTCGGATACGTTGCTCAGTTAAAACTGAAATGAAAAAAAGTGGCTATAACAGATCGTTCCTGGTTCTGTCTCTGTGTGTGCTGTGCAGATTTGGTCACACTGTTTTCTGTTTCTTTATTCACTGCCTCCCCCCCCCCCCCCCCCTCTCTCTCTCTCTCTCTCTCTCACGCGCGTGCGCGCGCACTCACGCACGCACACACCCCACACACACACACACACACACACACATATCCGGCACGTGTAGGACTGGATTTACCCATACTGGTGTTATGCTTTAAATTAATGAACAAGATGATCCGGTCTCTCGGGGCATATATACTAGCTTTAAACTGTGTTTGAAACAGTTTTACAAGTAAAATAGTTAATATTATTTGCAATTTGCTCATATCGAAGATTATCCTGTGCAAAAAAATGAAAGTACTGAAATCATGTAACGATCGAATTTCGACAAAAATGCGATATGCATGTGTGTTTCCTTAAGGCACAAAGACTGGCTTTTCGTCAACAACAAAAACCCAAAACAGATGCTAACTTCTGATTGGCTGCGCCAAGAAGTTCTGAGAATATAAACCTGGTTGATTTTTTAACACACGCACCGCGCGCGCGCGCGCACACACACACACACACACACACACACACACACACACACACACACACACACACACACACACACAGATAGAAAATTCTGTTACACAAGATACAAAAGACTCACCCACTTGTAACACTTTCAGGGATAATAGTCCATGGTGTATAACCAGTACGGCTGTACAGGTAAATGGAGAAAACAGCAACCAAAGGGCTTCGTAGGTATCACCGCTAATGAGGAAAAAATAGTAAATGTATTAGAAATGTTTCTTGCAATCGATCAGTTAGCGCATTCCGGAGACCTTGCTGACCCTAGTTCATTTCAAAGAGCAGGCTGTCAGTCAGGGGGTGGTGAATTGCTTTATGATGAGACACCTCCCAGTGGCAGACCAACCTATTTCACAAGCTATAATTATTTTCATGCATGGGGACTGGATAGCTCAGTGGTCAGAGCACTCGCTTTCCCCCAACCAGGGCTAAGCAGCATCGAGCGTGGCTACCAATTGGAAAGGTGACCGTTTGCGTGCCTTGCCTTCAGTACAGTCCCCCAGTTCATCCAGCTGTAAATCTGCCCTCTTTACGGTTATGGAAGATAAAGCAGCGAGGGAGAGGAGATGCGCGCCGCCCTCAACATGCTGGCCTCTAGAGAAACTGAGGTCTCTGATGCCTCGCTCCCCTACGACCACATAGGTTATGGGACACCTTTAACTTTACCTATATTTTTGTCAGATTTTCAGAGTCCCCCCACCCCATCCTCTTCTCTTTTTTGTTGTTGTTGTTGTTGTAGTAAATTATTAAATATCTGTTCAAAATATGAGATGATTCAGTTTTATGTCACGGGTATGAACATTTTCAAAGATAAAGCTGGATGGGTTAGATGATAAGCACTGCATGGCGTTTGCACTACTCGTGAATTCCGTCATGTACAGTGTTGGTTGACTCAGTGTGGAATATAGACCATGTGATGAAGAGCTTTACAAACAGATCATAGTGATGAAGAGCTGTACAGACCATGATTGTGGGGAGCAGTACAGAACTGAGAGAATTGCACCAATTCACAGGGCAAGAAGCTGGGCTGCAGTGACACAGCCAACAACTCCGCATCAGTATGCGTGTTTACATTTCTGCCAACGCACCATTTCTCTGGTGCGCACACACACACACACACACACACACACACACACACACACACACACACACACACACAACACACACACACACACACACAATTTATTTCCTTGTCATTTGTTTTTACCCTGTCAGTATGCAAAGATGTGCCAAATCCCTGCATACCTACATGTCATCGCTCATTTTTATTTCCCAGAGCCAAGTCACTGACAATTGCAACGCCCATGCATTCCTGGTCCCACTGCCAAAACACGCATTTTCACACCCGTCATGCAGGTAGTTTCTGTTCGACTCTTTTCCTGTGGATCTTACATAAAATTTGCTGAAATTTCTGACAAAGGGGTCGTGTGAACACATTACTTTTCAGTCTTTTTTACATTTGAACTTTTTTGGGGGAGATTTCTTTCTTTCTTTCTTTATGTCTTTGTTCTTTTCGTAAGCAGAGTATTTGATGTTTTTCAGTCCTGTGTTTAAATGCACCTAGCTATATATGCAAGTTTTTTTGTTTTGTTTTGTGAGGGTAGAAGTCTTTAACCCCTTAAATAGTTTACTTGAAATATCACAGATGTTAATAAAAGGAATATTTACTCATGGGCCCTGCTCCTTACAGACAGAGACAAGCATAGAATATCAGCTGTGTAATATTAGCTGTATGTGTAGCCTTTTTTTTTCTTTTTCTATTTTTCTTGCAAAAATAACAATGCATTTATGCTTTTTTAAAATTTTATTTTATACCACTTAATGTCACAGCAGATTTCTCTGTGTGAAATTCTGGCTGTTCTCCCTGGGGAGAGCGCGTCGCCACAAGTGCAGCGCCTACCCATTATTTTTTCTTCTTTTTCCTGTCTACAACTGTATTTGTTTTCCTATCAGAGTGGCTTTTTCTACAGAATTTTGCCAGGGACAACCCTCTTGTTGCCGTGGGTTCTTTTACGTGCGCTAAATAATGAGTAAAACAAGGGACCTCGGTTTATCGTCTCATCCGAAAGACTAGCGCTCAGACCACCAGTCATGATCTAATGGATGGGGAAAAATTTTGGACCTAAACGGGATTCGAACCACCGCACACTCCGATCCGGACTTTCTAATTTTAATCAATAGATAGCATTAAGAAAGCCATCATCTGTGCCCTTTGCAAGCTGACAGAATGAAGTCATGAATATGACTGACAGTAGTAGCATCATCCGTTTTGGAGGACTGTGACTTGGAACGTGGTCTGATTGGGTTAACATGGTGAAAACTGGGATCAGCCTCAGCCATTGTTTGTCCTGCAAACCATACTAACTTCTACTTACATTCTATATTAACTGTTTTATAGCCTTTGCCGATTAAATGATAGCTTCAGTATTTTGATTACACAACATGTAACCCAATGTAATTTTCTGCCGGT
This sequence comes from Stramonita haemastoma, assembly GCA_030674155.1. Classification (NCBI taxonomy): domain Eukaryota; kingdom Metazoa; phylum Mollusca; class Gastropoda; order Neogastropoda; family Muricidae; genus Stramonita; species Stramonita haemastoma. The sequence goes on along the minus strand of CM060316.1, from coordinate 3,322,965 downwards.
TATCTACTTCGGACAGTTCCTACGTGTGTCATCAGAAACAGACAATCTTAGTTTTGAAAGCATGTATTTTGTGTTTCTTTCTAGATGTGTCCTCCGGTGTTTCAGCCTGTTGGTGTCAGTCAATGTTGAGATTGGAAACAGAAGGCTAAACACAAACAGTTTATTTCAACATGACCAGCGGAGGAGAACGAATCGTTCTGTATAGAATCATTGGTGATAGAATGCAAAATTTGTAATTGTATATATTTACCAGCCAGAATGTATGTGCCAGCATACAAATATTTAGCATACCAGCTTTACAACACACGTGCTCTCTCTGTCTCTGTCTCTGTCTCTGTCTTTCTCTCTCTCTCTCTCTCTCTCTCTCTCTCTCTCTCTCTCTCTCTCTCTCTCTCTCTCTCTCTCTCTCTCTCTCTCTCTCTCTCTGTCTGTCTGTCTGTCTGTCTGTCTGTCTGTCTCTCTTTCTCTCTCTCTCTCTCTCTCTCTCTCTCTCTCTCTCTCTCTCTCTCTCTCTCTCTCTCTCTCTCTCTCTCTTCTCTCTCTCTCTCTCTCTCTCTCTCTCTTACTTCATATTTTCGTTTCTGAATGAGTGCCTTTTATAACATTACCTTAATATTGTATCTCTGTCTTATTTCTTACCTGTTGTTGTTGTTCTTTCCCACCTTTTATCAAAATCTTATGTTTTATGGGACTTATTTTGATGATAGATAATGGTGGATTGATGTTTTCAGTCAACTAACCTCATCATATTCTCATGTTTGATCTTTAATTATTGCGCCTTTTTTGTTTTGTTTCGTTTTGTTTTGTTTTTGTTGGGTTTTTTGTTTTGTTTTGTATGGGTTTTTTGTTTTGGTTTTTTTTTTGTTTTTTGCTTTTTTTGTTTTTTTTTTATTCAAATCAAAATCATCATTGATTCTTACTTCTTATTTTCGTTTCTGAATGAGTGCCTTCTTTATAACATTACCTTAATATTGTATCTCTGTCTATTTCTCACCTGTTGTTTGATACTTGGTAAGGTTTTCTTGCTTGTTCTTGTTTAGTTGAGGCTATCTTTTTATCTTGATGTTATCCTGAAAAGGGCGGGGACTGGATGTAAAAAAGCACATGAGTGCCTATCTATTATCCTCGAATAAAAGAAGTTTGCCTTGCCTTGCCTTGCCTTGCCTTGCCTTCTCTCTCTCTCTCTCTCTCTCTCTCTCTCTCTCTCTCTCTCTCTCTCTCTCTCTCTCTCTCTCTCCTCTCTCTCTCTCTGGGGAAAAAACCCACTTCGTATTTTACAAGAGGGCTTGTCAACCAAACCCACAATCAGCATGGAATAGCAGTAAGTAGTGTGATAGAAAACACACACACACACACACACACACACACACACACACACACACACACACACACACACACACACACACACCACACACACACACACACACAGATAGATAGATATCAGTATCTTGTGTAACATTGGTTAAAAAAAAAAAGGAGGCAGAATAAAAGTACTTGGTTTAGCGGGAAGCGGGTTTTTCGTTTTCGTCACCTGTGAGGGTGCAGTGTGGCCTACTCCCACGCGGGTCTCCCCAGTGTGTCCACACAGCCACCCCACACTTCACCCCATTCATTCTGCCACACCCTCAGCCAACCGTTCACTGGGACTATTGCCCATATCAAACACAGCAGAGTTGACATACCAGTAGCGTTTTATCTTTTTTTATTTGTATTATTATTCATCCACAAGTAGAATTTATTTTAGCGCTTGTTTTTCGCATCGAAATGAACCAGAATTGAAACCAAATCCTTCGTCTGCCGTTGCAAGAGTCGTTAGCTTTCTTCTCCATTTCTCCATGCTATAATACAATAATGTTTAGTTAGTATTGCAGTCAGTCTTCTGAAAAAGTCAGATTTAGCCAATAATAGGGTGTTTGTTTGCTTCGTTGTTTAAGTCAAAATTACATGGAGTCCCATTATGCCCTATCAAGTGGACTCCGTTAGGTTTTTGATACTTTTGCAAATGTTAATCCATTTGCAATCATCAGAGTGCTTTTATCCCCCATTTGTGAGCAAAACCCACCATGGGTTTGCAATTCCAGGGCTGAAAGCTGGGGAGAACATCGAAGAGTTCAAGTGTCAAGCGTACCTTTTGATTCCCCACAGCCTCCGCTCCCTTTTTCCTCTTTCTCGTGCGCTCGTAGACACGCATACTTGCGCGCACGCGCGCGCGCACGCATGCAGCATATGTGTTAAGCATTGTTCGCTTTCGTGGATCAGCCTGTGTAGACTTTGTTAGGCACTGAGGTGTCGGTGGCATTTGGAAAAGGTGAAACAATGCCGAAATAATGGAGCATAGTTACACATGTAGCCTACGTGTCGGCATTGTTCAAAGTATAGGCCCCCAGCCACGAAGTATGCCATAAGATTTACCACAATAAGGAAGCGCAGAAAAGGCACTGGCATGTTGAATGCTTACTGTACTGTGTGCCTTGCTCACAGCTGATCCTTTTTAGTGGCGTTTTTCTTATTTTAAAAAATCCAGATTTAGCAGCCTCAGTGCCTGCCTTCCTCTCTCTCTCTCTCTCTCTCTCTCCTCTCTCTCTCTCTCTCTCTCTCTCCTCTCTCTCTCTCTCTCTCTCTCTCTCTCTCTCTCTCTCTCTCTCTCTCTCTCTCAGTATCTGTCTCTCTCAGTATCTGTCTCTCCTTAGAATGATGAATATCTGTTTAATACAGCTTTGAAGTTGAGCAACGATCTGTTTCCAGGTTTTTTAATGCCCCAATGCTCTCATTTGTTACGGAGAAGTGTGGTAATTACATAGGCTCGAGCACAACAGAAAGAATACTTTAATAAAGGCACAGCAAAGATCATTGGGAGCTCCGTCAGTCATGACGCTAAATGAGAGCATAATTGCAATTGGGGGAAACAGTTTGGTATATATATCGTTTCTTATTTCGCGAGTCTTTACCGGTCAGAATCACTACTCCTGGGATATATCAGTACCAAAACAAAAACCCAACAGTAAAGCATTGGTTTTAAAATAGATAAATGTTGTTGTATTGCAAGGTAGGGTACAAAATATACATCTATGAGTTGAACATTAAAATAACGGGGTTATGGTTTTAAATTGTCTTGTTGACTTTTGTTTTATTCAAAGAGACTGTCGGATAATGTGAAAGGTATATGGTTTTGATAGAGAAAGGAAAGGTATTAGCTAGTGTTCTTATGATCTGCATACCCAGGCCATTTTCCTCTCTCTCTTCCATTTCTCCGTTCAGATTGAACATACTGTCTCGTATTGAACAGTTAAGTATTATACCGAAATATGGAATCTTAACATCCTTTCGGGGATTAGTCTCGAACTGAGTAATATAGCATGTTTCGTTCTGCTGCTATTCACGCTGAGACTTTAAGAGTCCAGTTTCTAAAGAGTATCAAATGCTTTCCTTTCATCGTACCTCGAAGCGTCAAGTTATATAAATGCAGGCACAGTATATTCACATTTGTCGTCTGGGTTTGGTGTTTTTTGTTGTTGTGTTTGGGGGGGGGGGGGGGGTTGGGAGGGGGGAGGAGGTGTTGGGTTTGGTTTTTTTTTTGTTTTTTGTTTTTAAAGAATATCCTCAATCATATTGTGGACCAGAAAATGTCTTTTCCGTACCTCTGTAATTGACTTCGCTCTCGCGTTTGACTTTCACTCCTTTCAATGTCATGCAATTGGTATTCTTTCGAGTCAGAGTCAACAATAATGAGCTTTAAGGTAATAATTCCTGATAAATTTCCCCTGCAGTTTATCTTTGATGACGGTATATCAGCATGAAGCACGCAGCATACCCAACAGAGCAGTAGGCCGGTGCATGATGACGGAAGTTCTCTCTCCCTGCACTGCCATCACGCCAACTAGTGTGGAGTTTTCTTTTGGCAGCCAGAGTGGATTTCAACCATTTCCCAGCAACCTGTTTCTTAGAGTTGTGGGATATTTCCATGTGTGTCGCCTTGTATAGTTAAAGTTAAAGTCTGTCCCGAGCCATAAGGCTCATCAGGCCGGTGCTTATCCCGGTTTCTGTGGCGTTAAGCGACGAGAGTCATAGACTCCCTGATGGGACGCCAGTCTATCGCAGGATTAACCCCAACACAAGGTTTGGTTACCCTTTTACACTGGAGGGGTGAGAAATAGCCGTAACGTGCCTTATCCAAGGCACAACGCCATAGCGGAATAGCTGGGATCGAACCGAACCTTTAGATTACGAGTTACAACGCCCTAACCACTAGGCCACAGCGGCGGTTGTCGCTTGTATGGTGTGTATTGATGTTGTATTGTATGCCTCTTTCCTAGAACGGCAGATTTCTATTTCATGTGTGTCGCCTTGTATGGTGTTGTATTATGTTGTATTGTATGCCTCTTTCAGTAACGGCAGATTTCTATTATCATGTGTGTCGCCTTGTATGGTGTTGTATTATGTTGTATTGTATGCCTCTTTCAGTAACGGCAGATTTCTATTATCATGTGTGTCGCCTTGTATGGTGTTGTATTATGTTGTATTGTATGCCTCTTTCGTAACGGCAGATTTCTGTTGTCATGTGTGTCGCCTTGTATCGTGGTTGTATTATGTTGTATTGTGTGCCTCTTTCGGTAACGGCAGATTTCTATTGTCATGTGTGTCGCCTTGTATCGTGTTGTATTATGTTGTATTGTATGCCTCTTTCGGTAACGGCAGATTTCTATTGTCATGTGTGTCGCCTTGTATCGTGTTGTATTATGTTGTATTGTATGCCTCTTTCGGTAACGGCAGATTTCTATTGTCATGTGTGTCGCCTTGTATGGTGTTGTATTATGTTGTATTGTATGCCTCTTTCGGTAACGGCAGATTTCTATTATCATGTGATATACGGGCTGCTTTACCGGAGGAGAGCGCGTCTCCATAAAGCAGCGCCATCCTTTTCCTTTACCTGATTGCAACTTGTCTGTTTGTTTCTCAATGAGAGAGTTGGGTTGTTGTTTTTCTACAGTGTTGAGGGGACAATTCTCTTGTTGCTATGGGTTCTTTTACGAGTGCAGAACTACGTGTATCACACGCGGAACCTCTGTTTATTACCTCATCTGAAAAAAACATACCACCATCAAGGTGTATTAGGTGGGAGGAAAGTTCGGTTTAAAATTGGGATCGAACCCGGGACTTTTCGCTTTTAAGGTAGAGGTGTGTTGCCTGTGGACCGCCCATCTATTCCTGTTGCTCTCCATACCTCATTTTCCAAATTACCACTAAGGTGTCAAGTAGAAGACGGGCGGAGGGGGGGGGGGGGGGGGGGGGGGTGGAGACTGGCATCGATCAAAGTGAAACATAAGCCATTTTATTTTCTGGATGATTGGCCGTTCAGGCCCTAGTCACCAATATGACCGTTATTATAGAAATGTGTGCATTCTGAATGTCACTACCAAAGGTCCATTTCGCCGTAAAGCATGGACAAGCATGTTGCAAAAAATTTGTTCCATCAGATATGGACTTTTTTGCCCTCCTTCTGACACATTAATTTGATTTTGGATTGATTTGACTCAAAAGTAGTTGCAAACGTCTCTCTGTCACAAACAAGCAAACACACACACACACACACATACACACACACGCACGCACGCACGCACGCACGCACGCACGCACGCACGCACGCACACACACACACACACACACACACACACACACACACACACACACACACACACACGAGTCCTTTAGATGAGACTCTAAACCGAGGTCCAGTGTGCGAACACACGCAGAACATTTTGCATACACGTAAAACCTGTTCCACTTTTCGGAAGAGTAGACCATAGTGTGCTAGTGGGGACTTATGACAAAATTTACAAAACTGCATGCACACGTGGGCTGGAGGTAAAAAAAAAGCAACAAAAAAAAAGCACATGAGTGTTTATTCTATTATCCTCGGTGTAGAAGAATGAATAAATAAATAAATAAACATCCACATTGACGTACGTGCGCACACGCACGCGCGATTCTAACATCCCCCCTCCTCTTCCTGAGTCTGTGACATCGTTTGTCCCATTAATCTTAGCTACTACATTGCATAACTAAGTCTTGGGCGGGAATAGGACGTTTTGGTCCCACTTCGGTGTTACCAATTCTAATGGCTCTTTGTGGTGGGGTTGTTCCCTTACTCATGAAGTATTTCGGTTTTGTTTTTTGTTTTTTTTAAACTCACTGACCCGCCCTTTGTTGTGATCTGGGATGCTAAATTAAACAAAATAACTATCTGGGTTCTGATCACGGCCAGTAGCATGTGTGTAAAGGGATTCTGTGCTGTTTTGGTGGTTTTGAGTGAACGTAGTGAAATAAAAACCAACACATTTCTTGGTTTTGTTTTCTGTTTCTTTTGGTTTGTTGTTGTTTTTATTTGTTGGTTTTGTTGGGTTTTTTGTTAATGTAAGTTTAGTTGTGATGTTTTGTTAATGTAAGTTTAGTTGTGATGTTTTTGTTGCTGGTTTGGATGCTGGAGACTTTGTTTTGTTGATTTTTGTTGGAAAGGGGGGGGGGGTAAATTTGAACTGTTGTTTTTTTTTAATAATAAAAAACAAACAAATATCCTGTGCATATCAAGTTATTCCTCTTTACACAAAGATGAGACAGAGTGCCTACTGTGGGTGACCCCCCCCCCCCCCCCCTTCTTTGTGTTAAATTAAGTGGGGAACACCCAGCTACATCATGTATAACAGGCAAACGTACTTTCTGTCTTGATTTAGACAATTTGTACATACATTAATTACTATTTTGAAACCAGAGATAACGATAATCATTCGCTTGCTCCTGCATGTACGCCTTATTTACATATATACACACCAACAAGCACATTCATCTCTTTGTGAAACACACACACACACACACACACACACACACACACACACACACACACACACACACACACACACACACACACACACACACACTCACAGGACACAGCTCTCTATAGAACCATCGTCATGAAAATGATAAAATGGAGTAGAAAGAAAAAAAACTCAAGGGACACAACGGAAACTGGGGTGGGTTAATGGGAAAGAGGTGGAGAGGAAGGGAGGGAGGGGGTGGGATAGAGACGTGGCGAGGAGGAGGGGGGGGGGGGGTAGTAGAGCGAATATCGCCGTCTGCACAAGCCAATTTGTGCCGGAGACACGACATCCCCATCGCTCACTGCTGCTACCACCACCACACCCTCCACCCTCCGCCATGCAACCCACCCACCCGCCTTCTCTCTGTCACCCACTCTCTCCCTCCCCACCCTCTCTCTCCGTCTCTACTCCCGCCATCGCCATTGAGTACAGTCGCCGCTGTCGATGGATCTGGAAGGGGGAGGGAGGAGGGGGGGGGTTGAATTTTTTCTTTGTTGAAGGGTGGTGGAAGGGGGTGATGGGGTCTAGAACCAGGCTGTAATGGTAGGGAAAAAAGAGGGAAAGCGCGAGGGTGTTCCGGAGTTCTGTTACCAAGCCAGCGCTGTACATCGACATGTGGGTTGGTGGTTGGTTGGTTGTTGGCTGGCTAGTTGGAAGGTTGGTTGGTCGGTTGTTAAGTTGCAAGGGTTTTATGTAGGAGTCCACCTCGTGCGTTGTGTTATTGCATGTGGGTGTTTAGGTAGCTGCGTAAAAATTTTAAACACACACCACACACACACACACACACACACACACACACACACACACACACACACACACACACACACACACACAAAACACACGACACACAGGGCAAGGCAAGGCAAGGCAAATTCTTTTATTCGAGGATAATAGATAAGCACTCGTGTGCTTTTTTACATCCAGTCCCCGCCCTTTTCAGGGATAACATGAAGATAAAAAAGATAACCTCAATTAAACAACAATTATAATGATCCAAATACCAAGGGCAAGAAACTATACCAAGTATCAAACAGGTCAGAAATAAGACAGAGATACAATAATAAGATAATGATATAAAAAGGCACTCATTCAGAAACGAAAATAAGAAGAAGTAAGAATCAATGATGATTTTGATTTGAATAATAGCGAGCAAGCGAGCGAGCGAGCGAGCGAGGCGAGAGAGAGAGAGAGAGAGAGAGAGAGAGAGAGAGAGAGAGAGAGAGAGAGGAGAGAGAGAGAGAGAGAGATGAATGATCGATCTTTAATGCGCAAAGATAAAAAATTTTAGACCAAGGCTAGAGTTTGAAATCTATCCTTGTAAACGTACATGTATCAAGACAGTGATCAGAATATATAGAAATCAATAAAACAGACAAGAAACAAAACGCACACAATACTAAATAACAACACCAAAAGATCGAAATGACAAAGCCATATTACATACGCAAACAACACACACACACACACACACACACACACACACACACACACACACCACACACACACACACACACACACACACACACACACACCGATGCGAAATGTGGATGACAAACAGCGTGGGAGGACTGACTGATAGATTGTAAAGTGTGATCATTGGATAAAAGGAGAGGGAAAAGTTGACGTTTACATACACTATAAACCTATAATCATAGCTAAACTATGCAGAGAGGGAGGGGGAGAGGGGAGGGTCGTGTTGAAAGAGATAGTGTGCGACGATCCTTGCAACCGATGGGAGGGCCGAAGTGAGAGAGAAAAGGCAAGGGGGGGGGGGGGGGGGGGGGGGGGGGGGGGCATGACGTCACTAGACAAAGAGTGTCCAAACAGGACTATAAAGAGAACGGGGTTAGTGTGAGTCAGCACCAAAAAAAAAAAAAAAAGGTACTACCTTGCTGACGACTACTGCTCTTGAAAGTACTGTTATATTATAGTGTTGTTGTGTTATTCTTGTCTGTCGTGCTGTCCCCAAGACATGCTGCAAAGTATAATCAACACAGTACTGAACACTACAAATGAACACACATTTGTCTTTAAGGTGTGATCGGCCAGGGATTGAGAACTAACTAACGTTAGACTGGAAAAACAGTTTCATAAGAAAAAGATGTTGGGTTGAAAAATGTGTTTGTGTGTTGTGTGTGGTGTGTGTGTGTGTGTGTGTGTGTGTGTGTGTGTGGTGTGTGTGTGTAAATTATTCGTTAATTAACGCGAAAAGGGGGCCATTGAAGAGAATCGGAAGTTCTTATCATACACAGAGCATGATAGATGAAGAAGCATTTATGTTTAATGGTTTCAAAGGAAGAGGGAGGTGGAGTGGATGGGGGTGCATCAGTGCAAACTCCACTCCCCCAGAAGTCCTTCAGACAAGACCATAAACCGAGGTCACGTGTGCGAACGCACGCAGAGCATCCTACATGCATGTTAAAACCTGTTCCGTGTTTGGGAAGAGTCGGCCGTTTTGTGCTGGTGGGAACAGACCACAAAAATTACAAAACCACTTGCACACGGGCACTGGATGTTTTAAAAAAAATCCACCCATACATTTGAGTGTTTATTCCGTTATCTTTGAAATATTAAAGGATTTTTAACTGTTTTAAAATCAATTTGAATATAACTTTTGCTGTTTAAAAAATAAGTGACCATAAGCCCCCTGCCACCCACTAAAAAGTCTGTCAGTATACATTATGTATAATATTTTTTTGGGAAAAACACTTCGCTGAAATTTGCATTTTTCATACCCCGCTTTTTCTTTCTTTCCCTTTTTTTTTTTTTAAATTTTTAAAAAATTTTTTTTTTTTTGGGTTTTTTTTCCCCGGCATTTTGGGTTTTTCCCCCCCCCCCGCCCCCCCCCCCTCTTTTTTGTTCCTCCTTTCCCGTTTTTTTTTTTCTAATTTTTTATTTTTTTTAAAACGGTTCGGGGGTTTTTTTCATTTTCCCAAAACCCCTCTCTTTTTGGAAAAACCCCCTAACGGCCCCAAAAAAACCCAACCCCCCCCCCCCCCCACTTTAGGGCAAGGGGGGAAAAATTTTTCAGAATGATTTTTTGGGTAAAAACATTAAGGGAAATTTGGGACTGAGAGTTTTGAGGGAGGGGTGGTGGCGGGGGGGGGGGGGGGGGGTCGGCGCGGGGGTGGGGGCGGGTTTTTTGGGTGTTTTTTTTGGGGGGGGAAAAATTTTTGGGAATTTATTTCTTTTTTTGGGGTTTTTTCGCTCGCCCTAAAACACGCGGGGCTGGGGGGAAAAGGGGTTTTAAAAATAAATTAAATGGTGTGTTTTTGGGGTTTTAAAAATTTTTAAAAAAAAGGGGGCGAAAAGGGCCCCAAAAAAAATTTTTTTACATAAAAACGAAGTGGGGGGTTTTTTTTTAAAATTTTAAAAAGTTTCTTTTTGTTTTTTTTAAAAATTAAAAAAAAAAAAATTAAATAGCAAAAATTTTGGTTTAAAATTTTTAGGGAAGGGGGGAAGGTTTCCGAATTTTTTTTTTTTATATTCCCCGCTTTTTTTGGGCAATTTTTTTTGGTAAAAAAAAATTTTTTTTTTTAACCCCCCCCTTTTCGAAAAATCAAAAAATTTTTTTTCCCCCCACTCCGGGTTTTTCCCCTTTAAACCCCTTTTGGGGGGAAGGTTTTTTTTTGACTTTTTGGAAAATTTTCTTTCCCCCCCTTTTTTTTTTTCCCCCCTTTTTTCCCTTTTTTTCCCCCCCTTTTCCCCCTTTTGGTTTGGGGGGGTTTTGGGTTTTTCCCCAAAAAATTAAAAATTTTTTTTTAAAAAAAATTTGGCAAAAAATTTTTTTTTCCCCCATTAAAAAACCATAACCCCCCCTTTTTTTTTTTTTTTTTTTTTTTTTTAAAAAAAAAAAGGAAGAGAAACCCAAACAAAAAGAAGACGCGGGCAACCCCGGGCCCAGGGGGGGAAGGAAAAGGAAAAAAAAAAAAAAGAAAAAAGGGAAAAAAAAAAGGCCCTTTTGAGAAAAAAAATTTTTGGGGTGAGTGAGGGGGGAAAAGAGAAGGAAAGGGGGGAGGGCAGAAGAAAAGAAAAGAAGAGGAGGGCAAAAAAAAAAAAAAAAAAGGGGGGTTTTGGGGGGGGGGGGAAAAAAAACCCGCAAAAAGGAAAAAAGGGGGGGGGGGAAAATTTTTTTGTGCTGTATTTTTGCCCAAAAAAAATCCAAAAACCAAACCCCCACCCACCCAAACCCCCCCCACCCGGGGGGTTCCCCCCCCCCCCAATTTTGGGGGATCTTTTATTTAGGGGGTTTTTCTTTTCCAAAAAATGGCATCTTCAAAGGGGGAAAGGTTCTTTGGGGCCCTTTTTAAGAGGGAAAAGGGGCCAGGGGGGGGGGGGGGGGGGGGGGGGGGGGGGGGGGGGGGGGGGGGGGGGGGGGCGAAACTGGGGGTGGGGGGGTGGGGGCCCCGGTTTTTTTTTTTTTTTTTAAAAAAAAAAAAAAAAAATTTTTTTTAAAAGGGGGGGGAAAAAACAAAAAAAAAAACCCCTCCAAAAGTTGGTGGGGGGGGTTTTTTTTGGAAAAAAAATTTTTTTTTTTTGGGGAACCCAGGGGAAAAAAAAGGGAGGGGGGGGAAAAAAAAATTTTTGGGGGGTCTTTATTTCAGTCTTTTTGGGCCTTTAAAAATCTTCCCCTTTAACCAATTAAACTTCGGGGGAAAAAAAAAAGGGCCCCCCTTTTAAAAAAAAAAAAAGGGGTTTTTAAAAGGGGGGGGGCCCCCCCCAAAACCCCTTTTTCCAAACCAAAAACCCCCCCGGGGGCCAAGATCAAAGCGGGGGAGGGGTTAGTGTGGTTTTTTTGTTTTAGGGAAAAAACCCAAACCAATTTTTTAAGCTTTTTCTTTCCGAAAAAAACCGAAAAAAAAGGCGAAAACTTTAAACCCCTGGGCCAAGAAAAAGGGAAAAAAAAAGGGGGGGGGGGGGGGGGGGGGGGGGGCCCCCCCCTCCCCCTTTTTCCCCTTTTTTTTTTCCCCCCCCCCTTTTTTTTTTTTTTTTTTTTTTTGGGGGGGAAGGTTGGGGGGTTTAAGGGGGTTTTTCCTTTTGGGCCAAAAAAAAAAACAATTGTTATCCGTTCGTTTTTTTTTGAAGGGGGGGGGGGGGGAGGGGTGGAAAATAAGAGAAAAAAAGGGGAAAAAATTTGGGGGTGGGGGGGGGGGGGGGTTTTTTTTTTTTTTTATTTTTTTTACCCCCCCCTTTTTCCCCCCCTTTTTGCTTTTTTGGGGGTTTTTTTTCCCCCGGGTGAAAAAATTGGGGGAAGGAAAGAGGGGGGATTTCCCAAGCCTTTTTTTTCCGGGTTTTTAAGGGTCACCTTGGTCAAAAAAAATTTGGGTTTTTTAAAAAAAAGGGGGGTTTTGAAAGGTTTTTTGATTTTTTTCTTTTTTTTGGGGGGGGGGGGGTGGGTTTTTCCCTGCCCCCCCCCAAATTTTACTTGCACCGGGCCGGATTTTAAAAAAAAATTTTTACAAAAATGGGGGTTTTTTTTTTTTTTTTTTGAATTGATTTATGTTTTAAAAAATTTTAAAAGGAAAGGCCCCCTCCCCCCCCCTTTCTTTCCTTCCCTTTTTTTCTCCCCCTTTTTTTTTTCCCCCCCCTTTTTTCCCCCTTTTTTTCC
>CM060316.1:3304012-3310385 GCA_030674155.1 Stramonita haemastoma | reverse complement strand
TTTAACAATTACATAATCGTGTTTGTTAAGTAATTCAATATGTAATGATTTTTTTATTCATTTATTTATTATTCTTTATTTCGAGGGTAATGGAATAAGCACATTGCTCTTTTTTTTACATCCATTCCCCGTGTGTATGTAGTTTTTAAAATTTTGTCATCCGTTCCCACCGGCACGCAATGGCCTGCTCTTTCAAAAAAGCGGAACGGTTTTTTAAGTGTGTGCAAGATGTTCTGCATGTCGCACACGGGACGTCGGTTTTAGTTCATCCGAAGGACTTTTGGGGGGTGTGGAGTCTGCACTGATGTTAATTCCAGAGGAAGAAGGACTGCATTACCAGAAAAATAGTTTGTGTATTACTGATCAGCTCTTATGGGAGAGTGATAATAGTCTTTGTTCAGTGTTATTGCACTCTGGACAGTGACAGGGGCATTAAAAGGTCATTTACTTTTTTTTTTTAAGGCTCTTATAACTTTGATTATTTCACAAATAGTTTCTGACTGACAAAGAGTACCACCATGTGTATGTTAAAGTAGATAAAGGCAGACGATTCACGGGGGGAAACCTTGCACAATCTGTAGATTACTCATGCTGGTTCTGGGTAGGCTGAAAAACCCAGCACGTTCACGTGGTGGTGAAGAGGTTTGCAAGGCGATGAAGAAAGGAGGAGGAGGGGGGGGGGTGTTACAGGGTTTGCTTATATTTAGAAAATGAATAAATGATAAAAGAAGAGTAAATATAGATAGAAATATGAATGAATAATTCATGGGAACAGTTTTTCTGCTGAATTGTGTCACTTGTGAGACATAAACTTGTTTTTGACAGAAAATGTTTTTTAACTACTTACCAGCTGATATTAAACGGTACACAGACCAGCCGGCTGTATTAGATATGAATTACCTTAGAATGTGGCTTTTGACAGTTTGATAGTAGGACTTGTTTGTTATTTTAAGGATGTGCCTCCTAAGAATGAACATGGTGTTTGTTTTTTTTCGATTGACAGCCACAGCCAACTGTTTGATATCTTTATGTTGTGTTACATTCTTTTTGTTTAATCGATCTCTTTATTCAGATAACACAAATAGCAGACATACACACATTGATAGCAATAACAGACAAATAGCTTGTGGCACGCTCAGAATAATGTATTTGATCATTTAGTTTGGCAGCTAACAAGCGTGATCAATCAGCCTCACAACAAAGTAATGCTTTCCAAAGATCTTTTGAAGATTTTTTTTTTTAATGAGACCTTTAACGCTTCCTTTATGCTACAGTCAGGTTCATAAAGAAAACAAGATAAGGAAGAAATATTTGAGATAAATGATGTGTTAATCTAATGCAAAGGACAGCTACCTAAAACAGCATCATAGAATAATTATTAAACAGTTATTCTAAACATTTATTGAAGGGGGGCAAAACCAAGACTCGGGAAGAATCGATTATTCCATTATGCTTCTGTCGTTCTCTGGAAAATTGCATAAAGTATTGAAATGATTATAAGCAAACCTCATCACCACTGTCCGTCCAATCCTCTATAATTATATGCCCTGTTTGTCAGTTAGATGTATTAAGATAACCTTTACACTTGGCTAGTTAATTTAGAAATAATGTGAATTTGAAACAACTGTTCGCAAGCAGTTCGTGTGAAATGGGGGTTTAACATCCTTAGAAGCCTTTGCTTGTTAATATGAATTCTCTCTCTCTCTCTCTCTCTCTCTCTCTCTCTCTCTCTCTCTCTTCTCTCTCCTCTCTCTCCTCTCTCTCTCTCTCTCTCTCTCTCTATTTTTTTTTATGAGGGCTGGATGAAAACAAGCCACCATTGTGCTTAATCTTTTCCTCAATAAAAATGTTCATTCAAAATGTTCATTCATTCTCTCTCTCTCTCTCTCTCCCTCTCTTCTCTCCTCTCTCCTCTTCTCTCTCTCTCTCTCTCCTCTCTCTCTCTCTCTCTCTCTCCCTCTTCTTTCTTTCTTTTTTTTCTTTCTTTTCTTTGTTCTCCTTTTTTGTGGTCGTGGAATGCCTAATGAACTTAACGCGAAGAAAATGGGAGTGCTGAATTGTGGAGTGGAAATGAATGACAGGGGTTTTTCTTTTACTAACCCATCTTTTCTTTCTCCACAGACCGGAACACACCATAGATTCCCGCGTTGAGTGCATGCTGCCACAGGGCTTGATATTGCATCACACGAACCTGGCCATAATGAAATCGTTCATCATCCAATTTGTTTCCTTGTCGGGGAGATTCGCTGGCTTTTAAAAAGAAACACTTTTCTCTGAAAACTGCGAACTCAAATATTGTGCATGTATTTAGCCAGACCGTTTGTTAATCATTTCTGTCTGGCATTTGCGATGTTCAGTACGTTGAGGTAGATCGTTATTGAAAGGCAGGGATGCATGAGTGGTTATGTTAGTAACCAAGTAAAAACTAATAATTATTAGTTATAACCACATTTTACAAATCATTCATGGAAAGCAGTAGCCTATCTTGGTAACTTGCAGCTGATTATCTAACGAATTCATGCAGAGTTCATTCAAGTTGAGTTGGTTTGTTTATATTTGTATATATATATATATATATATATATATATATATATATATATATATATATATATATATATATATATATATATATATCTTTGTAAAAACTCAAAACATAAACTCCATCACCTCGTTATAAGTAGCTCTCTGGCTGGCCATTGTGTTAGTGAAGTAAAACAATTATTAAACAAAATACAAATTTCAACCTACTCATGGAAAGAAAGAGTGACGCTGAGAGTTTTCAGATGAGCGTGGATTGATGTTGATATGCCATTGAAATTTTATTCATAAAGAAATTGGGGAAAAGTCTGTTTCTTTTTCTTTCTTGTCTGTACATTGTATTTGAATTATGGCCTTGCTGGCATCGTACTATGATCTGCCTGTGGTCCTGCAGCCATCAGCTCTGCACAGTCTCTTAGTATAGGTGTATAATTATACCATGTTCACATCGGTCTGTGTAAATACTGTGTGGAAAATGGGACAAGCTGCGTGTGTTGACAGATGAGGTTGGGAAAAGGTAGTGGTAGGGGAGCGTGTGTGTGTGGTGTGTGTGGTGTGTGTGTGTGTGTGTGTGGTGTGTGTTGTGTGTGTGTGTGTGTTTGTGTGTGTGATTGGATTGGATTTATTTGTTTATTCTTTTATATCGAGGATAACGCAATAAGCACTCTTGTGTTTTTTTTAAATCCAGTCCCCGGTTTAAAGTCTCATCCGAAGGACTTTTGGGGAGAGTGGAGTCAGCACTGATGTTAATTAACTCCAGGAGAAAAATCTCCTCGACCGGAATCGAACCCGGGTCGTCAAATTGCCAGCGCAATGTTCTGACCACTAGGCTACCCGTGTGTGTGTGTGTGTGTGTGTGTGTGTGTGTGTGTGTGTGTGTGTGTGTGTGTGTGTGTGTTATCGTATGTACACCTTCGCTTGTCCGTGCATGTTGAATGTCCACATACAGGCGCATTCGTCGATTCATGAGTCGAAACATGTGCATGAGTGCGCATTATTTAAGTGTGCGAAATTGCTGCTTCACTTCACTCGGCCGTTATTGTAATTCAGGCCCTTTGACGTTGACGTCTTCTTGACAATGGGCAGTACAGACCTGATTCAAATGCTTTTTTTTCCTTTTCTTTTTGTTTTTTTTTTTTGTTTTTAATAGATGTAGATAGTGAAGCACGAGTGAGGAATAAGACTTTTCTCCGTGCAGGTGGCGAAGTGAACAGGGACACAGCGGCAGATTGCTCCCTCCCCCCCCCTCCTCTCCTCTCTCCTCTCCTCATCTCTCCTCCCTCCTCTCCTCCCTCTCTCTCCTCCTCTCTCTTCTCTCTCTCTCTCTCTCTCTCTCCTCTCCTTCTCTCTCTCTCTCTCTCTCTCTCTCTCTCTCTCTCTCACTCTCTCCTCTCTCTCTCTCTCTCTCTCACTCTCTCTCTCTCTCTCATCCTTCTCTCTCTCTTTATGTAAAGTAAATAGATCTAGGTCTAATAGTGAAAAAGATGCGTTGTATCAAGTGTGTACCGTTGCTTATGATGAGACTTTGAACAAATTCGTTATATGCACATACATCCACTCCCCCATCTTCCCACTTCGTTTTGAATTGTGGCCCAAGGCTGATGTTCAATAAAACATTTTCATTTCATTTCATTTCATTTCTCTCTACTCTCTCTCTCCTCTTCTCTATTTCTCTCTCATCGTCCTCCTCTTCATCTCTCTCTCTCTACTGCTCTCTCTCTCATCTCATCATCTCTCTCTCTCTCTCTCAGCGTGGTCAGTATAGGTCACTCAGTGTTGATAGAATATTGCATTACCAATGCCTTGTATAGCTTGTTTGATAGAATATTGTATTACCAATGCCTTGTATAGCTTGTTTTATATAATATTCCATTACCAGTGCCTTGGTGAGACAGTTTATCCTGCAGTCTGTTTCCTGCTCAGGGAAATATCTGTTTCCCGTTTACTATGATAAATTAATTTTCCTGTTGACAGGCCTCTATCCAGTCAAGTAAAATTTCCCTGTGTCAGGCCTCTTCCCGTTCTCGTCTTCTCCGCTCTTCTGTCTTTCCACCACCCCACCCCCACCCCCACCCCAACCCTTACCACCAACCACCACCACCACCACCCCAGGCCTCCTCGATATGGAAAGACAACAAACTATTGTGCCTATATGTGAATTAAAAGCAAAAACAATGAAGTGTTCTATCCATTGAATGTTCTCATCAATGATGACTTCTTCCTTTCTAATCCTCACCACCCCACACGGTAGTGTGTTATATATCTGTAATTGTATAACATCAGGGGGAAAACGGTCTGTTGATTTGCAGGTGAATGATAAGTATGACTGTAACACATCGATCGTGTGAGAATTGTTTTGTGTGTGTGTGTGTGGGAGGGGGGGGGGATAAGCTATGTACTATGGTTAAAACAAGCATACTGTACTGACCTCTTCTTCTTTCTTTGTGTGTTCTGCTACTTACTCTTATCAAAAGAATACTGTGATTAAAACATTAAAGGTTTACTTTCAGCTTTTAGAAACGGAATTGAACCAAGCAACAACACGTTTACGAGATATCGCCTGGGGTAATGTAATAAATGTATGTGACAAAGATATACATCTGTATGTTATAAAATATCGTGCAATCCATTTTTTTTCAGTTACGTTGAAAAACAACATCAGTGTTTCAGCTTCCTCGTTCGTTTTACTGGTCCTCCCCCCCCCCCCTCTGCACTATTACTGATTATCAGATGTACTGCGACGTATCATAATAACAATAGATTTCGGTCACGAGGAAAAACCGTATTTATTTGTTTTTGTGTGGGAGTTTTATCTCAATAATCAGTTATTTTATCAGACGATTTAAAAATCGATCTGCCCCCCCCCCCCCCCCCCCCCCCTAACTTTCGTTGTTAGCGGCATTTGATGATGACGTTTATCAGTCAGCAGTTTGGCTGTGGGCCAGAGTACACACACACCTTCCTGAGTGACACCCCCCCCCCCCCCCCCTCCTCTCTCTCTCTCCTCCTCTCCTCCTCTCTCTCACACACACACACACACACACACACGCACGCACGCACGCACGCACGCGCGCGCGCGCGCACGCACACAACACATACACGCTCGCATCACATATACATACATACATACATACATACATACATACATACATACATACATACATACATACATGCATACATACATACATACATACATACATACATACATACATACAACATACATACATATATGCTGCATGCAGACAGTCAGACAGACAGACACATCAGCACCACGCACGCACACAACACATAACCCCACACAACACACACACACACACACACACACACACACACACACACACAACACACACACAAACAAACACAAACAACATATTTATATACACACACACAAACACCACAACCACCAACACCACTATCATCATCGTCGTCGTCGTCATTATTACCATCCTCTAGCATCCTCCTCCTTCTCCTCCTACTCCGGTAAATCGGTGACAAACGCCTACATCAATGTAGAGACAGCATGAACAAAGGCGCATGTGCGTGCCCAAGGCCACACTGGCCACAAACAAAGCGGCCATCTGTCAGTGCCCATTAACTGAGTCAGACCTGTGGTCTGCGAGAGTTAGCCAACTACTGCTGCAGTCAGTCAGTCAGTCCAGTCAGTCAGTCAGTCCAGTCCATTCAGTGCCAACTCACTGCTGCAGACAGTACAGTCAGTCAGTCAGTCAGTCCATTCAGTGCCGACCAGTGCTGGCTGCACTAAGTGGCAACCACAACAACCAGCCACTGGCACTGAAGTCAGCTGCACTGCCCCTGGATAGTGGCGGAAATACAT
>CM060316.1:3229012-3301512 GCA_030674155.1 Stramonita haemastoma | reverse complement strand
CTGCTGTCTCCTGTGGAAAGTTCAGGGTGCCCTGTGATCGTGTCCTGCCCTCTCTGTAGTCTAGTGTTGTTTTGGAGAATGTTGTCACTCCAGGAGTCAGTCAGTCACGTTTGTTTCAGCAAATTGCGCAATGTTTCCAAGCTGACATTTCTTTGTGTCTGGCTCTTTCGATTGCTGTCTGTCTTGTTTTTGCTGGGTCCTTTTTTATGTATATAAACATACGTATGTCTGGTTTTGTCTGTCTTTGTCAATCAGTCTCCACTCTCTGAGTCTTTGTCTGTCTCTCTCTTTCAGGCACGCATACACTCACACTTACACGCACACCACACATACGCATGCACTCTCTCTCCTCTCTCTCTCTCTCTCTCTCTCTCTCTCTCTCTCTCTCTCTCTCTCCTCTCTCCTCTCCTCTCTCTCTCCTCTCTCTCTCTCTCTCTCTCTGGCAGCACACACTCACACTTACACGCACACACATACCCATGCAGATTCTCTCTCCTCTCTCTCTCTCTCTCTCTCTCTCTCTCTCTCTCTCTCTCTCTCTCTCTCTCTCTCCTCTCTCTCTCTCTCTCTCTCTCTCTCACACACACACACACACACACACACACACACACACACACACACACACACACACACACACACACACACACACACACAGTTATTGGAAAGCTGAATGCATGTCATTCAAGATCAAGTCACCTGTGAAGAGCACACTGCCTGCATTGACTGTGCAAAAAACAACAACAGAAACTGTAAAACTTATCCAGCATCGCTGTATGTAATGGATCAGTTACTTGGGTTGAGAAGGGAGTGTATCTGTGTGTGTGTGTGTCTGTGTGTCTGTGTGTGTGTGTGTGTCTGTGTGGTGTGCAGATTGCATTACAATAGTTGCACAAGCTCGCGGCTGCCTGCTGCATTTGGCATTCATGCTCCACACACACAGGCCACCTTTGTCAGCCTCTTGTCTGGTGTGTGTGTGTGTGTTTGCAGGAGAGTATTGCTATTGTTTGTTTGTAGGAGAGCATTATATTGCTGTTGTTTGTTGGGAGGAGAGCATTGCTATTGTTTGGAGGAGAGCATTGCTTTTGTTTGTTTTGGAGGAGAGCATTGTTATTGTTTGTTTGCAGGAGAGGATTGCTATTGTTTGTTTGTAGGAGAGCATTGCTATTGTTTGTTTTGGAGGAGAGGATTGCTATTGTTTGTCTGGAGGAGAGGATTGCTATTGTCTGGAGGAGAGGATTGCTATTGTTTGGAGGAGAGCATTGCTGTTGTTTGGAGGAGAGGAGAGGATTGCTATTGTTTGTTTGGAGGAGAGGATTGCTATTGTTTGTTTGGAGGAGAGGATTGCTATTGTTTGTTTGGAGGAGAGGATTGCTATTGTCTGGAGGAGAGGAGAGGATTGCTATTGTTTGTTTGGAGGAGAGGATTGCTATTGTTTGTCTGGAGGAGAGGATTGCTATTGTCTGGAGGAGAGGATTGCTATTGTTTGGAGGAGAGCATTGCTGTTGTTTGGAGGAGAGGATTGCTATTGTTTGGAGGAAATGATTGCTATTGTTTGGAGGAGAGGATTGCTATTGTTTGGAGGAGAGGATTGCTATTGTTTGTCTGGAGGAGAGGATTGTTATTGTTTGTCTGGAGGAGAGGATTGCTATTGTTTGGAGGAGAGGATTGCTATTGTTTGGAGGAGAGCATTGCTGTTGTTTGGAGGAGAGGATTGCTATTGTTTGGAGGAAATGATTGCTATTGTTTGGAGGAGAGGATTGCTATTGTTTGTCTGGAGGAGAGGATTGCTATTGTTTGTCTGGAGGAGAGGATTGCTATTGTTTGTCTGGAGGAGAGGATTGCTATTGTTTGTCTGGAGGAGAGGATTGCTATTGTTTGTTTGGAGGAGAGGATTGCTATTGTTTGTTTGGAGGAGAGGATTGCTATTGTTTGTCTGGAGGAGAGGATTGCTATTGTTTGTCTGGAGGAGAGGATTGCTATTGTTTGTCTGGAGGAGAGGATTGCTATTGTTTGTCTGGAGGAGAGGATTGCTATTGTTTGTCTGGAGGAGAGGATTGCTATTGTTTGTCTGGAGGAGAGGATTGCTATTGTTTGTCTGGAGGAGAGGATTGCTGTTGTTTGGAGGAGATGATTGCTGTTGTTTGGAGGAGAGCATTGCTATTGTTTGTCTGGAGGAGAGGATTGCTATTGTTTGTCTGGAGGAGAGGATTGCTATTGTTTGTCTGGAGGAGAGGATTGCTATTGTTTGTCTGGAGGAGAGGATTGCTATTGTTTGTCTGGAGGAGAGGATTGCTGTTGTTTGGAGGAGATGATTGCTGTTGTTTGGAGGAGAGGATTGCTATTGTTTGGAGGAGAGGATTGCTATTGTTTGTCTGGAGGAGAGGATTGCTGTGTTTTGTCTGGAGGAGAGGATTGCTATTGTTTGGAGGAGAGGATTGCTGTTGTTTGTAGGAGAGCATTGCTATTGTTTGTTTGTAGGGGAGCATTGCTATTATTTGTTTGTAGGAGAGCATTGCTATTGTTTGTTTGGAGGAGAGCATTGCTATTGTTTGTTTGTAGGGGAGCATTGCTATTGTTTGTTTGTAGGAGAGCATTGCTATTGTTTGTTTGGAGGAGAGCATTGCTATTATTTGTTTGGAGGAGAGGATAGCTATTGTTTGGAGGAGAGGATTGCTATAGTTTGTTTTGGAGGAGAGCATTGCTATAGTTTGGAGGAGAGGATTGCTATAGTTTGGAGGAGAGGATTGCTATTGTTTGTTTTGGAGGAGAGGATTGCTATAGTTTGTTTTGGAGGAGAGCATTGCTATAGTTTGGAGGAGAGAGATTGCTATAGTTTGGAGGAGAGGATTGCTATTGTTTGTTTTGGAGGAGAGGATTGCTATAGTTTGTTTTGGAGGAGAGGATGGCTATAGTTTGTTTTGGAGGAGAGCATTGCTATAGTTTGGAGGAGAGGAGAGGATAGCTATAGTTTGGAGGAGAGGAGAGGATTGCTATTGTTTGGAGGAGAGGAGAGGATTGCTATAGTTTGGAGGAGAGGATTGCTGTAGTTTGGAGGAGAGGATTGCTATAGTCTGGAGGAGAGGAGAGGATTGCTATAGTTTGGAGGAGAGGAGAGGATTGCTATAGTTTGGAGGAGAGGATTGCTATAGTTTGGAGGAGAGGAGAGGATTGCTATAGATTGGAGGAGAGGAGAGGATTGCTATTGTTTGTTTTGGAGGAGAGGATTGCTATAGTTTGGAGGAGAGGAGATGATTGCTATTGTTTGGAGGAGAGGATTGCTATAGTTTGTTTTGGAGGAGAGCATTGCTATAGTTTGGAGGAGAGGGTTGCTATAGTTTGGAGGAGAGGAGAGGATAGCTATTGTTTGGAGGAGAGGATTGCTATAGTTTGTTTTGGAGGAGAGCATTGCTATAGTTTGGAGGAGAGGAGAGGATAGCTATTGTTTGGAGGAGAGGATTGCTATAGTTTGTTTTGGAGGAGAGCATTGCTATAGTTTGGAGGAGAGGATTGCTATAGTTTGGAGGAGAGGATTGCTATTGTTTGTTTTGGAGGAGAGGATTGCTATAGTTTGTTTTGGAGGAGAGCATTGCTATAGTTTGGAGGAGAGGATTGCTATAGTTTGGAGGAGAGGATTGCTATTGTTTGTTTTGGAGGAGAGGATTGCTATAGTTTGTTTTGGAGGAGAGGATTGCTATAGTTTGTTTTGGAGGAGAGCATTGCTATAGTTTGGAGGAGAGGATTGCTATAGTTTGTTTTGGAGGAGAGCATTGCTATAGTTTGGAGGAGAGGATTGCTATAGTTTGGAGGAGAGGATTGCTATTGTTTGTTTTGGAGGAGAGCATTGCTATAGTTTGTTTTGGAGGAGAGCATTGCTATAGTTTGGAGGAGAGGATTGCTATAGTTTGTTTTGGAGGAGAGCATTGCTATAGTTTGGAGGAGAGGATTGCTATAGTTTGGAGGAGAGGATTGCTATAGTTTGTTTTGGAGGAGAGCATTGCTATAGTTTGGAGGAGAGCATTGCTATAGTTTGGAGGAGAGGATTGCTATAGTTTGTTTTGGAGGAGAGCATTGCTATAGTTTGGAGGAGAGGATTGCTATAGTTTGGAGGAGAGGATTGCTATTGTTTGTTTTGGAGGAGGGGATTGCTATAGTTTGTTTTGGAGGAGAGCATTGCTATAGTTTGGAGGAGAGGATTGCTATAGTTTGGAGGAGAGGATTGCTATAGTTTGTTTTGGAGGAGAGCATTGCTATAGTTTGGAGGAGAGCATTGCTATAGTTTGGAGGAGAGGATTGCTATAGTTTGTTTTGGAGGAGAGCATTGCTATAGTTTGGAGGAGAGGATTGCTATAGTTTGGAGGAGAGGATTGCTATTGTTTGTTTTGGAGGAGAGCATTGCTATAGTTTGTTTTGGAGGAGAGCATTGCTATAGTTTGGAGGAGAGGATTGCTATAGTTTGGAGGAGAGGATGGCTATAGTTTGTTTTGGAGGAGAGGATTGCTATAGTTTGGAGGAGAGGATTGCTATAGTTTGTTTTGGAGGAGAGCATTGCTATAGTTTGGAGGAGAGGATTGCTATAGTTTGGAGGAGAGGATGGCTATAGTTTGTTTTGGAGGAGAGGATTGCTATAGTTTGGAGGAGAGGATTGCTATAGTTTGTTTTGGAGGAGAGGATGGCTATAGTTTGTTTTTGGAGGAGAGCATTGCTATAGTTTGGAGGAGAGGATTGCTATAGTTTGTTTTGGAGGAGAGGATGGCTATAGTTTGTTTTGGAGGAGAGGATTGCTATAGTTTGTTTTGGAGGAGAGGATGGCTATAGTTTGTTTTGGAGGAGAGGATTGCTATAGTTTGTTTTGGAGGAGAGGATTGCTATAGTTTGTTTTGGAGGAGAGGGGTTTGTTGGTTGGGTTGTTTGACTGTTGAGGAGATTGAAGTGTTTTTGTTCATTCTCTTGTTTTGTTTTGTTTGGGTTTTTCTTGTTTCTTTTTTTCGTTTGAGTGTGGTTTTTTGTTGTTGTTGATTTGGTGGGGTTTTTTGTTTGTGTGGTGTTTTTTTTTTGGGGGGGCGGGGCGGGGGGTTGTCAGTTCTGATTATTTGCATTGAGTTTCAAAACTTGTATTCCATTATTTTTATATTATCCAAGTATTGTCCACAGATTGCATGCTGGCATCCATATCATCTGCCATCAGCTCTGGCCTGTTCTTCCAGAAAAGAGGGATGGAGTTTTTATTGTCTGTTGGTTCATGCTTCAGACCTCCGTTTTTCATTGCATGAGGATTGAAGAAAAGTGTTTATACCGATAAGAGAATGAGTGCAAGAGATTGATTTAGGCATATGCTTGTTGTACTCATTATTGATGTAGGCATATGCTTGTTGTACCCATTTCATGTATTGGTGCTGCATTGTTTCAGAACTAATAAAGTTTTGTTTCAAGAAAAGGGGATGGGATAGCTTAGTAGTCAGAGCACTTGCTTTACCCCAGTCAAGTTAAGCAGCGTCGAGCGTGGTTACCAAGTGGATGGGTGACCTTTTGTGTGTCTTGGCTTCAGTACAGTCCCCTAGTTCACCCAGCTGTAAATGGCTACATGCCCTCTTTAGGGTCAAGGAAGGTAAAGCAGCGAGGGAGGGGAGATGGGCGTCACCCTCAATAAGCTGGCCCCTAGAGAAGTTGAGGTCTCTGATGCCTCGCTCACCAACGACCACATAGGATATGGGACGCCTTTACCTGTATTTACCTTCAAGCAGAATCCTTCAGTTATTTTTTATGTGTGATGTCACCAGGTTGCGGAGGATGGGTGCGGAGGAGTCGCGGAATGGGAACTACGGGCTGATGGGGGCCAGTGCAGTGGTGTACAACATGAAGCGACAGGTGCAACACGCCCGGCCCTGGTCACTGCTGCACCAGTGCTCCCTCGACCAGTGGAAGTCAGGACATGCAGGTAGGGAGGGAGGCTCACTCAGGGAAAACATACTTCATGTTTGCGCTATCCTTGTTTATTTTTGCATTGTGATTCAGAAGCGGACTTGCTGTGAATTGTTTAAATTTAGTTTTAGTCATTTTGAGTTTAACTTATAAATAGTTATTTACTTTTTGTTTTTGTTTGCTTCCTTTGGCTACCAAAGAAATTGTCTGTATATATATATATATATATATATATATATATATATATATATATATGTTAATGAGTCATGGTAAATTGGCAGTGTGGCGATGTGTGTCGAGATCAGAAATGTGTTTAGAAGAGCTCATGAAATTAATTAATGAGACAATGAACAGAAGAAGCTGCAGTCTCTGACCAGCAGCCCATGATATCAATGGTGTTTCAGGGGCGGCGGGCTTCCTGGAGACGACGATGACGTGCAATGGGGCGGTGAACAAGGAGTGCAACCCCACCTTCTGCATCAGCCGCCAGGGCATCATCAACGTCAACAAGTCAGGGCCCGTCTTCTCCTTCCGCCGCAAGAGCAAGTTCACCAAGATGGCGGAGCACTTTGAGTACAACCACATCCCCGCCCACCTGTCCTCCATCCAGAACTTCCACGTCAAGAGCGTGCTCTGTTACCGCGGCGACATCGTGGTGCTGCACCTGGTGAGGAACCTCATGACCCAGTTTGGGGTCATCGACCTCAGCATCAACAAGTTCACCGGCATCTTCGGCAAGAAGTCGGTGGAGTTTGTCAACGAGGCGCTGCGCGGGGAGATCAGCCCAGACTGCAGCATGTGTCTGATCAAGATCCCCTCCCTCACCACCAACAACTCCTTTGACTTCCAGCTCTTCAGCCTCCACAGTCGGGAGCTGCTGACAGAGATTGTGCCCCCTTACAACCATGCCCTCTTCACCTTTGACCCCAGGTTTTGTGGGTCGAGACTGGCGGTGACGAGCTTCATGCGGGGGGAGGACAACTCGCTGAGCCTGGTGCGGTTACCCATGTGGGAGGTGCTGGCCACCAACTCCAGAGTGGACGACCTGCGATCCAGCTTGAGTCCACACCTCAAGGTCAGTGCCAGCCTTTGGGATGGATTATGAAATATTAAAAATTTTTCATGTAAAAAAATATATAAAATTTTAAAAAATTCATGTAGCTTTATTGTTTTGTGTGGGAATGGCTCAGCTATATATATGTATCTGGGCTTTTGAAGTGACTTTGCTTCAAAGCCTATATTCTTAGAAAAGAAAATTTGCAAAATCAGTTTCATGCAAACACACACACACACACACACACACACACACACACACACACACACACACCCCAGCCACTAAAAACCACAATCACCAAACTAAACCCCACACTGTTTATCACGGTGACAGGAGCTGCTGTACTCGAGAGACGGTCACATGATCTTTGCGGTCATGGCGACGAGCGGGTGCCACTGCAAGGAGAAGAAGGCGCGGCGGTTCCAGCCCATCGACATCAGCATCTACGTGCTGAGTGGGGACCACACGCAGACGCTGCACTGCATCCAGTACCACCGCTACACCTGCGCGCTGCACTCCTGCCCCGTCAACTACCTGCCCCTCATGTCCGTGTGTGGCAGCCGCATGGCCATCGTGCTCAACGACATGGACACCAGCTTCGACCACATCCAGGTGTACAAGCTGCCCACCACCGGCGACCTGCAGAACCGCTGCCGCATCCGCATCCTGCAGACCTTCGCCCCCGAGTTCATCCCCAAGCTGCCCCTGCCTGCCCGCCTCATCAACTACCTCAAGTTCAAGCCAGAGACGATATGACAGCTGTGGTGAATGCGGGAACTACACTAGTGCTGATGTGTCTTCTCTTCTTTCTGCTCACTCTGGGTGTCAAGTGCTTCAACCCCTCCCCCTCCCCCCTCCCCTCCCCTCCCCCTCCCCCTTCTCCCTGTCTGCCGCTGTCTACTGCCATGCACTCTGTGTGTGTGTGTGGGTGGGTGTGTGGGTGTGTGTGTGTGTGTGTGTGTGTGTTGTGGACAGGCAACCTTTGGAAAAATTCAGAAAAGGTTATTGGAATCTTTATTGTTGCCGCGTATATATATCTATCATTTATATACATTGGTGCTTTTGGAACAACCCATTGTCTGAAGTGGGATCGAAATGTACAGAGTGATATATCTACCTATCTGTCTATCTATCTATCTATATCTATGGTGATGTGTGCATTAGATTGATTGTTCAGAAAATGTGTGGGTGTGAAAACAAATATGAACATTGTCTTGCAATGTGAAGTTCAATATCAGCTTGTTGATTTAACAGAAATTGAAGAAAATATGTTGTGCTTCTTGTGCCTGAATTGTGTTCCTGTTGTTATGTATGTAATCATAATTCTGAGACTAATGATGGGGGGTTGTTGAGTCAGTCCCAAAAAATATTTTTGTGACAAGTTGTGAATGAAAAGGAAACATTTGTGAATGTTTAAGTCTGGTAAGGACAGGACTATGAATCATGCTGTTTACAGGACGAGGACATATGTCTGATTCTATGTTATTTTAAAAGGTTATATTGGCCATGTTTTGTTCAAAGAACAATTCCTATCACTCTCCTTTAAAGTCTTTGACAACTTTAGGAGCAGACCCTGTGAAGTCTTGAATAGATGTGTAATACAATAATCTGCAGGTGTAATCCTGTTATTTTTCCCCTGTGAGGTTGTTTTTTGTTTGGGGGAAGGGTGTTTGGGGATTTTTTAGAGAGGGGGAAGGGGGTGTTTAACACTTTATGGTTTTCTTTTTAACTAAGTTTTCTTTTTTTACTTTGAACACTGTGTAACAAGGCTTATTCCCAGTATCCAAAAAAAAAACTTTGATAAACATTAATAGTAAAGATAAGTAATATATTATGCTTACATTATGAATCTGCATGTTTTATCAATTACATATGATTTGCATGAACCATCAATGCATGAGGATGAAATCAAGACTGAATGGGTTTCAGTATCTGTTCTATAGAGTGATTGACTTTTACTTAAGTTAGGATAAATAATGATTTATTTTAACAGGTGCAATATGGATGTCCCAGTTTGACTTTGGTATCCATCTGACGCTATGTCGATATATTATATCAAACCATGACTGACTGTTTCATAAAGCTGTCTTTTACAAAGACAGGTTTTAGTACTGTAATCAAAATTGCTGAAGGATTTTTTTCCTTTCAAGTAAAATACCTGGCATTAGAGTAAAAGCCACTGCTGTTTCTGTTGTGATCTATCTTAATTACTGTTTTCCTTGGTTAAACTGGTTAATAAAGTCGTCGTTATACATGTATGACTTCATTTTGCCAACCAAACAAAAGGGCTGTCTGTATATGTTTTGAAAGAGGGGGAGGGGGTACAGTGCATGCATGTATCATGATGTGAATATGTGCATAATTTATCATTATTTTTCAGTAACAGTGTTAAAAATATAATATTAATTAAAAAAAAAAAAAAAAAAAATTCAAAAGGTTATTTCCTCTCCAGTGTTCTGATAGAATTGTTCCCTCTATCAGCCAGCCCTGTCTTTGTCTTTGAACTCAGAAAAGAGTACAGAGGACAGGGGAGGAGGTATTGGGAGGGAGCAGAAAGAGAAGACAGTATGATGCAGGAGAATAGGGGATGTGACTGGAAAGGCTTGTACCCCATGCTTATGAATGACTAGTGCCAGCCAGTGTGATCTTATTGCATGCTTTAGACCAGGCTCCATGGAAGACTATACTATATATCATACTTGCAGTACGTGTGTTTGCAAGTACGTCTGACTACAGTATTTGTATTGCTCAAGAAAGAATTCAGTGGAATGCTTCATTCAGTTTTCTGATTTTCTTTAGGATGCAGTTTACAGATTTACCCATTACATGAAAAAGTCAGCTTGCACAAAAGCAAAATGTTTGGAAAATGTTTGGACAATGTCAAATGTTTGGACAATGTCAAATTTTTAATCAGTGTCAAATGTTTGAGCAATGTCAAATGTTTGGACAATGTCATGTCAAATGTTTGGACAATGTCAAATGTTTGAACAATGTCAAATATTTAAACAGTGTCAAATGTTTGAGCAATGTCAAATGTTTGGACAATGTCAAATGTTTAGACAATGTCAGCTGATGGATTGTATTTGTCACTTTTTCCTGACACCTTTTGATACAAAGTTTTAATTTGTATACGGGTCATGATAGAACATTTATGATGTGAACTGATAGAATGTAAAAAAGGTTGTAGACTAGACTGCGTGACTGATGCCTTGTAACTGAATTCTGCTTGCCAAAGACTTGTGAGAACCAAAAATCTCTTTGTGGTCAAACAGTTTCTCTCTTGCCCGTTGCTTTTTTCATGAATGACAGATTTACTTTTCTATATGTACCTTTCCCAAATCTTTCCTATCACTTTGAATTTTTTCTCCAAGAGCAAGTTACTTAAGTAATACCTTGCTTAATGAAGTAAAAAAAAAAAAAGAAAAAAAAAAGAGTTTTTTGGGAGTTTCATACCACAATGCATAATTTTCTGTTTTCTTTTTAATAGATTTTCCCTCTTGTATTTAGACTAGTTATGGCCTGGACTATTGTTAGGCTTTGGAATAATGATATTAACTCTAATGAAACTTGCATGAAGTGAAATGCATATGATAAATTCAAATAGGAAATTATCTTGTGGCATGACAGACTTGCAACAATACATTGTCAGCAATATATCATATATATAAGTGCTGCCGCTGTAGTCTAGTTATTAGGGCGTTGGACTCGTAATCTAAAGGTTGTGGGTTTGATCCCAGCTTTCGGCTATGGTGTTGTGCCCTTGGAAAAGGCACTTTACGGCTATTTTCTGACCCCACCCAGGTGTAAAAGGGGTACCAACCTTGTGTTGGGGGTTAACCCTGTGATAGACTGGCGTCCTATCCAGGGGGGAGTCTATGACTCTCAGTCGCTTAACGCCACAGAAACCGGATAAGCTCTGGCCTGATGAGCCTTAGGCTCGGGACAGACTTTAACTTTTAACCTATATATATATAAACATTCTTAGATATTTATGCAGGGAGCAAATGGCATCCATTTCTGAGTTTAGAAACAGAATATTGTTTTTATACATCCAAAACATATTCTGAACAGTCTCTATCTGGGGGAAATGAGAAACTAATTGTTTGATAGCATATAAAGTGTAAATCAAAACTAAAAGAAATTTTTAAAAGCCAGTCTGTTTCTATACAAGTAAGGCAGATTTGTTCTGTTGCATTCAGTGAAAGATGACCCAGAGATTCCACACATCTGTCATCTTAAAACCAACTTTCTACTGTGTATGATTTATTTCTTACTTTGTATAATTTATTTCTTTCAATACAAGCTTTTTTATTATTATTAACTCTTGAAGCCACTGGCATCCTTTCCCAGCAGCGTTATTCAAACTTTCCTGACACTTAGGAGTTTTATTCTTTCTCTGCACAATGTCTTTTTACAGATGGGTTATTGGAAAAGGATTTTCTGAGTTGTTTCCAGCAAAAAGAACACTGGTTTTTGTGAAAATTCTATGTATACATGCTCAAAGTGTATGTTTCAAGTCAAATTGCAGAATGGGAAAAAAGTGTATAGTTTTGATGTGTTCTTATAAAGTACAAACAGTTGTCCTTTCTGTATAGTGTGAAGAGAAAAATAAGACCATATAATCCTGTCCTTTAGGAAAAAAAGCAACTAAACTTTTTGAAATTCTGTTTGCATACAGATGTGGTTGAGTGCAGGATGATATTAATCAGCAAAGTGTGTCTGTGTTTGTGTTTGTGTGTGTCTGTGTGCGTGTCTTTGTGTCTTTCTGTGTATGGGTGGGCATGTGTGTGGACTTCAAACCATATCTATAGTGCATTTTGTAAATAAAATTAATGGACAATGAAATTCTGTGTACATGTATATACGACACATTTTCCTGCTCAAAATTTGTTACGTGAGCAGCAGAAGCAGTCAGCTGCTCATCCCTAGTTTAGTTGTGGACTTGAAACATACACTGAACATGTAGTAAATAATATATATATATATATATATGATTATCTGTGCTGTATTGTTGAACACAGCTCATTGAAAGTGTCACACGTCACCATGCTTTCATTGAAACAAATTATTTTTGAACAAGGTGAACTGCTATGTCTTGCTGTGTGCTATGATGTATACATGTACAGATGTGATGATTTTGATCCACTAAAGTGCAGCATGTTGTTTTGGCCAAACAACACCCCTCAGCTCAGTATGTCTGTCAGTTGTGACCAGTCTGGACAGTAGATCTAGCTCCTCACTGTTTGCTGAACGGCAAAGACGCACAAGGCCAGGCAGCTTATGCCACTTTCGTGTAACGGTCAGTTCCATCTTGATCTGCGTGTGAAGCGTGTACATTCCACAACCTGCATTCAGCGGGGTGAGTCACATACATAGTCCTCTGCACATCCCTGAATCAGAGCAACATGCTGCTTCTGACTCTGCAGTGTGATCCCAAACTTTTAATAGTATTATTGCAAAACCCAAAGAGAAGTTAGAGAAACAGTACTCAAGAAAGAGAAACATAAAAGGAAAGCAAAAAATCACAAAAACAACAGAATCTAAACCCTGAGTGAGTTATATCTGAACTAAGAGGGGATGCTGTTCTAGAGACAGAGGTGGCAGTGAAGTTACTGTAGTAGAAATGGTGTGATAATGTAGGGGAAGACATCATCATCTCTGCCTGTTTGAACAACAGCTTTGTGCCCCTGACATATGAACCCCTTTCTCTGGCATTGTTCAAGTGCTGCTCACCCTGTTGGATAATGGCGCAGAATGTTGCTGCTCTCCTCTGACGACATTGGATGTGTGTGTACATGCTGTCCTGACACATGCATGCTTCATACCCTGCACTGTCCAGAGATCAGTGTGAAACACTGACACTGGTGCATCACCTTAGAAACTTCCAGACCCCTTTTGTTGGAATTGATTGTAATTCCATTGGAAGCTCCTGCCATTAATTGGTTCATTTGTAATCATACATTTAAATAATGTACAGTATAAAAAGAGGAAGTCCCATATGTACAGCTGTGTGAGTTCTCATGTCTGTGTTGCCAGATGTGCATATCAGTCTGGAGTACGAAAAATGTTTTGTGCTTACCGCTCAGAGGCTGCAACTGTCACATGCAATCATATTTTGAATAGATAAAGAAAATCATATTCTTGAAACAACAAAAAGAGGATAAAATTAGAATAACGTACTACTTGATTCTGCCTGTAAATTCCAAACAGAGTTTTTTTTCCTGTAGATTCCTGTAGTCATTTTTTCCAGCTTGACACCCCCACATTGAGACTTTTGATTGACCAGAAGATAAATGAAGTGTGTTCAAAATACTCACAACAAACCAGTTAGGGTATTTAAGATGTTGTTGTTGTGAGTTGGAGTTTTTTTGGGAGAAGGATGTTGTTGCTATTTCTGATGGTGTGGCAGTATTGATGATGTTGTTCTTATCATTTATTTTTGTAATAGAGTGGAGATATATCAGCTCCCATCTCTGTGACATCCTCAGAACTATGAAGCAGTCAGAACAATGAGGATGCAGCCGCTACAGAGGTTGCATCATTTCTACATTTCACCATGTAAGCAAAGTGTATGCATGGAAAGATAAAAAGAACAAACTTTTTAATGAACACCACCCAAGGAAACAGAGCCTCGCACAATTTGTGTGTATCTCCCGATTTAGAAACACAGTGTTGAGCTCAAACTCTCCATGCATGGGAGGTAATCTTGTCACCACCCCGTCACATTTTCATTTCTTCTAACCAGGTCAGAGATTCCATGGTGGATTTTACAGATGTAAAAATGAACACAGGACTCTACTGACAAAAAAGTGTCTTTCAGCAGAAAAGTTTTGGTTTGTAAGCCCCATATGTGTACAGCACAAGCCAGAGTGACAAAGTTAACTAGCTTGCCTCAACTGCTGTACATGAAGACTGACCTGTAGCTGTTGATTGGTTGTTTGCCTCAGTGTTTTATGTTGGAACGATGGTTAGTCCTTTCTGGAGCAGGTTGGTGGAGATGACTGTGTCCAACAGTTCAGCAGACTCCTGCATACTTCACCCTTTGTTGCATCGCTTTGGAGTGGTGGACACTTACAAGTTGACACCCAAGCTGATTCTCTGTGCACAGATGGATTGGTTGGCATTTCCCCATACACTTTTCATAGTTTTCTTCTCTAATCAATAGTTTCAGTTCTCAGGATTTGTACAGTGTCTGTAAAAATTTTATGTTTGGAATGTTTTCAAAGTTCTTCCACCAAATACTATGCTTGTAAAAGGATTTCAAATATAAGTTTGAAAGCTCACAATGTCAGTAGACAAGGTGACAGCTGGAGAAGATAGTCAGAAAATTATCTAGAGATCTGTTTGAACATCTTCAGTATGTATTTGGCCTCAAAGAACACTGAACAGTCAAGAAGTTGTTATGACTCTGCTGTTGTTATTTCAGTATTGAAGAAGCAGACTTGAAACATCATCTGCACTTGCTTCAACATTGCAGATTTATTTTGTTTGCCTTATTTATTTTTTCATCATTCATCTAGTCTCCCCATACTTTTTCCAAACTCTGAAAAACACAAGGTTTTGAACCTTTGTACTTTGTGTTTCATGTCTGACATTTCGTACTTTGTGTTTGACATCTAGAACTGTGAACTCATCAGTGTATGATTTTTGTGAAATACTAAGTCAGTTTTCACAAGGGTGTCTTTATACATTATTATTAATGACCGCTGTGTTTAAAACAAGATCAACTCAATCACGTTTCATTGTTGATTCATTTTTGAAATGTTCAGTATTATATCTAGTCATTAATGATCTGTTCATTGGAAGTGATTATGTTTAGAAGTATTTTTCAAATCATGACCTGATGGTGTCAGTCAGTGTTCTCTTTGATGCTCTCAGCCTGTGGAGCAAATCAGCTGGATGATTGTACATATTCACATTATTGTGCCATGATTCTAGGGGAGGGAGGAAAACATGTCCCCCTCCAGTCAGTCATACCATGCCTCCTCTGTGTGAAAAGTATGTCAAACACCCCCTTTTCCTTTCAGAGGAAAGACCTGAGTGGGTCTGCTACACTTTTGGGGAATGATTTGCCTGGTTTTGTGTAACTGTACAGTTATTGAGCACGTCATCCAGACTGTTTGGAATACAGAACTCCTTCTGAATGTAATCACACATGGTCTTGTGTCCAAAGCACGGTACTGCAGCAGCAAGTTTTGTCTTCAGCGGTGTAGGGTGGGTTTGTCCGTCTCTGTGTGGCACAGTCAGTACAAATCACCCAGGCAAGCAACACTGCTTTTCTGTTTTGTTGTCAAGACTGTGGCGATGTACATAGCATGGTGTATTGCTTTAGTTTGGCTTTGCCAAAGCAGACTGAGTTTATGTCACTGTTGCATAGCACTATAGAAAAAATAAAACTGATTCAAAGTAAACATGAAACAAAGACAAAAATAAGTTCTGCTTTTCATCATGAAACAATATGACAGAAAAGTTTGACTCCTTTGTCTAAAATCTAATGTTCAGACATTCATATTCAAACAATTGGCATTATAACCCAGATGATTTTATCCTATAGTGTGGGTCAAATTATGAGTAGGATGATTTCAGTGCATTGTTATAGTTTTCATAGTGTGTTGAATATCATAATTTATAAGAAAACAATAAGTTACAATCATTCTCATAAACTGTTCAATGTATGTTATAATCTTAATGTAAGACATTTATATTGTATGGTATTGTTTAGGTTGATATTAATTTCTTGTGAAGAGCTGCAGTTTGCAGTGGGTATGTAACCCCATAGCAGGGGCATGCGAGGTGTATGTGCAGTGTGTTGCAGTAAGGCATTCTCCTGCTTTATTATTTCTGTTCCTTTTGACTTGATTTCTCCCTCAACTCCTGGAACATCCTCGTACAATTGACTTTTTTTTCTTTTTTTTCATTTCAAGGATAATGGAAAAAACATATGTGTTTTTTTTTTTACATCCAGTCCCTGTGTGTATGCCGTTTTGTAAATTTTGTCATTCATTTGCCCTGGTGCACCATGGCCTACTCTTCAGATAAGGGGAAGGGGTTTGACTTGACATGATGCCTCCTGTAACTCCTCCTCAAGCAGCCATTAGGACACTAGCTGCACTGCACTGTGTTGTTCAGGCAGTGTGACACTGTATGGCAGGTCACCCTTGTGTTGCCCCTCTCTTGTAAACAGTGTGACACTGTATGGCAGGTCACCTTGTCCCTTGTACAGTGCGTTGGCAGGTCCTTGTTTGCCCCTCTCTTGTAAACAGTGTGACACTGTATGGCAGGTCACCTTGTGTTGCCCCTCTCTTGTAAACAGTGTGACACTGTATGGCAGGTCACCTTGTGTTGCCCCTCTCTTGTAAACAGTGTGACACTGTATGGCAGGTCACCTTGTGTTGCCCCTCTCTTGTAACAGTGTGACACTGTATGGCAGGTCACCTTTGTGTTGCCCCTCTCTTGTGAACCCATTAAGTTCATAGTTGGTCTTTGGTTTGGTTGGTTTTGATATTTTGATTCTCAGAGTTTGGTTTCAGGCTATGTCATCAATACTGTTTCCCTTTACTGTTAAAACAGAGAGTTTACAAAGAAGCTGAGAGAAAGATAGAAATGTGGACCTGTAGAAAGATGGCAAATATTAGTTGGAAAGACAAAGCACCAAACAAACAAGTCTTTATTTTACTACGAGTCCAAAAGACAAAGTACCAAACGAGTAAGTCCCTATTTTACTAAGACTCCAAATAGAGCTGTTGAAGCAGCCCCAAATCCTGAAACTCTCCATATTTGGCTCCATGTATTGCGAGATGGCTGTCTCCCCAAACAGTGCTGACAGGGAGCTGGTCCTGTTCCTGTTCTTGTTTTTCCTGGCATGTACCAGCAGAACCAGGGACCATTTCTGTGGCCATTCTGCCACTGTCAGTGTCATATACTTGAGCAGCATTGGAGGAACTGTTACAGTCAAAACTTACTGAATAAAATGATTTTGTCATTCCTGGTGCTTAGCAGTGGAATGTATGTACAGCAATAGCATTCCTAGCATTTTCATGTACCATTAATGTTATCAATTTTTTTTAAAAACTGGTTGAAGTCTCCTATCCCACCCCCCTCCCTTCCACCCCTAAAGTCCTAGTCTCCCTTTGTTCATACTACACATTATGAATACTACATGTGCAGGACGCATGCATATACCTATATCAAGAAAGTGTTAACCCCCTTAGTATGTACAGTGACATATGCACTTTCTCACTTTCTCTTACTGCACGATATGCATGCACAGGAAAACAGAATGGATGTATGTACATATATATAGAAAAAGATTTGATAGTACCATTTTGGTATTTGGAGAGAAAAAACATTCTGTGTGGGTTGTTGTTGGGTTTTTATTTTACTTTATAAATAAAGAATATGGTACATTCATGCCTCACACTACATATTGTGATACATTTTAGTGTATTTATTAACTGCTATATAACAACACTGGTATATTTCAGCACTGTAATTAATGTAGAAGTGCAACTGACACTTAATCAAGTTAATGGGATCTGTGTAATTACATATGTGAGTGTGTGTGTGTGTGTGTGTGTGTGTGTGTGTGTGTGTGTGTGTTGTGTGTGTGTGTGTGTGAATATATATGTGCACATGTTTATAGTACATTTTGTGTTCTCTTTTTTGCTAAAGAGTCATTTTTAGTCTTTCAGAGGGAGAAAGTTTGCATATTCTAAGAAAATCAGATTAGTGTACTGTGCCTTGTTTTCATGTTGATACAAACTTTAATCCTTCGTTCGTTTGAAACTTGTACCCAGAAGAGAGAATGGTTGGTTTGAACGTTTTCCCTGCGCTGTCTGTGTCCAGATTCACTGATGATGGGACCACTTGTGAAATGTCATGTACACCAGCATAGTCACTACATGGATTTGAATAAGTCCCTGACTGTTTTCAGTAACCCACAATTTCATATTATCATTGTAACAGTACCGCCTCTGTAACATTGCAGTCTTTGGGGTGTTGGTTACATGGTAGAAGCCAAGTGAGAGAAAAGAAAAACGATAAAAAGGGGGAAGAAACAGTAAAGTGGGCCATTCTTTTTATGGTCATCATTTTTTTCCCTTTATAGAAAAGGTGGGGGGTTTCCTTTTTAAAAAAAATTGGTGTGCATGAAAGTGCTTAATAACAACTCAATTAAATGCTATAAGTGATGAAAACATCATGTACATTTATCCCAGCATCTGGAATCATCAGTTTGTTGTTAATGAACACTACAGTATCAGAAGTATATTTGTAAATTGTCATTATTTTCATCATATTGAAGTGAAACAGACAGAGTGATGTTTTAAAAAGGATGAAAAAGTCACTGAAGTTCATTACACTATCTTTCTATCATTTACAGATGGCAAATGTCATAACTGACAACCATTACAGTAACAAATCAAAAATGTCAACCTTAGTCTCACTTTGTTTCCTGCATTTAACAATCCTCCCTCTTACCATAGTGCATGGTGCATAGGAACTGCAGAGTTTTTGTAGTGAACTCATGGCAGCAAGTGATATATACACAAGTGAAGATTGTACTTCACGGGATAGGCAATCATAACAGCAGAATCTTCACAATCCAGTTACACTGATGTGGTGCATTAACCATAAAAAAATATCCAGTTGACTTACTTTCTAATCTATAGCAATAGCAGCATGCAATACTAGTACGATTATGTTGCAATCAGCAATTTTTTGAAGAGTTGATGGATTTCCAGTTTGTCTTATGATGTGTGTGTGTGTGTGTGGTCAGAAGGACAGTTAAGTGTGTGTTATGATGGCTTATGATGGGTTATGTTTTATTTCATAGCGGCGCAGCGTGTCATGTCACAGCACATAATGTTCACATTGCATATCACACTTTGTTGGTGACCGAACTGTCTGCATAGATCATGAATGTTGTTTGACAAGTCCATCTACAGGCCAAAAACCAGATTTCTAAAGGAAAAATGTGCTGTGGTCTTTCAATGCTCAGTGCTGAATGGGTTCAGGATACTCTCTTTATTTTCGCCTTGATTTTGCAGGACTTTTCTAGCAATGGGGATGCTGAAGAGAATGCTCTCTCAGTGTTAACAGTATCCACATGTGGAAGATTTGTTTGTCTTTCAATTTCTGTTGTGGTGGATGTTGTTGCTGTTTTAATGAATACCCTTTAGTGTATACGTTTTCCTTTGTTTATTATTTCTTTGAAAAACGTGCAGACTTGTTCTTAGGAGGGCAGGGGGTGTGTGTTTTATGATGTCATTCCAGTTGTATTGTCGATCAGTGTAAGGCCCCAAGTTGGTGGCATTACAAACACTTGGATGGGTAAAGGATATTATTTCTGCAGAGTTAGCTTCTCAATATGACCTATTACTATTCTTTAATGAGGTTGTTGTTTTGTTTGTTTTTTGGAGGGGGTTCAGTTTAAGTCATGTTTATGCAAACTGGGGATGTTGAAATGAGTGGAAAGGCTGATGTTCTAAGTAATTATAGCCTAATCTCATTGGCCATCATGAATTTCATGTGGAAGACAATATTTCCCGAAATGTGTTCTTCCTCAGGTCAAGGATCTACACTGTTGAAGAAAATGGATGTATTGGACTGAAGATTCTACAGATTGACCTGACAACAGCTTTAGCTGGATCATAGCTAGCAGCCAGTTTGACTTCACTCACCAACTAGAGCAGCAGGGTATCCAATCTTCCTGTCTGTATCGTAGTGTTCTGATCAAAAAAGAGAGAGAGAGGTATGAGGTTCTTTTGTTCTGTTTTTATAAGTCAATGAAACTGCAGACTCTACATCTGGCAAAGTGTTTCAGTCATTGACCATCGCTGCTTAGTGCACCATGGGCCGGGTCTTTCCAGGCAGCTGGAATGCAGCAGTGGGGTCAGACAAGGTCACTGCAGCTGATTCCAGTTAGCTCAGAACCACCTTGGGGATGGGTGGAGGTTCGCAGACAGTAAAAAGCAACCATAGCAATCTCTCCATACTTTTTTTTTGATTCAGAAGCATTTTAAAAACTGTTTTCTGGAAGGCAAGTTAGCAGAGCTGAGTCTGCTCAATCCATCCTATGCCACACAATGTTCGGGCAGACAGGTTTGACTTTAACTTCAGTCTGGTGTGCCCCCCCCCCCCCCCCCCCCCCCCCCATGCAGGCAGTATCATTGACTAGTTATGTCAGTTCAAATGCTCCCTTGTTGTCAAATAACAATTTTAACTGGACTGGTGACCCAGGAAACTCCTGTTTTGAAGAAACAGACATTTGAAACAGCGAAACCAGCAGCATAATCATATCATTTTCTTTATCTTGTTCTTTTTGTTTCCCTTTTGGACATGAAATCTATTCTTTGTGTATGACAGTATGTTTGAAGTGACATGAGACAGATATTGTGTGCAGAATTTCAGTCTTAGCTCAGAGACAGCATTACTGCCAGAAGTACAATTTTCCTACAGCAAAGTGCTCTGTTCGTTCATATGTTGTAAAATATCTAATTATGAAAGGCTATTCTTGAAGCATATGTACAGCATACAACTGCAAAGCAGCTGAAAGGGTTTTGAAAATCACCATGCAAGCACACACACACACACACACAACAAATCTCGTAAACCAAGCGAGAGAATATCAGCAACATTGTCACTTGCTCTTTTCCAACCATTTATTAACTCACAGCATTCACAACATCATGTTCACAATCTCTTCACCAGATACAGTGGGGAGACTACACACTCACAGTCAGAACCTACAAGACTGATCAATGATGATCGGTTAGCTGTGTCTGGATTTATAAAGCTTTTTCCCAGTGATGGTGTACAAGCTTCTGCTTTCGTTTGTGTGTGATCACATAATTATAATTATCAACAAAGCTGTATCATTTGTGTTGTCCAAGTTTTGTAGTGTTGGAAAAGCGTATCTTTTCTTTGTGTTTATGTGCTGTGACATTAAAAGCTGGTCATTGTCTTTCACTGTTTTGATGTCTTTGGGTTTTTTCTTCTTCTTTTTTTAACCAAGAGAGAGAGAGAGAGAGAAGATGATTTTAGCTTTGTTTTGTACATGACAAATACACTGCTCCATGATAATAAAACCATTATGTTTGATGGGGATGTCAGAGCAACCATATTTCAACTGCAAAGGGGGGGGGGGGGGGTCACAAAATCTGAAATTCCTTTTTCTCTGACTTCATGCTGAATGTGCTGTTGAGATTTAAATCCTGTTGCACACTTCTTCACCTCACGAAGCTTCCTTTCCTAATGTGTCCCAGGACAGCCAGGTCCATGAGATATATATGCAGACTGAGGTGCCTGCCGTGCTGCTTGGGTCACATTGGCGCAGGTCCACGTTTTTTATGTCAGTATTACCCACCTGTAAATGGGTACCTCCCCTCTTCAGGGTCAGGGAAGGTAAAGCAGCAAGGGAGAGGAGATGGGCGCCACCCTCAATATACTGGCCCCTGGAGAAGCTGAGGTCTCTGATGCCTCGCTCCCCTACGATCGCACAGGTTAGGCTATGGGACACCTTTACCTGGTTTTTTTTATCACTGTTGAATCCGTGGCACAGTGACGAAAGGCAGGAGGTGGCCAGAGCCTGAAGTCCTACAAAGTAAACAAGCGAGAGGAAGAGAAGTAAGTGCAGGAATAGGCCTGGCAGAAATCAGACTCCTAACCTACCAACCTAAAGCTACCTCACAATCAATCTGTCCGTAATCAGTCAACCATTGAATCTATTACTACACGAATTCTTCTTCTTCTTCTTCTTCTTCTCTCTTCTTCTTCTTCTTCTTCTTCTTCTTCTTCTTCTTCTTCTTCTTCTTCTTCTTCTTCTTCTTCTTCTTCTTCTTCTTCATCATCATCATCATCATCATCATCATCATCATCATCATCATCATCATCATCATCCTCCGAATGCACAGACAGCAACCATTATTATCAGCGGTATGAGCGAAAATGCGTTGTGCTGCCGTTAAGCGCCTGACGAGTCAGATCCAGCACATCCGACTTCGGCATAAAGAATCGTTATCTTTTAAATCTCTCTGGGGGGAAAGGCAGAATGGACCAAGAAGGCAGAAAATAGACAAGAAGGATGTGACAGAAAGAAAAGGAACAAGGCAAAAACAAAGAGAGGGATAGAAAAGAGGACATTCTTATTTCCAGTCGGTGGGGATGTTATTTATACTAACAAGCCTCCAATATCCCCGCGGGTAGTTACTACTCGAATTAACCCATCAAAGGGTAGGTAGATTGCAAAGCAGCTTTATTAATCTGGCCCATGACCCACGGGGAACATGCACACACAACGTTAAACGCGCATGTATACTCTCTCCTCTCTCTCTCTCTCTCTCTCTCTCTCTCTCTCTCTCTCTCCTCTCTCTCTCTCTCTCTCTCTCTCTGTGTTCTCTTACTGGGTAGGGTGCGCAGTGCCCGGTCTTCTCCTGTGCTTTTAATTTTTCAGGTCTGCCCACCGGCCTCAGCCGACACATTCCGACTATAGAGCAGCTCTTTCAATCGTGCAGGGCGCAAACTTGCTATGATTGTGTTTTCGTAACCCACCGAACGCCGACACGAGTTACCTTAACGTGCATATTTGATCTGCATGTGCGTAGACACGAAGGGAATCGAGGCACAGGCAGGTCTGCACTTGAAGTTGACCTGAGAAGTCGTAAGAATTCACCAGACGCCGAGATTCGAACCCGCGACTTCATGGTCCCAAGGGGTTGAAGTCAAACATTTTTAACCACTCGGCTATAACTTTTGATGTGCAAAACAACCATGCGTTTTCCATTTTAGAATTACCACTGTGTGGAAGGTTGGGGGTACTAGGAGGTAAGGACTCAGGCACTCAACTCAAAGTAGGCCCAATGATGGGAGGCCAGTAGGGGTGTTGCGGTAACACAATTCCATATTCCTAATACCACAATGACACCCCTGAAACAAACAGAAGTTCAGGTAACTATTCTTTCCGTATTCAACAAGGTACATCATTATAGTTAATGAAAGACATGCACAACAAAATAGCTATTTCGTCGTCTTGCCTAATTCAAGAAAAGTGTACCCTTTTCATCTGTCGTGTGCCCAGTTAATCATAGGCAGCCAACAGTGAGTCTACAGTGGTGAACCCGACAACCAAAGACTGCAATAAGATAGGAAAACTGATGCTTCTGTACCCTCATCTGACATATCCTTAATAATGCCAACAGAATTTAGTCTGTACACAATGGATTTAGTCTTAGAATTTAGTCTCTTACACAATGGATATTGTAGCGCAAGAGAGAGAGAGATGTTTTTAGGATTTATGTGATTAAAAAGATTTTAACAGATTCATGCTTAATGTTCAATTCAATCCAATTCAGTCTAAATACTTAATTACCTCAAAACCGAATACAAATCGAAGAGTTCCATTATCTTCATGTAAAATCGTGTAAAATAAAGAGATTTCCCCAGATGCCTGTATTGATGGTCTACACGCATATAAAAATTACGGGGAAAATAAAGTTTCAGAAACAACATGTAGCGATACATATTTCATCAGTTTCTCCCCCAGCTATCATCTCCACCGAAGTCCGGAACCATAAGGTAAAAAGGTAAAGGTGTCCCATAACCTATGTGGTCGTGGGGGAACCGAGGCATCAGAGACCTCAGCTTCTCTAGGGGCCAGCATATTGAGGGCGGCGCCCATCTCCTCTCCCTGGCTGCTTAAAGAGGGCAGTTACCCATTTACAGCTGGGTGAACTGGGGGATTATACTGAAGCCAAGGCGCGCAAACGGTCACCCATCCGGTTGATAACCACGCTCGATGCTGGATGGGGTAAAGCGAGTGCTCTGACCACTGAGTTATCCCGACCCTACATGGGAACTACAGGATATAATTACAGAGAGAGTTGCAGACATACATGGACAAGAAATAGCCCATTCCAAGAGGCTACATGTGTCTTTCTTTTATTTTCAGAATGAGTTTGTATTAATTTTTGTTGAGGATGTAGATATTGAATGTGGACACAGAACTGACCATTTTATGACTGCAGAGATTACAGTTCGTTGATCAACAGAAAAAGCAATACTTTCCACAAACTCAATTCGTGGCACTCAAAGGACATGACATACTGTGAAAAAAAATAAGGCCGTTATAAAGGATCGTTGATGTTACAGATTTATTTGGAAGAATAAACTAACTAAAAAGTAAGAATAAAAACATCATATTATAAAGGTATCAGAAATGATGGTCTTGGATCGCCAACATTGAGAACATTTGTAAATTAACTCTGATTGACATAATGGCCGGACGTCTTACTTGATAGGGGGGGGGGGGGGGGAGGGGTCTGGGGCAACGCCCCCGTTGGGGGGCCCAGGGGGCGTATCCCCCCGACCGAAAACAATTATTAGCAATTTTCACCGAAAATTTTGGCCTCTCCATACCTATAATTTGATACAATTAAGAAAATCAAACTGTGTGAAAGCTTTGAAAAGATGAATGAAAACATGAAACTGACCTTTCATCTGTGCAGGTGAAACTTTGACAGGAAATTCCAAAAGTGTGTGGAAAAAAAGTTGTAGAAAAATGCCACAAAGGTTCAGGTATGGAATCAATCAATCATGTCAATCCTATTACAGTCATTTTAGATCACTTTCAGTGCAAGTTTGATGTCACACAATTTTGATTTATCCATGATTGTAGTGATGATAGGAACTGTACGTCTTTATTTAAAAAAATATATTTTTTTTTAAAAAGCTGATTCTCAGAGGTACATGCTTGGCTTGGGGGGGGGGGGGGGGGGGCTCGGGGGCCCCCCGCCCCCCGCCCCTCTCCCTCCCCCCTTCGGTCCTGCCCTGGATATGGTTGAGAACATTTGTAAATTCACTCTGATTGACATGGTTATGGAACACCAAAACAACAGGCCATAAATGGAATACTGTTGCATTTTCAACGTTCCACTACTTGACAATTATTACAAAATACGGACCAGAAATAGTTTCAGAGTTTTCCAAGATCAATGTGTTTTGGGCAGAAGGTTGTAACTGTATACAAACATGTTTTTACAAAGTCAATTGCAATAACTCATAGGAACTTCTATCACGACCGATTAAAAAAATGCATGTAGGGAGAAAATGCATAACAAATTTCATGCTTGAAGGTGGAAAATTTATCACATGTGAACACTTTAAAGCAAAGTGCAATAAATTTTGTTAATTCTTGTGGGTATGAATTAGTGTTGAGGGAAAACACATGTACAAAGCACAAACATAAAAATCAATGATAACGACTGCTCAAGCATGCCTGCTTATCTGAAAAGGATAACATCAGTATTCAAAGGACAAAGCCGTTATATGCCATATGTAGCCTACATGTGACAATGCTCTTTCTAATTGCTGGATACTGAATTGAGAAACTGAATACTGAGAAAGATAAGGAAAAATGGTTCCCTGCCTGTGAAAAATATATCCAACATTAATAAAATGAATCGATTTCAATCAAGGGGAAGGGATAGCCTTGGTGGTCAGTGACACGCTCGTGATCTGCTGACCTGGGGTCGAATCTCGTTCAAGAGGATTATTCCTCTGGAGTTAACATCAGTATCGACTTCACTCCCCCAAAAGTCCTTCGAATGAGACTATAAACCGAGGTCCCGTGCGCGAACTCGCGCAGAACATCTTGCGCACACGTTAAAACCCGTTCCACTTTTCGGAAGAGTAGGTTATTGTGTGCCGGTGGGAACGGATGACAAAACTGACAAAGCTGCATACACACGGGGACTGTAGGCCTATGTAGAAAAAAGCATATGAGTGCTTATCAAATTATCCTCGAAATAAAAGAATAAACGAAAAAAAGAGAAAGAAAATGACAAAGGCTGCACTACAAAAAAAAAAAAAAAAAATTAAAGAGAGAGAGAGAGAGAGAGAGAGAGGAGAGAGAGAGAGAGAGAGAGAGAGAGAGAGAGAGAGAGAGAGAGAGAGAGAGAGAGTAACAGATAGCAGCCGTTGCCTTTTTTGTACCTCAGAAACAGACAGTGTAAGCCTAGGCCTATGTTCAGGCGACGTGTAGTCGTTCAGGTCTTCTGCTAAG
Source organism: Stramonita haemastoma (assembly GCA_030674155.1). Lineage (NCBI taxonomy): Eukaryota > Metazoa > Mollusca > Gastropoda > Neogastropoda > Muricidae > Stramonita > Stramonita haemastoma. Next base: position 3,275,482 of record CM060316.1, on the reverse strand, counting down.
TTCTGACAAACACCACGAATGAAAAATGTCCATATGTTTTTAATCTGCTCATACCAGAGCCAACGGCCATACTACGATAGAAATTTCAGTATTGACCGTATTTTTCTATTCCAGTATGTTGTCCGGTAAACGTTACATAACATTATCAGTGCAAGTTAAGTTAGTAAATTAATAAAGACATGTCTTACAAGCATTGGTCAACAAGTTGAATAGAAAGCATCTGATAAAAAAAAAGTAAATAGCACGTAAGAATTTTGCTTAGAACACATTTTTCTCTTGAATGGACTCCATATTAGGCTTGGCTGACATAAATGAAGTCAGTGATTATTTGTTGATTATTAATATTTTATTGTGATCACTTGTTATAATTATGGTAATCGAAGCTGCGTATAACACACTATACCGGATGCTGATAAAGAAAAACAAAATAACAACACAATGAGAATTGCAACCCGTGTATATCGTTCCACGTCTGTAATGAACTCAGTTGGTTTAACCCCCCCCCCCCCCCCCCTTTGTGTGTGTGTGTGTGTGTGTGTGTGTGTGTGTGTGTGTGTGTGTGTGTGTGTGTGTGTGTGTGTGTGTGTGTGTGTGTGTGTGTGTTGTGTAGCCTACTTTTCGGTCTTCTTAGGTTTGCATATATAGCCTTGTAGCCAACGTAGTGTCGAGCGGGTTACCAAGTGGATGGGAGACCGTTTGCGCGCCATGGTTTCAGTTCAGTTCCCTAGTTCACTCAGCTGTAACTGGGTACTTGCCCTCTTTAGGGTCAGGGAAGGTAAAACAGCGAGGGAGAGGAGATGGGCGCCGCCCTCAACATGCTGGCCCCTAGAGATGCTGAGGTCTGACGCCTCACTCCCCAACGACCACATAGGTTATGGGACACCTTTACCTATGTACACGTACGTGGGTCTTCTGTTTATGATGGTTTTGGTTTATTTTCCTGTGGGGATGGCAGAGGCCTGACAGTTTATGCCTAAGTATTCCCATCCTCTTGAAATTTACAGTCACTAAGTCAGCAGTAGGCCTATCCACCGGGACGTAAATACAATCACAACAACTAGAAATTATGTGCTAAGAATTCCTTCTTTTCTATCCCTCTCTTTGTTTCTGTCTTGTTCCTTTTCTTCTTCATTCATCATTGTCTATTTTCTGCCTTCTCGGTCCATTCTCCTTCCCCCCCCCCCCTCCCACCCCCCCTCGAAAGACTTCAAAGACAAGTTTTCTCCCACGCCGACGTCAGGTGGGCGAGACGGCAGCACAACGCATTATTATTTTGCTCATGCGACACAACAATTGTTGCTGAGCGTTCCACTATGCTTTTTCATAGAAAAAGCACCCCCCCCCCCCCCCCCCGTCCCAATAATATATAATGATATACAATCTGCTGAACAAAAATTGTTAACAACAACAAAACCGTTCCTCCCCACCTAAAAGATTTTGCCGCTTTTGCGCTTATTGCCAGTGACCAAAACTTTCAGTTCTACGTTCTCGAAAATTTACACGTGATTGTTTGAGAATCCAAGATGTCAGACATGGAAGTGAAAGAGACGACCGAAATGAATGGATTGGCAGGAACATCAGAAGACGATGATGTCGAAATGATCGAGGAAAAGTACGCTTTTGTTTTGTTAGTTTATTTCAGTAATAATTTTTGTTCAGTATGTTCTTCACAGTTTTATAGGTATTCTGTTTTTTATGTTATGCAGAGCGAGTTGGGTGTGGGAATCTAGTAACACACAAGACAACGTAAGGCCAAAGCATAGTAACCCAGATGGATTTCATGAGTGTTGCTAGTTAAATATTATGAAAAAGATCAACTCCTGCCCTATGTGTTGATATAACAGTGTGTGTATGGATGTGTATGGAAGTTCATGTAGACTTGAACTTGTAGTTGTTTAATGTTTTGTTTCAATGAATTCCTGTTGAGTGTAGTGGAACGTTCTGGAAAAAACTTCATGCTATTGAGTATTTCACCAACAGGAAATAATTGTTACATGACTTTCATCATCAGTATTTGGTAGCAGTCAGCATGTCATTTGTTCATCTTCCTACAGAACTTAGTTTTATTCATGTTTATTCAAAATTGGCTTTCCCCAGTTCATTACTCTCGTCTGCTCTGTGTTCACTGTGTTCAGTCTCATCTGTTTCCACTTTACTAGTCAACGAGTATAAAGTATGCCATATACTGTAGGCCTATATTATATATAATAGGTAATATAACTAGGACAAGGAGTGCACACACACACACACACACACACACACACACACACACACACACACACACACACACACACACACAGAGTGACATGACACATACACTAGTGACACACACACACACACACAGAGTGACACACATGACACACACACAACCACCCCCCCCCCCCCCCCACACACACACACACACAGTGTCACAGAGAATACCATGATAATAGCAGTCATATTAATGACATTGTAGTGGATAAAGTGACAGTCATCAAATAAGAACTAAAGAAGACAGCTTAGCTGTTCTAACAACTATTAACACAACAGTAACATTACAACAGTCACAAGTGTTTTTTTCAGAACTGTCCAAGCTGACTAATACTGGTGTAGTAACATAATCTGATAAATGGTATTCAAAGAAATAATCGACTGCAGTTAATCTGCCCCATGCCCATGGTTATATTATGATTGCCGTGATACCTTTCCACCAGTATTGCATTCTTGACGGACAAGATTACCTGAAAATGAAATACTGAGGCTGAGAGGTAAGAAAGGATTATATTAACATATTAAGCCTGGATGAACTAAGTTATTCCCATAACTTTTTCATTTCTGTGCCCAGTATAATACCTTGCATTAAACCTATCCTTGATTCCCAGAAACCTGAAAAACTGGTTTGAGCTAATTAATTATTTTCCTTCATTTCCATGGCTGGGATGGTCAGCGTAAACATGACACCCCCCTGACGTCCAGACTATTCCGGCATCTGAGACCCTGATCCTTTGCAATATTGTTTATCAATGGCCTGGTATTGTCAGTGTTGTTTGTAAAGGGAACTAAGGCTTCCTGGGGAGCCAGGGGAAGTTGTTAAAATGTAAGTTGCTTTATAGGACTTTGAGGATGGTAGAGAAGTCGTTATTTAAGATGAAAATGTCTGCATGGGACAATAATAGTTGATACCCTGCAGAATATGTCTAGTTCAAATACATTGATTAAATAGACTTTGCTTAGACAGTAACTTAGACAAGTTAGAGAGCACAGGCATGTTTCATGACTTTTCCATGAATGGTTTGTATACTGTTTATTGGCATGCATGTTTGTGTTTTTTGACACAGTTGTTTATATTTACCTATTTTAACTTCTTCAGTGATTGAGTGAGTTACCAAGACTGTAAATTATAAATATTTTTATACTGCAAAAAAGATTTAGGCTTTTACTTATTCATGAACGCAACAATGCATTATATTTGGGGTTAATGTAATGATAATGTTAAGATTTTTGTGTTATATCACTTTGAAATAAATATTTATTTTCAATTAATAAACTCTTCTTAAAACTCAAGAATGGAGGGAAGTAACTACTCACAGAAATGTGCGAACAAAACAGTTAAAAATGAAAAATATTTGGAATGAGGGAGAATTTCAATGGGCCTGGTCTGGTCTTTAGATTTGTAAACAAATGACAGTGCATAGAGACAGATCTATCTGTTTCCATGTAAAAGCTATGTAATGTTACTTCTCCACAGTTTAGATGACCCCTCCTTGATGACTGTTCTCTAATGCAATGGGAAACTATGTTTATCTTATCTGAAAAAGATTTCATTGGAAGTGAACTACGGCATATTATTGAGAAAAAATCTGCTGTCGCTTAAATGATTTAAGTTTGCAGACCATGATTGAGTGTGAATTATGGCCCATGCATGTTGAATGCAAGTTTCAGTTGGGTTACAAGTTCTTACAACTTTCAGTCAAGACAACTGAAAGTCCACTCGACCACTGACATTGCATCCATTGCATGGTGATCAATGATAATGAAGATGCTGTGGTGGTGCTATGAAAGTGCACACTTTCAGACTACATTACATAACAGGGCTGTACAGAGCTTCTTTTCATAATAAATACCTGCATCTCCTGGGCTCGAGAGATACAGACACCAGCAGTGTTGGTCAGGTGATTTGAGCAATACTCAAAATCCACATCTACAGTGAAGCTTGAGTGTGTGGTCTCAGTCTTCCCAATGAACCCTGTGCAAACTCACTTTGGATAAAAGCTGGCTAGACTGAAAAATCCCAGTGACTCTAATGAGATTAGAGTCTGCGACCTTCCATTCTGTAAGTGTAACCCTAAATTAACACTTCATTTTGGAGAAGGTTTTCTGATGTGTTTTCTACATATAATATATATATGTCTTTTTTTTTGGCCCCTGCCTCCACTCCCCATTTTTTTAAACATTGCTCTTATTGTTTTGTTTGATACTACTTTTATTGATTACAGTGAAACGGAGAAAGCAGAAACCAAAAAAGAGGAAGGCAACACTTTCTACAAGCAGCAGAAATACAGAGAAGCCCTTGAATGCTACACCCAGGCAATAAGTATGTTGAGTGCAAAATGCTGAAAATGATCACAGTAAATTTAGCAATTCATCTTGCGCTGTGGTCGTAACAAAGCCTGGGTTTATGAACATTGTTTTTGTTTGTTGGTTTTTTCTTCTTCATAGATTGCTCAGACAACAACTCATTGTTGTCTGTCATATGAGCGAAAATGCATCGGGCTTCCACCTAACCGTACCTGTATCTGCCCCTTGCCGCCCGTGTCAAAATGGCTTCCCGTCACTGTACCGCCCCTATCCGCCCAGTCAGGCCGGCGCATCTGACTTCGTTGTGTGTTTTTATGTCAAAATGGTCATTCTCCTAGACTTTCACTGTGCTGCAGACTGCAGAGTCCAGTCTACTCTTGGGTCATCTTCCTCTGCCCACCAGCTGTTGGGAGGCAGGTTCTTCTCTTCCACTGATCACCATTAGGATGTTTTCTTGGTATTTAACTCGTATCTGGGGGGCTGTTTCATGGCCACCAGGGTGTATCCACACACCAGTGTGCCTGACAGCTGCATGTCAAGGGACCAAGTCCTCTTCCTTGGAGAATCGTTTATTCTTAAGACCTTCTGGAAAAAAATGCAGGACTGCAGAGAGAGAATTGACCAAGAAGGCAGAAAAGAGACAAGTAGAAGGTGACAGGAACCTAAGGAAGGACAGAAACGCAAGGCAGCAACAAAGAGAGGATAGAAAAGAGGGAATTCCTAGCATAGAATTTCCAGAAGGTGGGATGCTATAAATAGTGACAGGTCCCTGGCATTCCTATTTGGGTTAAAAACAACAACAACAACAACAACAACAAAAACTTTAAAACTTTTTTTGTTGTATGTAAGTTACAGAGCAACTTGAATCACTTTGTATTATTGTGTATTACAGAATTTTTTTGTTGAGATACATTCCGTGGTGACCGGTACAGACTTAAGCTAATCTAGGGCTAGATCAACAGGTGGTCATGTTGGTGGCTAAAAGATTGGAACAACCAAAGCATAATTGGTCAGTTGTTTTTCTTATACTGCCAGGAAGACAAAAGAGTGCTGAAGATTTTTGTCTTTTTCAATGAAGCAGCATATTGTGCTATTACTGTATTAGTTTTCCAAGAAATCAAGATCATCTGTGTTATGAATTTAAAGAATGTAAAAAAGTGGAAAATAAACACAACTTTTATGATGCTTCTTAAGTATGTTGGATTTGTTGTACCTGTACTTGATTTTCGTCACTGTTAGAAAAAAAAATCATTGCTCACTTTCTTTTTTCAGTTTTAACTGTTGGTTGTTATTTTGTAAGTCACCTGTGTCTTTGTTGAACTGCAGATCAACTGCATGATTTTTTAAAAAGAAAATCTTGTGTTATCAAACTCCTGAAATTAATGATTTAAAAAATAATCTTGTGTTATCCAAGCAAACTCCTGAAATTTTGTGATCAGTTTTCTACTGGTCACAAAATAAGGGATTTCTTCATTGCTGGTGATGTGTCTTTTATGAATGATCAGTTTTTTAGTCTTGATATTTTAGTTTGAGAAATGACGTCTTACTTTTTGATTTGGGTTTTCATTCTTAGTGAAACAGCCATGGCCAGACTGTAAGCATTATGAATGAAGTGAACCAAAAACAATTGTGTTGTTTTGTCAGCATGTCTGTTTTGCTTAGAATTGAGGTAGATAGATGAGGTTGAGAACAGAACATGGCAAATCAGGTGTAACTTCTTAATTTATCATCTGTAGCAAAAGAGACTCACCTGTTTAAAATAACTCCATTCAGCCATCAAGCCAGCTTGTTCAGATGTGTGATATCTGTTACAGTGCAGGGATGATAATTGGAATGTGTATGTGTCAGGGTTCGCGATAACCGGTAATTGTCAGTATTTTACCGATTGTAAAAAGGGAATACCGGAAATTTTCGAAGCAGCCGGTACCGCGTACCGATTCTGTTTGCCTGTGACCGATTAGATTTCCGTCTCAAAAAAAAAAAGTCTGAGGTGACGTTTTCTGACAGTCTGTCATGCGCCTGTACTGTGCTTACGCACCTACCCCTTCCCACCCCCTTCCGACGAACTCTTATCTTTGGAGCCAGCCTCATTAGCCTAGCACGCAGAACAGCAAGCTTTACTGTGAAAGAATAGAGCTTCGCGCTCTTCTCGACAAGACAGTGACTTCCATTCACAATGAGTAAATGGGGCCTAGATTGATTTATTTTTTATTCTTTTAATCTTTTATATTGAGGATAATGGAATAAGCACTCCTGTGCTTTTTTACATCCAGTCCCCGTGTGTATGCAGTTTTGTAAATGTCATCTGTTCCCACCGGCACACAATGGCCTACTCTTACGAAAAGCGAAAAGCGAAGGGTCTATGACTATGAATTTGCGCGTTGCTTTGAGAGAGAAGAGTCGAAAACAAAATCTAAATTGAACGAAAGATCTAGATGAGCGCTAAGCATAGAAACAAGAAAGAAGAATATAGGCCTAAGTCACACGAATGATGTGCAAAACAACAGACTGACACAGACAGTGGCACAGGCGCTAGAAAAAAAATCCTATTTCCTGCGTGGCTTCGTGCCCAAGAAGCGAGTGGCAGCAGCACGGCAGTCAAAGTCTCTGAGAGATTTGCGTTCAATTCAGATTTAGTTTTGCTACCGAACAACCCCCCCCCCCCCTCCCCCACCCCCTCACTACAGTACGTACCGGATTTTATTTTCTGGGGACCGATTTTGGGGGAGTTGGTCAAGATATCTCTGAAATGGCAACTCGCAGTACCGGTTTTTAAAAATCCTAGCGCGAACCCTGTGTGTGTGGCAGATCTGTGTCCCAACTGTGCGGCATACCATGGCAACAGAGCAGCGACGTACATGATGCTGAACAAATACAAAGAGGCGTTGCGGGATGCACAGCAGGCGTTGCAGCTGGACTCCGCCTTTATCAAAGTGAGACAGGCTGTGGGCAGGGAGGGAGGGAGGGGCACACAAATCAGTACAGGTTTACATATATATAGCTGAAAGAAAATAGTAGGAAAACTGTTGACTAACGTTTTTGAGGAGGCATCTTGTTTGGAAAAAGGGTGGGTTGGGGGGCATGATTGGGGGAAGGTGGGGAAATTTCCTGTTTTATATGTAATGGTAAGTTTAACTTCAGGATTTTTGGCCTGTGGTATTGGCTGCTATGTGTAATGTGTGTATCATATTTATGCTTTTTGCTATTTTTGTTTTACAAATGCACACTTGCGTGGGCGCACACACACACACACACACACACACACACACACACACACACACACACACACACACATCGTGAGTGTTTATTCCATTATTCTCAATGTAAAAGAAAATATAAATAAATACATAAATAACGTGTATATTAAATAAACTGCCTTTTTTAAATCTTGTGAAAAAATTTGTGTGTGGAAATTCCTCAAAGAGTTTTTTGTAAATAAAGTTGCAGACAGGTTGCAGTTTTAGCGCAATTTTTCCATGATACATTGCATGAGACATAACTGTTTCAGGGTTATATACGTGAAGGCAAGTGTCACCTTATGTTGGGCAATGCACTGGCAGCCTCCAAAAGTTACAATCATGTCTTGGAGCTGGACCCCAAGAATTCAACGGCTGTGGCAGAGGTCTGTGGCAGTTTTTATTTCATTTTTGTTGTTATGGTGCCAGGTGCTTTATCATGGTGACGAATTGTGGCTTTGGAATCTCAGAAGATGATTGTTATTGATTATATGTGCAAATTTATTATGTTTGTTTTTGTTGCATGAGGTTGAGGACTGTTCGAATTAGAATCTTGAACTAAAGTGATCTTTAGAAAAAAGGTACTTTTGATTCATGGTGATAGTTTTTGTACACATAGGTTGTACTGAAGTGCATGCTGTGCATGTTCATTGTTAGATTATCTGGCGAAGTTCTGAGTGAAGAGCAGATCACATGGTGCTCATGTGACACTACAGAGTAATTTGAGTGATCATAACCACACTCTCTGGCGCTGCTGCCTTTGCATGATTTAGGGTTGGTATTAGATAAAAAAAAATGTGACGCTCCACCACATAATGAGTTGCACAGCACAAGACATCAATTTTTAGTTATTGACATGTTATTAATTTGCAATAAAAAGTCTATTCAATACAAAAAAACAGATTGAAAATCGGACAAGTCTGAAAAGTTATTACAAATTCAACTGATACACTGCAGGATGTGACAAAATGAGAAATTGACAAGTTTAGCAAAGTAATAGGTGGTAAGAATGAAGGCTTCGGTAATTTTAAAACACGTTTAAAAGCAATAGGCAACAAAATTATGCCGTGATATTTTATTATAAGGTAGAATAGAGGCTATAGTTTTGTGATAAATCAAAATCTCAAAATCAACAACTTGACCCCACCAGTCTTTAACACTTTGTACCCCAAAGGTGCAGCTGCACTGCAGTCTCTGTGGACCAGCCCTGCAGCAGCTTAGTGCAGTGTGCACTGGGTCATCATAGTAAAATCATCCTATCTTTTTTGTTTGAAGCCCATTTCTTATGAAACTATGGCATTGTGTGAGTAAATGACTGCCCATTATATGCATGCATAAAAATTTATATTGCATAAAAAAGAGTATGTTAATTATGGTGTCAAATTACGTAATTGCTCTGATTTTAAGTGGTGATCCCACTGATGGGCTTATGATTTTTACCCAATGTATGCAACAAATACAACACAACAACAACAAAACTATACAAGAATCTCAAATAAACAGGGACAAACATAGGTACTATACAAGTTTTCTTCCAGCATCGCATCAAATGTAATATAATCAATGGGAACCACTGAACTGTACACATGACACTGTCACAATAAAGATCATGGAATATACATATAACATTTCTTCCCTAGTCCAAGTAAGTTCCTGAACTTATCTACACTACTTTATACATATGTACAGAATGTTTGCACTTCACCAGGTGGCTTGTAGTTCATTTTCATGTAAACAGTTGGTGTTTATCATAGCGGTACTCACAGTACCAAGGCCATGCCCCTCCCCAGTCACCCCCCCCCCATTCCCACCCCTTTTAGCTGGCCTATCTCGCTCCTCAAGTGGCACACAGTCTAGTATCGCGAGACTCAAAGCTCTCGCGATCTCTATCCAAATCACGATCTTTATCGGCAACGTAATAACTCGTTTAAAACTTCTGTTGCTTCGTCAGCAGTGAAAGTATGATGTACCAAAGCCGAAACTACAAGCATATGACACGTAAAACAACAATAAACACAACAAAAACACGCTCAATTTATATGCAAATTAGCTGTGAACAATGTGCGACCAACGTGGCAGCTAAAGCCAACAAGCTAAAACGACCATGTGAGAATAGAACAGAATGGGAGGGCGAAAGTGAAAGTACCTGCTGTGGTACGGATTAATCCGTACCCCGTCCAGGGGAGATGATCATGTGGTACGGATTAATCCGTACCCGGGGTAGAAAGTGTTAATGGCTCCCAGCAGAAATATGGGTCAGGTGCTAAGCGACTCATTTCATGGTGGAGTGTCACAAATATGAATTTCATTACATTTAGTGTACAAGTAAGAAAATAGTGATATTATGTATGGCCCCAGCACTTGCTCTTGTTTCCCTTCAGGCCATCACAGCATACAAGCGGCACATATGCCGGTGTTGGCTATACTATAAGTCATAGCTAGCTGGCCTTTTACTCCACAGAGGATGGATGGGATTTTACATACCTGTGTGTAATAGAGTACGCATGCATTCATGTCCTGGTTCTGCTTTACAGTCTGTCTCTGAAGGAGGTGGGAGGAGAAGTCACAGCAAACGCCTCAGAATTGATCAGTAGGTTCTGGGCCGTTTTTTATCATAAAGGTTTTCTGCAGACAGGCAGATAGGCACACACACACACACACACACACACACACACACACACACACACACACACACACACACACACACACACACGCATGCACACATGCATGCACGCACGCACACACACACACACACACACACACACACACACACACACACACACACACACACACACACACACACACACACACACACACACACACCACACACACACACACACACACACACACACACACTGAAAGAGATTTGAGACTTTTAAAAATAAAATTGTCATTGTATTCATGAGCATTGTTATTTTTCAGCTGAAAAACGTGAAGAGTTTGCAAGAACTAGAAGGCAAAGTTGAACTAAACTTCGTACGAGGTGACCACAGAACTGTGAGTACAGAGGCAAATAAACTTAGTTCTGCCAGAACGTAGTGTGTGTTGTTTTGAATTCAAGTAAAATTTAATTATAAAAAGATGTATGGAATTTTCCAAATACTTTTGATTTATTTTTGCATGACATTATGCAGAAGTGAAATTGAAAATAGATAATTGAATTTGAAACAAAGACTTTATACAGAAACATGAATTAAGGGTTTTCCCCTCATCATGTTGTTCACCCCTGTGATTTTTTTTGTAGTTTTTACAGAAAATGAGGGTAGATTAGGAACTATGTTCATAAATATAAATGTGCTGTGTGCCATGCTGCCATCAATCTCCATAAGATTTTTCAGTTGTAGCACAGCTATGCTGTGGCAATTCTTTCTTTTGTGGGCTTGCTCGTCTGTTTACATTGTTTACAAAATGGCAGCCAGTGCCTTTTTTTTGGGGAGGGGGGATCAAGTAAAAGGTTTCTGCTTTACATAACAGTTTTGTCAAAAACTGTTTTCTTGGGGGGGGGGGGGGGGGGGGTGGGGGGGTGGAGGGATCCTTTTAATACAATGTTAATCTTGTAGTTCAGCTGTCCCTGATCTGTCCAATTGCATTTTTGTTTAAGCTAATGCTTTGTAGTGTGAATGGTTGAGTAAAATACCTTGGATCGGATGTGTTGCAGGCCATGTTTTGCCTAGATCGGTGTTTAGACCATAGTCCAGCCTGCATACGCTTCAAAGTGCTCAAAGCAGAAGCCCTCTGCTTGTTGGGCCGGCATCAAGATTCTCAGGAATTAGCCAAGTAAGTAGTGTAAAATGAGCAAGTATGTGTGGGACAGAATGAAATTCTGAAAAACAGCAACAGCAGTTGAAAAGTACCACGATGTTAACAACAAAACTAAAATCCAATCGAATTGGGAGGAGGGGGGCTGGGGTTAATGCAGTGCACTGCTGATATTGAAAGAGTGATCATGAATTTAATGCTTGGGGATGACATTGACATCAAAAGAACTTGTGTAAGTGATCTCCTTTGTGAGAGAGGGTAGATGTTGGAGCAAAAATGTTTTGAAAGAAATGTTGTATCCTGACAACATGCAAGAATTGTTGAGTATGATTTTGAGAGACAGAGGAATGAAAAACCACTTGATGCTTGGTTTTGCCTGCTGGAGAAAGCGGAAAGGTCTGTTTTCCCTCTGCTAGGTGCAAATACAGTGCAACTGCAGATATTAATCATGTTTATTTTTTTATTCTTTTATTTCGAGGATCTATGAATAAAATGGCAATGGAGTGGAGGAGAAATGGTGGTCCTGTGCAAAGTTCTACATATGTAGTTTTGTGTGTGTCCCGCTGTGATACTGATAATGTGGCCTGAATATGATCTAGTGATATCTTCTCAATGTTTCTAGTGGGTGTATATTGTAAATGCATTTATTGAGCTGGGATTTGCATATGGGTCACTCTTCTGAAACCTATGCAGGAGAGGGGTGTCATATTCATAGCCAAATAAAAATTGTTCTAATTTGTTTTGGGGTGTGTAACTTGACATATTTAATCAAAAGTGGTACAACTATCAGCACAATCAAGAACTATGTGCTACAACTAGGAATTACATCCATAAACTGATTTGTTTCTTGAAAAATCCACCATTTACAATCTCAATTTTGTTACATTGCCATAGGAGTGGTTTGCATTTGCTAAAATTCTAACTTCAGGTACCAATTAGATAGAACAGCTGCACTGAAAACTAAAGATGACCAAACATGCAAACAATTATATTGCATTTTATACCTTATTTGGATTCTAACACATGACTTTTTAAATTAAAAAAAAAAAAATGTTCCGCGCGTAACCGCGGTGTCGCATTCATGACCTGCCTTGTGCAATGAAACTTCTAGTCTTATCAAGTGTGAGCAGCCTACTTTCCATTTGTTCTCAAAATAAAACTTATTCTTATGAATTATGGATGTTTAACAGACTTGTAAGTCGGAAAGTTTTTATACAATAAGCACTCCAACAAAAATTATGTCAGTGGTGTCTCAAAAATCGTGTTACAACCGAGACGACAAAAGGATTATATTTTCTCAAATTCAATCCCTGAGGCTGTTTAGCGGAAGAATATTAAGGAATCCAATGCATAACATCATTTTCTCTCCCCTTCTAGATGAGACTATGCGCTGATTGGTTCTGCCATGTTAAAATGAAATCTTTTTCTGCATATAAAATAAAAAATATTTCCTTCTTATGGTGTCATCTGTTACGCGCGAACGTTTTCAACTCATTGGATAAAGTATTGTTTTTTTAAAGTTCTCAGAGAGTAATCAATTTACTTTTGATTTTACCTGATCAAGCAATCATAAATCTCTTAAAAACAACTGAAAACAGCATCAAATGCAGATTTTGATTTTTCCCAAACCATGTAACAAAATTGTACAGGTTTCAGAAGAGTGACCCATATACATGTGTGTAACTTTGATTATTGAGTTTGTTGAGGATGACTGTAGCTGCTGTGTAGCTGAGGGAGGTGTTTTTGCTGGTAGTGATGTGCTGCAGCGAGAGGGGATGAATGCGGACGCTGTGTACGTGCGGGGCCTGAGTCTGTACTACCAGGACAACACAGAGAAAGCCTTCCAGCACTTCCAGCAAGTTCTGCGTCTGGCACCCGATCACAGCAAAGCCAGGGATGTGCTCAGGGTCAGTCAGTTAGTTACTGGTGAACCTTTTTTGGAGAGGTGGGACACACACACTCACACACACACGCACGCACACACACACACACACACACACACACACACACACACACACACACACACACACACACACACACACACACACGCACACACACACGCACTCACACACGCACTCACACACACACACACACACACACACACACACACACACACACACACGTGCACACGCATACACACATGTATTCACAAAGAATTTAGGTCATGTTTTTAATTCCACATTCTGACACAAACTGTCTAAAACGACTAAAAGGTGGAGTTTGAAACGACTGAAAATAATGGCCAGAAAACAGCATAAGAAGGTGCAGGCAGTGTGGACATGATGTACTTTGCTTTCTGTTGCAGCGCTCGAAGCAGTTGACGGCAGAGAAGGAGGCGGGCAATGCAGCATTCCGGGCGGGGCGACTGCAGGAGGCCTATGACCTGTACACCAAGGCTCTGCAGATAGACCCCCTCAACAAGTCCACCAACTCCAAACTCTTCTGCAATCGCGCCACCGTGGGGGCAAAGGTGAGCTTTACAAGTCCGTGTGTGTGTGTGTGTGCATGCGTGCGCGCATGTATACAAGTGCTCTGAGGATATGTATGTGTATCAATGGGTCATAGTAGATGACCAAATTGTGTGTGTGTATTGTGCATCCATGTGCTCTTGAGTGTATGTATGTGTATCAATGGGTGATGTTAGTTGACTGAATAGTGTGTGTGCACGCACGTTTGTTTGTATTTGCTCAGTGTACACATCTATATGAATGGGTGATGGTAGATGACCAAATAGTTTGTAACTGTTGTTGAAAGAAGTGGTTAGTGTATTTTGAATCAGGATTTTTTTTTTTAGTACAGGTAGTACACAAATGGAAAGATTGATTTACATTTTATATAGTTGTGAAAATGCACATTTTATTCTTCATCTCATATATAAATCACCTCTGATGTTCGGGAATGCTTGTAGAACATTCTGTTGTCTGTCATATTCTGTGTACAAGATTATGTGATCATGTGTAGATATGTGCCCATGTGTTTGTGGCTTTGTTCCAAAGAAAGACTATTGATCTTGGATGTCAATCTTTTTTCTTTCCTAGTTACAAAAGTTGACGGAGGCGATTGATGACTGCACCAAAGCCCTGGAGCTGGATGACTCCTACATCAAGGCCTATTTACGCCGGGCAAAGTGGTGAGTAAGGTGCTGTCCTGTCCTGGCTCAGTCTCCTCTCCTTTGAAAGAAAAACGGGGATTGTGTTTATAAATCAACCTGTGGCTAGGGGCTGTATTTGTCACACAACTGGAAGGTTTTCAGTAGGGTTGTTTTTCATTATTGTACACACACACACACACACAAAACTGAAGAACTTGTATCCATACACACACAACATATGGCACAAACACACACGCACTCACACATGAACACACCTGCTAGTTGTGAACAGATATGTTTCAGCAGTGGTTGTAAAAGTATTAAGGAAACAGTGATAGTTGCTGTAAACAGTTACAGGCGTTCAAACTCAGGAAAGGAAGTTGTTACTGAAATTTATAGATTGTGTATATATATAACTTCTCAGGTAGAAGCTGCTCCCCTCCCCACCAAAAACAAACAACCAAAAGACCCCATAGAAAACAAAAAAATCCCAAATCCAACAACCAAAAACACCCCCCCCCCCCCCCCCCCCCCCCCCCCCCCCCCCCCCCCCCCCCCCCCCCCCAAAAAAAAAAAAAAAACCAACAAAAAACAAACCAACAACAAAAGACACGAACAAAGACAAAACAAAAAATCAATCTTACACACAAACCCCCCACTTGAACAAAAAATCCCAGCCAACTAGACTCCACCTGGAGGAAATGCTATGCTGAAAGTTTCCTATTCTCTATCACTCTCTTTGTTTTTGTCTTTTTCTTACCTGCCTCTTGCTTATTTTCTGCCTTCCCATTCCATTCTCTGCCTTTTTATCAAGCAAATCTGACAAATATTTTTTTCGCGTATGTTATGACATTTTGTGTGTGTTGTTTTGTTCTGGTGACTAGATAGTGATACTTACACACAAGGATGGGCACAGGATGTCCATTCTGCAGTGGTATTTGCCCTTATGGCTTTTTATATCTATTTGTGTAAGTACTTTGATGTGTTTGCTATCTTTTTTTCCCTTTGCTTTTTGTAACCTGGGGATAATAAATGAAGTGGAATGGCTGGCGTGGTCCGCATGGCCTGGTTTTCCTAGCCCTAGTGAAGGAGTGGAATGATGTAGGTAAAGTTGCCTTTCTTTTGTCCAGACTGACAGTGGCAGTTATTGTAAGGGATTGGAGGGGCTGGTTTTGAACTCCAAGTGAAAGTTGCTGGAGCCACTGAAGCTGAATAAAGGGACAGCCCTGGCTGGCTTTCATGGTCGGTAGCAGGGCTGGAAACAGTATGAAATACAATGGCCCAGTAGTGTGTTAACTGCTGCACTATGGTGGCTGATGAAGGGAAAGTGAAGCCAGTGGTGGTGTGTATTTTCAGTTACACAGACACGGAGCAGTATGAGGACGCTGTCCGTGACTACGAAAAAGTCAACAAGCTCCACAAGAGTCGAGGTAAGAGAGGCTGTTGTGATCAGGCTGAAGACCTAGAGAAGGAATGGGGAAAATCGCTTTGGGGATGTCTGAGATAAATATTATAAATAAATAACACTGCAATAATGCAATAAATGGTAATGAGTTGCCATTATATTCGGAAACCATTCAAAAGGATTTTTATGTCTCATTTAATCTTAATGGCTTATACTTTTGTTCGTATTCTAAGATTTTTATAAAAGGAAAACAGTACAAACAAAACTGTGTGATGAATTCATATGGTGTTCGGTTTTCATTTTGGTTGGTTTGTTTCTTTTGTTGTGATTATGTTGGTTCCACCCCCCACCTAATTCCAGATATTCTTTCTCATGGAGACAGACAGACATTCTTTCTGTAGGACTCTTACTGTGCAAATACTATCCACATCCAAGCTAATATGAGTTTTTCCCCCCTAACGTTTCTGATTTTCATCTTCCTGTCAGTATTCTTGTTTAGTATGTGCTTTCTAAGTCCATTTGATTGGGGGGGGGGGGGGGGGGTTTGGAAGCCTTGCTCTCCAAAGCCCTGTGTAATATAAAGCTATCTAGATAAATGATTCATCTGTTATGTAAGGACTATAAGTTTGGGTTGCATTATTTTATAAAACATTTGTGTTGTCAACACAAAAGTAAGCTCTTCAAAGATTTCAGATGCCTCGTATTGCTTACATGTAGCAGGGTCAAGAAATACATTTTTTGTTTTGCTGACAGTCAAGCCATGGTGTTTATTGGTGGTGCTAAAGTTATACAGTTATTCCTGTCTGGTTTCAGTGGCAGTAGTGATCTCTTCATCAAGATGAGCATTCATGTTAATGTTTTTGTGTTATAGATTTTGTATCAATTCAAAGATAGTAATTCCTGTTAACGTTTCATGTCATAGATCTTGTCATCAGAGATAGTCATTCCTGTAAACACATTCCTGTTAACATTTCATGCCATAGATCTTGTCATCAGAGATAGTCATTCCTGTTAACGTTTCATGTCATAGATCTGGTCATCAGAGATAGTCATTCCTGTTAACGTTTCATGTCATAGATCTTGTCATCAGAAATAGTCATTCCTGTTATCACATTCTTTTTAACATTTCATGCCATAGATCTTGTCATCAGAGATAGTCATTCCTGTTAACGTTTCATGTCATAGATCTGGTCATCAGAGATAGTCATTCCTGTTAACGTTTCATGTCATAGATCTTGTCATCAGAGATAGTCATTCCTGTTAACACATTCCTGTTAACATTTCATGCCATAGATCTTGTCATCAGAGATAGTCATTCCTGTTAACGTTTCATGTCATAGATCTGGTCATCAGAGATAGTCATTCCGTTAACGTTCCATGTCAAAGATCTGGTCATCAGAGATAGTCATTCATGTCACTGTTTGGTGTCACAGAGCACAAGCAGTTGCTGCACGAAGCCAAGGTGACACTGAAGCGGAGTAAGCGCAAGGACTACTACAAGATCCTGGGCGTGGTCAAGTCGGCCTCAGAGGACGAAATCAAGAAGGCCTACAAGAAACGGGCACTCATCCACCACCCTGGTAAGGCTGCTGCCACCAGTGTTCTGTCAAGTCTCCAGGGGTTTTTGTGTGTGTTTGTTTCTTTTTTTTTTTTTGTAAAGGGGGGAGGGGGGGTTAAGCATACTGTTGCAAGAGATAGGTTATCACCAATTTCAATTGCCACTGTATTCTTCTGTTATCAGCATGTATTATGCTTTATTTTCAGTGAGAGGGGATTTTGCTACAGAACCTTGCATGGGGGTGCACAGATCTGCAATTTTGATGACGGTTATCATTTCAGCTGTCTTGGTACAGTGCTATGCCAGTTGCTCAAAACCACCCTTTAAAAGAAAACTTGTTATGAAACTTTTAACGCCAGTTCAAAGACATGTGAATGCAGGAACAAAACGAGGAGTAACCCAGCAGACCACAGTATCCAAGGGAGGTAATGACTGAGTGTGCATGTACACTAAGTTTAAGTAAGTTGTGTATTGATCGCCTTATGTAGAAGGATTTTGTCCTTTGACAATCAGAAGAACAAAGCCTGGCTGGAATAGTGCATTTCATGGGGTGATGTTGTCTGTGTGACCACAGACCGCCATGCCCACGCCACGAAGGAAGAGCAGAAGGAGGAGGAGAGGAAGTTCAAGGAGCTGGGGGAGGCGTACAGCGTTCTGTCTGACGGCAAGAAGCGGGCCCGCTACGACAACGGCCAGGACCTGGAGGACATGCACGAAGGCGGCGGGTTTGCTGGTCAGTCAGTCTGTCTCCACCGTGTTCTCTTCTGCCTCTTCTCTTTTTACACATTTTGATGTCTTGTGTGACTTGCTAGAGAAATATGGGCACACTTTGATAAAAAGTTCAAAGGTTCGTAACATCATCTCGTAAGCATGTTTGTAGTTTTGATTTACTTTAGCTTGTGGGTTGTGCAATTATCGTGGACTTGTGTGCTGTTTGTATTTGTCCCAGTGAAGTTGTAGACTCTTGGTCTTTTTTTTTTAAGGATTATTTGATTAGTGAACAGAGATAAACTGTAAGTCATAATTGATGAAAAGAGATATCTTTGAAGAATCAATTAAAAAACATAATAAAAGCAAGCTCACAGATGCACACACACACATACACACACACACACACACCTACATGCACTTGCACTGCATGCTTTCAAATATGCTTGTATGTGCACACACACACACACACACACACACACACACACACTCCTACATGCACTTGCACTGCATGCTTTCAAATATGCTTGTATGTGCACACACACACACAACACACACACACACACACACTTTCACAAACTTTGTTCAAGATTTCATTTCATAATGTAACCTAGAAATTACTGACAAAGTCGTACCCTGGCATTAACAACAGGGACACAATCAGCTGGTTGTGAACAACAAATAAACATGAGGTTTAGTGTGTGTGTGTGTGTGTGTGTGTGTGTTGTTGCTTAATGACATAAGCAGGTGTATGAGCAGTGTGACTATACATGTATGTCACTGTGTGTGTGTTTGACAGACGTGGACCCCAACCAGATTTTCCAGGCGTTCTTTGGAGGGGGGATGGGAGGTGGGGGAGGCATGCCCGGCTTCTCCTTTGGGGGACCTCCCCAGGGAGCCGGGCCCGGCGGCTTCCCTGGCGGCTTCTCCTTCCAGTTTGGATAAGCCGAACCTGCTGCCTCTGTTAGTCAGTCAGTCTTCATACAGGGCGGGGGCATGAGTGTACTTGTATATATTTACTCTGATTGCATGGGAACGAGTGAGTGGGTGGGTGGGTGGTGAGTGAGTGAGTGAGTGAGTGAGTGAGTGAGTGAGTGTGTGTGTGTGTGTGTGATATGAAGACAGATACAGAAAGGTGAGCTTTTGTACTGAAAGCTACTTAGTAAGTAAAAGAAGCAGGAGTGTTATAATTGCTAGTGTCTGCTATCATGGACTTCATGTTACATGCCAGTAGAAGTTGAGGCAGGATGATGTTCTGTTTTTTCTTAATCCAGAGTTTTTTTGCTGTGTGATGTTAGGTGGTTTTGAACATGTTTGGAATCCTGTTACTTCGTCAGCAAAGCAGTGTGCAGAATAATGTTCATGCTGTCCAGTCATTTCTCTGTCCCTCTTGTCATGGAAACCCACACTTGTAAGTCTTCATGTATCCTCTGTGTGTGTGAGTGTCTGTGTTTATCCAAAACACGTTATAAACATGTGAATGAAGTGGGCTAATTTCTGACCAAAACCTGACGCAGCCCTCATAATTTCCCAGTGTTTCAGCGAATGACAGATTACATGTTTGCTATTTCTTTTTAATATGTTTGTTTGTATGTCTGTGTGTGTGCACTGTCAGTTGCATGTAGGCATGTGGATCTCGTTGTTGTGAACTGTACATAGGGGAAGATGGGAGTAGCTGTATTGATTGACACTTTGGTTTAAACAAAATATTTATTCAGAGAAACGTGATACTGGTTTGTGTGAATCTTCACCATTGCACTTCATTCAGTGTCTGATAAAGCAGTACGTGCTCTGCCAAACTTGTGACAGAGTGGGAACAGATAACAGCGAGAACTGTCCTCAGTGTTTCGTCGTTTTGATGTCCGTGTTTCATGTAGCTGCCAGGCCATAAGCAGCCGTGGTACTGTCTAAAGTTTGTGGAATAAAGTTTTCAATTTTATTATCCTTAGCAGCCAGCCCTTTCATCCTTTATTTCTTCCTCGTCTCCTCAAAGTTGAGTTCATGTAAAGCATACATATGTTTGAATCAAATTTTTTTTTAAAAATCCTGATTCATGACAATCTTGGTACCTGATAACTGACTCGGTTTCTTGTAGATCAGCGAGATGTTACATTGTTTTTTAGGTAATACAGAAAGATTAGACTACTCGGACAAGATAAGTCTAAGAGATGATGATATAGGTGGTAGGCAGTGTATAATGAATAAATTTGATTTTATTGTATTAAAGTCCCAGGGAATTATACAATTTAGGAACTTTGCCATCAGTCAGCCATCACTACATAGGGTTTAGAATTGAAGGACAAGAGGTGAACACTATAAAAACTGAAACACTGTGCAGTGCAGGATAAAAATTAAATTGCAGCAGACAGCGGACAGACAATGCAGAGAGACATCATGCCAGATCTGGGTTTTGGGAAGTATTGTATTGAGAAGAGACAGCATTGCAGGCTGTAGACACCACATACAGCAGGAGGGGGAAACACTGCTCTCTTTAGATGCCATGTACATCTGAAAAACAAGCACATAGGCTATGTTTGAGAAAGAGAAGCATTCTTCAGGTTAAAGGTGGGAAGGAAGGAAAAAGCACTTGAAGAGGTTATGCCATGCAAAAACCAATGTGGGACAGTGTTCCAGTTGCCTCCTCTGTTCTTTTCGGCTAAGTATATCAGCGGACAAAATGGGATTATAGCAACTTGTCGTTGTGCACTTATCCAGTCCACTGTAATCGACGTGTGGAAAGATGGGTTGAAAGAAATGGGATACATCCTATGTCATCTTTGCCATGGTAATTTCCGAGTTTGTTTTCCCAAATTAAAGTGATAATGAAACAACTTCCTGTGTTAAACATATAAATGAACAACAACTGTGAAATGTAAGTTTTCATTGCAAACCCCCCCCCCCCCCCCCCAAAACTGCCATTGATTTATCACAAGGATTAAAAGGGTGCTTGGCCTGGGGGGTATTTTGAATAATCTGTTCATGGACACAAGGTTCTTTGGTTTTCACATTGGAATGCACCATTGCCTTTGCATGTTTCATCCTTTTTGTGCCCATTCCAGTCTGGGTTTTCTATTTTTCTCTCAGATTCTTATTCTTTTTTTTTTTTAAAAAGAAAGTTATACCACCTGCAATGATGTCAAAAGATGAATAAGGTTAGCACATAACATGTAATCCTACTTGTTCACAACTGTAATTAGAACCAAAAGAAATCCACCCAACATGTGTCCGATTTTTTATTTGTATGCCTTTTCTTTCAAACCATTTTTATTTTAAAGTTGATAGTCATCGAGGTTTAATGTCAGATCTTACTTTTGTGGATATGTCAAACTGGAGCAGACTGTTCCTGGAAAAAGTCTAGAACAGAGAAATCATCAGACAAGAACTGAAATCTGTGCAGAAAAAAAAATCTGTACATAGGGCGTTCTTACTGAAAAATGTGACATTCCATCATGTAATGAGTCACATGGCACCGAGGGTCAGTTTTTAGTTGTTAACATGTTATCAATCTGCAATATAAGGGTATTCAATACAGGAATCAGATTGAAAATCGGCAGTTCTATGAAAAGTTATGAACAATTAAAATGATAGACTGTAGGAAGTATGAGAAATGGAGCAGTTTTTCATCTAAATAAGTTGTCAGAATGAGGGTTGGGTATTTACTATTTTTAAACGCTCTTTTAAAACAAAAGGAAACAAACTTACACCTTGATACTTCAGTACAAGGTAGATGAATGGCTGTGGTTTTATAATAAAACAAAATTTCAAAATCAACAAATCTGACCCTAGCTGCCTAAAATGGCTCCTTAGCAGAAAAGAGGATCAGGTGCAGTGTGACTCATTTCATGAGGGAGGGTCACAACTGTGGCATGTCAGTCAGTGTAGGTTAGGTTCAGGGTGTGTTTTAATGATGTGTTTAATACCAAATTTTTATGGAAATGGGATTCTTTTTTTCTTAATTAATGTATGTTTTCACATGGTTTGATGGTTGACTACATTTGTCTCTTTAATAAAAAAGGAACTAATTTGGTGTGTCAGAGTATGTGTGGTATGTGTGTGACCACAGTGATGTGAGAATGGCTTCCTTACTCTGTTGGTTCGTGGTTTTCCCCTGAATGTGTTTGATAACTTTAATCCTCAAAGGGATGGCTGCTGTCCATTGTTTGTTCTTGCATACTGAGAACAGTCACCAAAGCAAAAAGACTGTCATTCAGATTAGCACAATCACTTGAGATATATTTGATTACACAGTTTTAGGTAACAGAGTTTCAATAATTCCATAGTAAAATCTTTAACTTTGCTGTGTGTTTTTTTTCTTTTAGTTATCCACACATGAGTTTTTCAGTGCTACTCTACCAAAAAACCTTTTGATATCAACCTCCTGAGAACAGACTGGTTTTGGTAGAGCTGCAGTGAATTCCTGCTTGCAATCCAAGCTTCAGTTTGGTGGCTTGAGCATCAATTATCTGGCTCTGCACTAAGGTTGTCACTGCCCCTCAGGAGATGCAGCTTAGTGGTCTTTTGTTTAGAAAACCAGTTGTACATCCAAAACCACTGATTTAACCCACAGCTCTGATGCATTTTGTAGATCGATCATTGATTTCACTTTTTCTGGTTGCTTCGAAGTTTTGCTCTGCAGCTGTGGTGTTTTAAAATCATTGTAGTGGCTCAGATGTAACTCGTGCCACGGTAAGTTATTAAAGCTAATAAGAATCAAAGTTCAGGTTTGAAGACATTTTGTTTTTTCAATCAGAGAATAAGACTGCTTGCTTTTTATCCTCTGAAAAAGTAAAACTACTGTGAGAGGAATGGGATCATGGCAAAGTTCAGCTTGCCCCTGACACACTGCCCTAGAAGTGTAACTCTGTGCCTCAACCACTCCTTAATTAAGGGGTTCAGGCAGAAGTCAAGTCAAAAAGTGAAAAAAGGCACCACAACATTTTGCCAGTGTAAAGTGTGTGTGTGAGTGTGTGTATTTGTGTAACAAACATTTTAATAATGATGTCTTTTAGTCTTTAATTTTTTTAATCTAAGACCTCACTTGTCAATCTGTAATAAAATAGAAACAAAGGAACAAATAAAGATTTTGTTGAAAAACTGAAACTGGTAAATTGTCAATATAAAGCCTGAAATTGACTATAGAAAACTAGTTTTAAGTCAAATTTTGCTGAAAGATCCTGAGCACAATTGCTGATAGAAGCTGATGTGGTAGAGTTTTCTGTGTAGCTGTAGGCCTCGAAAGACTGAGGAAAGATCTTTGACCACAGGCAGGGGTATGAATGGCTAAAGAAAAGAAAAGATGAGCTTTTCCTTTCTTTCCTACTTTGCACATGCCTCTGTGGGCTGATATTGCTCTGGACCCAACACAGCAAAAAATGGCTTTACACAGTGCTCCTGCAGTGCCGGCTTTGTTGAATCGATTCGCTTCAACACATAATCAAAAGTGTATTTAAAGGTGTCCTGATAATAGCTATAAAGAAAATTTCATGGATGGGGCTTTTAATAAGGCTTAGGCTTGAGCCAGTTGCATACTACTACTACTACTACACTACTATACTACTACTACTGCTACTGCAATTACTTCTACTACTGCTACTACAACTACTTACAACTACTACTGCTACTTCTACCACTACTTCTGCTACTACTACTACTACTACTACTACTACATATCTACTACTACAATACTACTACTACTACTCTACCACTACTACAACTAGACAGCTGCCCAAATGCTGTGTCAGAGGGAAGTGATGTGCTGCTGATAGCAGGAGAAAAAAACACCAAAGGGAAGGCTGCCTGTGGAAAGAATTAAAGAATGTGTTCTTGTACCCATTTCTTGGACTTACCATTGTCTTTGTAGATGCTTTATTCATAATCTTGTTTGTCATTATTACTGGCATGGCATGTATAGTTGTCTGTTATCCAGATCACTTCATTGTATTGTTGTAGAAGATTTTTTTGTGTTTTTATTCATGTGTGCAACATCTTTAAAAAACAAGTCTGTTCTGTGGTACTCATGGTTATTTTGTATTAAGAGAGAGTTTTTGATGACCCTGGTATGTCCAGGGTGTCTGTCTGTCTTTTTTAGAATTTATTTTAACCGACTTGATATGCTAACAGACTGTTCTGGTCTTTATGATGTTGGCCTTAATCCTTTTTTAGAGGCTACTTTAGACACACTTGTTAGGTTTTCTTGAAATGTTTGTTTTTTTAAATTTATTTATAATGATGCTTGGTTGATTTTATGTATCCAAAGGTTTTTATTTATAGTGTATTTTCTCTGTCTCCTTTCTCTTGAAAAAAGTGATACCCTGTATTTGCAAAACTGATGTACACTGCAAAGGACACTTGCATCTTGACATGTCATCGACCTGTATGGATGTTCAGAGATGTTTTTGGATGCCGTGTGCAATGTTCTGCCCGTCTTTTCATTGCACAGAGCATCCACCTTGATGTCATACTTAAGAATAGATGGTTGTCAGTGCATGGAGTGTATGCATGAGAATGAGTATGTAACTGCACATTTGTGGTGACAAATGTTCAGTTTTCTGACGTCTGTGTACGGTAGATTTCCATGTACATAGACCAGTTGTATAGTTCCAAATTTGTATTTGAATGTTTTGTAAATAGCAAGTCAAAAGATATGTTTTGTCAGTAAGCTGGCAAGAGGGACTATCAACTGAAGGAACAGTGGATTACTTTGTATCAGAGTAAAGTAAGGAAGCTTCTGAAGTCCAAAGTAACAAATAATAAACAGACCTTGAAAATAAACCCTCAGTAAACCCAACAGACCTTGAAAATAACCCTCATCAGTAAACCCAACAGACCTTGAAAATAACCCTCATCAGTAAACCCAACAGACCTTGAAAATAACCCCTCATCAGTAAACCCAACAGACCTTGAAAATAACCCCTCATCAGTAAACCCAACAGACCTTGAAAATAAACCCTCATTAGTAAACCCAACTAAAATGCATCGACTCTTGTAGGGAAATCCCAACAGACCTTGAAAATAGAACTCTTTTAGTAAACCCAAAAGGATTTTGATAAATAAAACCATCACAGAAGAACATGAACTGTTCGAGTAAATAAACTCTAATCCAAAATCAAAACCAACAGACCTTGAAAATAACCCTCATCAGTAAACCCAACAGACCTTGAAAATAAAACCCTCATTAGTAAACCCAACAGACCTTGAAAATAAACCCTCATCAGTAAACCCAACAGACCATTGAAAATAACCCTCATCAGTAAACCCAACAGACCTTGAAAATAAACCCTCATTAGTAAACCCAACAGACCTTGAAAATAAACCCTCATCAGTAAACCCAACAGACCTTGAAAATAACCCCTCATCAGTAAACCCAACAGACCTTGAAAATAACCCTCATCAGTAAACCCAACAGACCTTGAAAATAACCCTTCATTAGTAAACCCAACAGACCTTGAAAATAACCCTCATTAGTAAACCCAACAGACCTTGAAAATAAACCCTCAACATAAACCCAAGTTCACATCTTTAGTCTGTCTGTATGCATGTAAAAATAGAGACCATTAAAAATGTTTGTTATGAATATTTTGAAAACTGGCTAGTTAAAAAACAACAACAAAAAACAAACAGACTGTACTGTTGTTCTGTTTACAAAACACTTTTCATTGTCTTGAAGATAAACTTAAAATGTGGTGCATATCAATGTTGTCATGAAACATCATAGCTATAATGATCACAAATAAAAATGACATTTGCTATAACCTGTTATTCTTAATTTTGAAACGAGACAAACATGAAAAGTTAATGATAATTATCAAGTAGTTAAGAAGTAGATGGATATGTAGATTAGAAGAAATAATAACAAGAAAATAGTTGTTCAAGAGTTTTAATCGATGTTTTCAAATAGCCTGCAGTGAATGTTTTCTTACATTCTGAAATATGCAAGAAGTTTCATCAGTTTAGATATTGGCATGCTTGCATTGTAACGCCAGTGAAACTACACAACCCTAAGGCTGTGGAAGAGAATCTGTGCCTAATGTTGGCCACTAAGCTAAGATTGTCCACAGCTTTACGGGGCATTCTGAAGAAAGCTGGACCTTCTCTGTTCGATAACTATCGTCCATTTCGTGTATAACTCATGATAATTCTTTACCAAGTGAGCCGACCTACAGAGATGATTTAGAATCTGGTGCCGTGTGAATGCTTTGTACTAGTCCATAAAATGCAAGATCGTATTTTCATATTTCTCTCTCCACAATGACTCCTTGTTATGGAGAACATCACACATGCATTGTTGCTGTACAATTGATTACTGACATGCTGCAAACACTGTTTTGTGTTGATTTGGTTTGGAATTCTTCTGTTGGTTTTCAAGGCAGCCCAGGTCACAGGGTGGAGTTTATTTCAGATTTTAGGCAAGTAAGTTACAATGACTTTGCCATAGAAGCTCATTTTTGTTAATAGTTCAGCTGCATACTCCAGGGAAAAAAATCATAAAAGAATATGCACACAGACCCCTTCACTGATCTGGAACTAGCATCTACATTCTAACAACTTTCTTCTCCTTTATCGAACGTTGAGACGGCAACTATTGTTGTGTGTCATACAAGTGAAAATGTGTTTTCGCAATCGTTAAGCGCCTAACAAGTCAGGCTTAGCGCATCCGACTTTGGCGTGGGAGAGAATTCTGAGCAGCATTGATACCCTGAGAGTTTTAGCGTGTGAACAACATATTATTTTACACTGTTCAGGTGACATGTTGAAGAAGAGTCCAACAGCTTGTGTAAAAACATCAAAGAATTTTTGCAAATAGAAAAAAAAATGTCTAGTTTATTTTTCCAAGTTATTTTCAGGATTTATTTGGATGGAACAGAAAACAATCTCTTTTCATCATCGAGAAGTCACATGTTTATCTTTCCTTTTATGAAAATCAGATGAAGGGTTACTTGCCCCTGCTTATGTAAATAACAGAAAAATATGTAGTTTGAAATGGTCGGTAGTGTATAAGGGTCGTTCTCACTGGATGGCAACATAATGACACCGTCTTTTCACCCAGTTTGAGTGAGGGAATGAACAATTATTTCTTTCCGTCGGCCATATTAGTTAGGAAGATTGTGTGATGGTACTCAACTGACTGCTTTCACTTTTTCCCTGTTCAAAGTGATTGTGTTGAAACTAGCTGGTGAGAAGTACCACAAGACTGCAGTATAGTGATTTTCAGTTGAACTAAACTTTTGTGGTTGATGAATCTTACTTTCGGTGTGTTTTGTTTTTCACCTGTGATTCCAACAAGGGTTAAGCTGCTCAAGTCTTTTTTCAGTTCTGTTGTATTGTCACACACTGTGCATGTACACGGCTGCACACATGACCGTTCACACTTGCACTGAAGAAACAGACCTGCTAGCGCTGTAACAAGGGTTATTGCTTGATGTTGATGGGAGTGGTTTCAGCTGTATGTCAAATCCACCACTAAGATTATCAAAATGTGTTGCTCTGATGCATTTGTAATTATATTGTCATGTATAAATGTCCTAAATTTTATTATATATTATGTACATATTTTACATGTTGTGTTTTTGAGTGCATTTGGTGGTTTTTTTTAATTAAACGTTTTTAGGCATGATTGGAAAAGAAAAACCTGATGTAAATGTTGAAATGGTTTGTATGAAGACATTGCAGCCTGTGTTAGCTGTAGTAGTTTTGTTCTTGAATTCACTTGATTTTCTTGACAAGGCAAATAGAAATGTATTGTGGAAATGGTCATTGTCAATTATTTGACTTCTTCTGTGTGTGTGTGTGTGGTGTGTGTGTTGTGTGTGGGGGGGGAGAGAGAGAGAGAGAGAGAGGGGGGGGGGGGGGTACAATGACACTATGTATAAAGTGGACAAAGAAAAAAATTAATGCTTGCATGTTTGTGCACTCACTTCACATGCAGTTTTCTTGTCAATCAGTGCTAAAAATCATGGATATACATTATACACTTGCACACTACAACACACACACACACCACACACACACCACAACACCACACACACAACACACGACAAAATTGACACATTTACAAAACTGCATACACAAGGGGACTGAATGTAAAAAAAAGTACACGAGTGCTTATTCCTTTATCCTCGAAGTAAAAGAATGAAATAAAAATATAAATAAAACTCTCTCTCTCTCTCTCTCTCTCTCTCTCTCTCTCTCTCTCTCTCTCTCACTCTCCACACACACACACACACACACACACACACATCGCACACACAACACACACCACACATGCACCCAATATTGCTGATAAGCACTCCGTGCAGAGCAAACACAGTGCAAGCCAAACAGCTTCGTATGGCAGAATTAGAATACTACTTGTAGGCATCCTCAACATAACCAGTGACACTGTCGTGAATGAAACAAAACTCAGAAGTGGTGCAGACTGAATCAGTGCCCAGGTTTCTGGCATTAAAGTATCCTGCACTGACGAATGAACCAGGGGAACAAATGGGTTTTAGGAATGGCAGTCTGGACATTTGCAACATAGAGTTCTCATTTCAAAAAATAAAAAGGTAAAGGTGCTCCCATAACCTAAGTGGTTATAAGAGAACGAGCCATCAGGACCTCAGCTTCTCTAGGGGCCAGCATATTGAGGGCATCGCAAATGGGAAAAAACATCTGCCCCCCCCCCCCCCCCCCCTCCGCCTCCCTATTACACATGCACCACCAACCACTCAAATTGAAAACACAAGAGTGTTTTGTTGTTAAGAGTGTTGTTGTTCAGAGTAGCAAATGAGTTGAATAGAATGTTGCCATTTTTTCCTGTGTTCCTTGGCCAGAGCTCCAAAGTTCACCGATTGTGAATGCCTGAAGTGGAATGAAGCTACCCTTTCATGGTGGGCAAAAATGCATAATCATTTGCAAAATCTCACCAGTTCTTTGACTAGACAAGTGCTGGGTTAAACTTAACCTTGGATCAAAAGCGATGCATGCACACACTGTGGGTGCACAGTACACACCACACACACACACACACACACACACACACACACACACACACAACACACACACAGAACATAAAACCCATAACCGAAGGAAGACGCCAGCATAGCCACAACCCACCTTTGACAAGATCACTACACTACAGATATAATTTCGTCACATTACACACACCCGCTTGACTCCAACACCGGTTGAAACAGTTTTTCTGAGCGTGGAAACACAGCACAGTCTTCTTGTCCACGCACTGCCTGCAGCTGAGAGTTCCCGAAGAGTGGGTGCACACTCGGATGTAGAGGCTGAAGAACCTGCCCGTGACCACCCCGTAATACATGGACGTGCACAGCTTCACGCCCGTGTCACAGCACGTGACCATCGTGTCCTCACACCCGGGTCAGGCAGTCCTCCAGTTGTTGGAAAGGTCGCCAGAGAGAGGAGGGGGAGGTCAGCACGTGCTCCTCGTGACTCAGCAGCAGGGAGAGGGTCAGCAGAACGTGCACAGGGCCGAGACCTGGCTGCCACATGGCCGGTTTGGGTTTTGTTGTTGTTTTTGTTGATGTTGTTGTTCGGGTTGTTTAGGAGCTGCCTGCCCAGGTCAGAGATGAATTATCGTTGGAATTTTGTTTATGGCATAACATGTAAAACTACGACACACACACACACACACACACACACACACGCACGCACGCACGACGCACGCACGCAAACGCTGCGACGCGCGCCGCGCTCGCACGCGCCGCACACACACACACACACACACAACAAAAAACGAAGAAGGGGAATGAGAAAAATATGCGAGACAAGCAGACCTGCAAAATCAAAACAGAAAAGGACACACGAGGGCAAATGTACAGAGATCAAACTATTCGATTATGTGGCACAGGTTTCATGAACATTTACAAATAATTCACACCACGAATCCAGTTATCAGTTTATTTAATATTTTGAGCGTAAGGTACCTGTTCCTCAGTTTTGCTCAAGACGTGTTAAAATCAGCCTGCAACTGAACGTCATTTACACCACCTCTGGTTTTGTTTACATTTTGAAACTGAACACTCTCTCCCCCACATATTTCTAGATGCTTGTAAAGAAAGTTTTGTAAACCCATGAATACAGACAGGAGTTATGAGGAAAGGCTTTGATTTCTGTTGCATTCCCTAGCTGTCTCAGGAACCCCTTCCCTTAGAATTCGAAAGTCGTCATCATCATCTCCCGGGCCTTAGTCCGCTATAGGCCTGGCCCTCATGCAGACCTCCTGTGCTGTACAGGCCTGAACGGCCATCTCCATGACAACAGCTGTCTGGAAAGATTGAGATGACCGACAAGAACGCAGTAGCGCTGAAGGCGGGACAGGGGCAACAGAATAAAAACAAAAGAGAACATCACTAACTGCCATCACTCACGCCCCTAAGAAACAAGCAGTGACAAAACTCCACAACCACCTAACAAAAGCCATCTATCCAGCCAGACAGCCTACTAACCAACGACCAGCAAACCAGACGACGATGCATGCAGGAAACCAACCCACCAACCATCCACACAAAGCAAGCCTAACTGCAACAGCCAGAACAAAGAACCACAAACGCCAAAAATGACTGCCTCCCTCCACTCTCTCGTTCTTGTTTTTCCAATCATGGAATTGTTTGGCATGCTGCCACTAACCCTGGCAAAAATTTAAGGGATCTTCAGAAAAGCCTGATATATTTACAATATGGCTGCATTGACCATGACTAGGCTATATGTTTCGCTTTTTAGATTTACAAGAATAATAACAATAACAACAAACCCGCAAAAAAAAACCCAAACGGACCATCACACCACAACACACAAACAAAACCCCACTAACCTCAAGAAAAAGGAAGCACAGTGAAAGAAAACAAACAGCACACACTTACCCACAACTTTTTCCTGTCCTGTTTAATCACAGAATATTAATCCGTAAAGTTTTAAGCCCACAGAGTGCTCTCTCTTTGTGCATGTGTGAAGAGGTCAGGAACGAAAGAGCCCCACAAGACATAACAACTGGTTCACAAGACTTGAGATGTTTGTCAAAAATGGCCCACAGCAGTAGGTTCTACACAAAAGTATTTTTATGGATAATATAGTTTATTCTTTGCCATGTGTAGGCCTACCCTGTCAAGTTCAGTGCAGCATTCGAACAGACGACACAGATGTCCAAGCTTTAGTCCATGTATGGATTTACTGTCAAGTTGTTGGGTCGGTTACCTAAATTTTCCCCTTTTCAGTGCCTCATTGTCACATACCAGGCGTCTGTTGGCGGGTATGGGCTCACTATGTGGGACGAGCAAGCAAGAGATCTAGATTGACAGATCTATCTAAATCGACAAGAAAAGAATCCCTCAATACGTCTGCACACCAGATGAAGACACATTGGCGTTACCTGACCACCCACGACATGTTGGGTTTTGTTTGTTGTTCATTGTTTTTTGTTATGTTGTTATTGTTGTTGGTTTTTTTGGGGGTTGGTGTTTGGTTTGGATTGTTTGTGTTCGTGGTTTATCTATCTTTTATGTGTTTTACGGGGTTGTGGGGTTTTTTGTTGTTGTTTTTTTGTCTTTGTTTCTGTGTACCTCTCCCCCCCCCCCCCCCCCCCCTTCTCTCTCTCTCTGGGTGTTGTCAAGTAAACCAGTTGTTTAAAGCAAAACAAACTGTCGCTTTGACCGTTACAGAATGCGAGGTGGGTATCAAGAAATGCATACACAGCAAGAGAGAAAAACAGACAGACAGACAGACAGACAGACAGAGACCAGAGGAACTGGCTCATGGCCAACAGACAGACAGACAGGCGGACATACATACATACATACAGACAGACAAACAGACAGGCAGACAGACAGACAGAGACCCCAGGACCTGGCTCAGGGCCAAAGCAGCATGCATGACTGATGGACAAGCTGTCAGTCTCAGACCTGGCTGTGGTGATCATAAGTCACAGGTAAGCAGGTCCGACCTCTCAGCTTACAACCCGCCCCACACCGCATCCACATGCTTTAGGTGTGTGTGTGGGGGGGGGGAGGGAGGTGGCACTGCTTCTTCAGAAGACCTGCTGGTGATGTGCCATGGGATCCTTAACGTCCAGCATTCTGGACAAAGCGAATGAAGGTGTCAGGATACCCAGAACATCCCTGGGACCTGAGGGAGGACTCCGGTATCTCCTTTTGCATACAGCCCATCCCCGCTGTCTGAACAGACGTGACAGTGCCGCCCACTGGGGAATAGAGAGATCTACACGTGTGGTCGTCTGCTGTACAGGCTGGACTGCGAAAGAGGGGATTTTGGGATGTAGGGATCTAGAAATGGAGAAAAGTTGAAGGGCAGAAGCAGACGAGGTGGGAAAAGAGGGAGTTCAGGAGACGAGGACATCGACTTCGGCCACCTGACCTTGACCTTTGGCTTCTTCTGTCTTTGGTCATTGAAGAAAAATGTGTTGACAGAAAATTAGGACAGGGGTTTCAATAACTAGCTTAGGTGCTGTTTCTCTCAGTTTGCAACACGTTTAGGATAGTACCTATTGGGTCAAGTCAAAGTCAATTCAAAGCCGAAGTTTTTTGTTGTGTTTTAAAAAATTTCAGATGCAGCATTGAATAAGCAGTACATCTGCTTTTCAAGTGTTTATCAAGCCATCCATTTGAATGAACACCAAAAGAAGATAAACGAAAAAGGAGAAGACAACAGAATGAAGAAGAATGAATGCGGTGCAAAGAGGGACAAAGGCGTATCTCGTTCCATAATGAATATTTAGGCTTACCTTCACCTCAGCCCTTCCCCTCTATCCTTCCCTTTCGATCTTCTGCGCGCGCGCGCGCGCACACACACACACACACACACACACACACACACACACACACACACACACACACACACAATTGCACATTTATATGATTAGCTAAATGATCTAGGCTCTCATTGCCCCTAACAATTATAATGTCAACAATAGTGCCTAAACTGATTAATTTTGCAGAGTGCACGCGCGCGCGTGTGTGTGTGTTGGGGAGGGGGGGGGGTAAGAATCAGAACGAATATTGAATATTGAAAGGTTATTGCAACACATCTGCAAACAATCAAACTATTAAGTGCATTGTAAAAAAAAAAAAAAAAAAAAAAAAAAAAAAACTGTGCATTGGCTATGTAGAATGCCTGTATGCATCTTTCTGCACATTCTAAATCGGTTCTGCTGCGATCATATTACACACATATTCGAGAAATGAGCCACTAAGCTTTGGGATTCGATACCCTCACATTGTTGCTATAGATGACGATTAAAACTTTATGTCTGATATTTGTGTATTATAAGGCCATAACAGAAACTTCGCTCAGACAACTATTGTTGTTATATTTATGAGCGAAAATGCCTTGTGCTGCGGTTTGGCCCAAGTCAGGCCCAGTACGTCTAACTTCGGCATGGGTGAGAATTGTTGTATTTGATGTCTTTCTGGGGGGACAAGGTAGGAGAATGGACCAAGAAGGCAGAAAATAGACAAAGGAGGGACCGGAAGAAAAGGAACAGGGCAGACACAAAGAGAGGGATAGAAAAGAGGGATTTGCCTAGCACAGACCTTCAAAAAAGTGGGGATGGTATTTATACTGACGGACCCCTAGTATCCTCACGGGGACTGAAGGAGTGAAATCTATCTTCCGTTGTGTCCTGTTCAATGCTGTTCCCCTGTCTGTGGTTGTTTCCCTTTGATGGTGTCTGCTTTGCCAATGTCGGTGGTGTGTCTGCTGGTCTTCCTTTTCATTATTGGGTTTCTGTATTTGGTGTGTGTGTGTGTGTGTGTGTGTGTGTGTGTGTGTGTGTGTGTGTGTGTGTGTGTGTGTGTGTGTGTGTGTGTGTGTGTACAGTCAAGTGAAATTCTTTTATTTCGAGGATAATAATAAGCACTCATGTTCTTTTTTTTTTTTTTTTTTTTTTTTTTTTTTTTACATCTGTCCCCACTGTTATCAGGGATATGATCAAGAAAAAACCCTCTAACTAAACAACAACAATAATAAGCCAAATAACAAAAACCAAGAGACAATAACAACAGTAACAAAAAGACAACAAAGGAGGACAGAAAAACAATAATAAAATATCAAAAATGCACACATTTCGAACTAGAATAAGAAATAAACAATCAAATGAAGATTATGACTTTTTTTGAAAAGACGCTAATCAGTAAGCAGCAAACAAGAAAACATAATGAGCTAAGCAACTGAAAACATCATCCCACCACCATCTATCAACAAAATAAGTCATAATAGGCCTAAATCATAATAATGTTTTGGTAAAAGGGAGGGGAAAAATTAACCACTCAGAGAGAGAGAGACAAGAGAGAGAGTAAATAATCTTTATTTTTCAAGGGTTACAGAGTAAGTATCACATACTTTTTTCATCTGGACCTTGCCCTGATTAGGGAAGAGAGAGAGAGGCAAGGCAAGGTACAGAGAATGAATGAATGAATGAATAATCTTTATTTTTCAAGGGTTACAGAGTAAGCATTACATACTTTTTTTTCATCCGGCCCTTGCCCTGATCAGGGAATAAAGCTAAGAAACCCCCTCCCTACCCCTACATACCAGCATCACCACCACCAGCAGTTCAACGAATATTTGAAAAGAAGAAAATAGGATACATTCAACAAAACGCGTTATCCTAAATGGATACACTGGTAATTATTTAAACGAAGAGAGAGAGAGAGAGAGAGAGAGGAGAGAGAGAGAGGAGAGAGAGAGAGAGAGAGAGAGAGAGAGAGAGAGAAGGAGAGAGAGAGAGAGAAGATTTATATCTTTTATATCGAGGATAACAGATAAGCAATCATATGCTTTTTTTCATCCGGTCCCGTGTGTATGCAGTTTTGTAAATCATTGTCATCTGTTCCCACCGCACACGATGGCCTACTCTTACGAAAAGCAGAACAAGGATTTAACGTGTGCGCAAGATGTTCTGCGTGCGTTCGCACACGGGGCCTCGGTTTAAAGTCTCATCCGAAGGACTTTTGGGAGAGAGTGGAGTCAGCACTGATGTTAACTCCAGGAAGAAAAATTTCCTCGACCGGACTCGAACCGCGGGTCTTCAAGAGAGAGAGAGAGAGACTCCCTGGTGGAATAAAGATCGATCTGACAAGAAGAAAGGTGCCGCAGCAGAAGAAGGCCTACAGTCTCTGCACTGAACAGCAGTCCCAGTGACTCAATCTTTTGGTTGGCTTCAAACCAGATCACGTGATAATGACGTCACCGGCACGGCAGCCATAATGGGCCAAATTGCTTCCGCTCAAGGGCGACAACTGGTGGAGCTGATTAGACAGGAAGGAGACAGACCAGGGGTCCCCAGACAAAGTATAGGGGCCCAGTAGGGGAGAGGGAGACTGATGAACAGGCTGGAGGAGGTGTGAGACATGTCTAGTGGGCAATTACCTTGACTGTTGTACATCGGCCCACAGTCACCTTGAAACAACTGTAGAGGTCACTGCCAGAGTTTAGTTTTTAACCCGTGACCGTACGGTCACAAGAATAGGCTGGCACCTCACATGCACTGCACACCATGGCAGCGCACATCTTACACACAGTTAAAACCCGTTCTGCTTTTTGGGAGAGTAGGCCTTTGTGGCGGTGGGAACTGGTAACAAAATTCATAAAACTGCATATCCACGGGGACTAGATGTAAAAATAAAGCATACAAGTACATATTTCATTATCCCTCGAAATAAAAGAAAAAAAGGAAAAGAATAAAATGGCCTTTTGTCGGTCTGTCTCTGACTCTACCCCCCCCCCCACCACCCCCCTCTCTCTCTCTCTCTCTCTCTCTCTCTCTCTCTCTCTCTCTCTCTCTCTCTCTCTCTCTCTCTTCACACACACACACACCACACACACACACACACACACACACACACACACACACACACACACACACACTTTGTAATAGTTATAGATACCCACACTACTTAGCTGTATTAGTAGGTGTTTTTTTTATATACTATCCTAAATGGATCATTACAAGGGAGGAAAAAACGAAAAGGAGGAACGGACAAAAATGTTCTTCCCTGTACACAGGTGGGAACTGCTTTCTCAAGGATAACAGAATGAGCACTCCTGTGCTTTTTTTTTTTTTTTTTTTTTTTACATCCAGTCCCTGTGTCATTCTAAGCACATTCATTCCAGTCAGTACACATTCACATTTTCTAAAAATTTTGTTGTTGATATTATCGTTGTTGTTGTGCGTTCCTGGGCTGAACACACTGGGGGTCACCCAGAACTTGCCCTCTGTCTCACTCTCCCACCCGGGATCACTGTGAGACCGTCACTATGTACAACGACAAGTTTGTATTCATGACAGGCTCCAAATTACCTCGCCATAAAATCAAAAGTATTCATATTCTGACTTCAGAGAATGTCTTTTACTGTAAAGAAGGGTATAGGTCGCTGTGCTAAGAGCTTGACATGGCTGAAGACAGTCTGAACACAATACTTCAAAACAAACACATGTTGGCGTCGACCTTAGCCTTAGCTTATGCCATAACTGACAAAGCTCATGGTAATTTTTGCGTGCCCATTCCCTGATCATGTCCAAAGTTTTGAAGACATTGAAAGAATGATACAGGCAATGGAGATGAGATGCTATCACAAACTCTTTGCTATCTCATACAGAGATCACATTTCCATGATGAAATGAAAACCAGAATAATAGGCTAAATGCCATCGGACCATAAGAGGGGCTCCTGACTCTAGTAAAAAAACAACAACAACAACAACACAAAAACAAAACCAACAAAACAACAACAACAACAAAACGCAAACTAAAGTGGTACAGGCACGTCACACGAACATCTGGACTGGCCAAGATTGTCCTACATGGAACAGTAAAAGAAGGGAGACAAAGAGGCAGACAGAAAACGATGGGAAGACAACATCAGAGAGTGGACTGGCCTTGGGTGGAACATCTACTACAGAAGGCAGTGGACAATGGGACACACAATGGCAGACCGGGTGTAAATGTGTGTGCAAGATATTCTGCTTGCGTTCGCACACGGGACCTCGGTGTATAGTCTCATCCAGAGAGGAGAATGAATAATCTTTTTTTTTCAAGGGTTACAGAGTAAGTATTCCATACTTTTTTTTTCACCCGGCCCTTGCCCTGATTAGGGAATATAGCTAAAAAAAAAAATTAAACAGAGAGAGAGAGAGAGAGAGAGAGAGAGAGAGAGAGAGAGAGAGAGAGAGAGAGAGAGAGAGAGAGAGGAGAGAGAGAGAGAGAGAGAGAAGGAGATAAACAAAAGACTGTACACACTAATGTGTAGAGATTACCTTCCCTTATAATGTACAATTTTGCCTCTCTCTCTCTCTCTCTCTCTCTCTCTCTCTCTCTCTCTCTCTCTCTCTCTCTCTCTCTCTCTCTCCTCTCTCTCTGTTTAAATTTTTTTTTTTGAGTAAAGAAAGTTTTCAAAGTTTTCTCTCTCTCTCTCTCTCTCTCCTCTCTCTCTCTCTCTTCTCTCTCTCTCTCTCTCTCTCTCTCTCTCTCTCTCTCTCTCTCTCTGATGTATACCTCTGTCCTTTTTTTTTTTTTTTTTTTTAATCCTAGGTTAAACGTTTATTGCTGGTGATGGTGGTTGTGTTTCCTTTTGTTTTATTTTGTTGGTTTTTTTTTCGGGGGGGGGGGGGGGGGGGGCTGCTATTCCCTAATCAGGACAAGGGCCGGATGAAAAAAAAAAGTATGTGAATGCTTACTCTGCTACCTTTGGAAAATAAAGATTATTTATTCATTCATTCTCTCTCTGTCTGTCTCTCTCTCTCCACCCAAGTACAACTTCTCTGTCTTTCTCTTTTCTTCTTTGTTCTCTCGTTTCTTCCTATCCCTTTCTCTTCCCTGTTAATCTGTCCATCTGTCTGTCTGCCTGCCTGTCTCTTTGTTTGTTTGTCTGTATGTCTGTCTGCCTGTCTGTGTTTTCTGTCTGCCTATCAGTCTGCCTGCCTGTCTGTCTTTTCTGTCTGCCTATCAGTCTGCCTGCCTGTCTCTTTGTTTGTTTGTCTGTATGTCTGTCTGCCTGTCTGTGTTTTCTGTCTGCCTATCAGTCTGCCTGCCTGTCTGTCTGTCTGCCTGTCTGTGTTTTCTGTCTGCCTATCAGTCTGCCTGTCTGCCTGTCTTTGCGATTATTCTCTTCTTTTTCAATAACTACTGGGTGAACAGTACAATTTGACGCCATTTTCAGACAGACTGATGACGCCATTTCCAGACTGATGACGTCAAATGGCGTCAGAGTCATTACACTGGAGATCACAGCCAGGAACTGCTCCAGGTAATTCTTCCTAAGTAAACAACCTCTGCCCCCCCTCCCCCCCTCCCAACCTCCTTCCCAACCCCTCTTCTGTTTACCTTGATGATATGATTGTGGTCATCATGTGCACACACACACACACACACACACACACACAAAACACACACGCGCGCGCGCGCGCACACACACACACATACACGCACGCACACACACACGCGTGCACGCGCGTGCAGAGGTGTTCTGTTTTCTTTCAATTTTTGTGTTATTTTACTTTTCATTTCAATGCATTGGAAAGATAATGTAGCATAGATTCAGCTGCTGGATGGTTTCTGTTAGTAGGGTTTCTGTGTAGAAATAAGACCACTGTTTAGACCGTGCACATAGGCAGCATTATCTGTGTGTGTGTGTGTGTGTGTGTGTGTGTGTGTGTGTGTGTATACCCGAGACTTTTTGTACGTTTGTTGCATCATTTACCTTACTCAGCAGTAAACAAGAAAAATCAGATCTTAATCATGTTTTCTTTCTCTTGGTCAGTGTTCCCACTTTGGGAAAACTACGTTGCTTGAGAAAACGAAGTCTCCGAATTCGGTTGCTTTCACGGTAGCAACCCCCCACCCCCACCAAAAAAAAAAAATCAGTCGCATACACAAAATCTCACCACAGGTTGAACCTCGATAGATAAAGAAATAAAAGAGGAAGAAGACAGATACCAGACCTACATTGCCTTCAAGCAAAAACCATTCTGTTCCTATTCCTCACTGTTTGAAAGCTGAGTCAGGGTTTACACACTTATACAATTTTAACAGTTTACTACCTCCACCCCTCCTCCTCCCTTCGGAGGCCCCCCCCCCCCTTCTCTCACTGCTCTATACCTTTTCGCTCTCTCTTCGCCAGGTAATTAACTGGTGTCAGAAAGGGCAGGCGTCTGTTGTGTGGTTTGTAGCTGTTGTAGTTGTTATTCCTGTCGCTAGGTTTTTTGATTACTGTTGTTGTTGATGTGGTTAGGATTATGTGTGTGTTGTGTAGTATGGTGGTGGTGGTGGTTGTGGTGGAGGTGATTGTGTTGTGTTGTGTTATGTTGTGCTCTCTGTGTGTGTGTGTGTGTGTGTGTGTGTGTGTGAGAGAGAGAGAGAGAGAGAGAGAGAGAGAGAGAGAGAGAGAGAGAGAGAGAGAGAGAGAGAGAGAGAGAGAGAGAGAGAGAAGACAGACAGACAGACAGACAGACAGACAGACAGACATATATGCAGACAGACAGTCAGACAGACAGGCAGGCAGGCAGGCAGTCAGGCAGACAGACAGACAGACAGAAATACAGGGAGGGAGATAGACAGACAGACAGACAGACAGACATCCCCTGTATAATTTTTTTTCAGTCATCAAATTCAGCATGGTCTCAAGGCAGTAAAGTAATGAACTGGAACAGGCAGACAGACAGGTCGTTACTCATGGAACAAAATAAAGTGAAATAAGACAAATCAAGCAGAATCCAACAAAACAAATTACAGTGAAAAAACCGATAGGAAAAACCAAACCGAAAATAAACACAGATTGCAATGAAATGAAAAGTAAGATAAAAGAAAACTGACAGAAAATGGAATAAAACAAAATTATATGAAAGAATTCTAAAGAAAAACTCCAATAAAATATTATATGTAATGAAATATAAAACAAAGATTTAAATAACCAAAATCCAACAATACAATTCAAAATAGATTAACACAAAATGAAATAAGACGAAAAATGATAAAATAAAAAATATATACCTGTACAGATTTTTAATAATCTAGGAAACTTTTCCATGTTTTTAAATCGTCCTAATTTTTTTAAAACCCGTACAGACACAAAACAGGGACAATAGGGACAGAAAACTTTTTCACCAGACCCCCCCTACTTTGCATCAGAACAATTAACTTTTGCACACCTTGTCTCCCTTACTCTTTACAGCTGAAACAGCAGACCGGTCTGGGTGCCCGTGGCTCCAGTTGTTAACAGAAAAAACTAGCCTCGGTTCCTGTTCCTCACTGACGGCACAGTCACACAGCGCCCTGGCAGCCATTGTTTTGTTGTTGCTTTTGTCTCCATGTGTGTTTGTTTCCCCATCAAGACTCAAACCTCAAGAATACTTTAATGTCTTATCTTGAGAAAGTATGAGTGGCATTTTAGAATTGTATACATGGGAACTAATTGTAATAAAAGAAAGCTAGCCATTATTCCATAATTGTTGAAATAAAAAAAAGTTTGGATAAAAATAGAACTGTTACCCCCATGAGGGGACGGAATAGCTCAGTGGTCAGAGCACTCGCTTCCCCAAGTCAAAGTTAAGCAGCATCGAGCGTGGTTACCAAGTGGATGGGTGACCGCTTGTACGCCTATCTATCTATCTATCTATCTATCTATCTATCTATCTATCTATCTATCTATCTATCTATCTATCTATCTATCTATCTATCTATCCGTAGTCTGGCGACCGTGGGGGCACCCCCGAAGACTTGACAACTAGTTCCATCCATTCCTCTCTGTGTTCTGCCTTTCTCAGGGTTGTGTTGAGTTCCAGGCCTGTCCATTCGCTGATGGTGTCCTCCCATCTCTTCCTTGGTCTGCCTCTTTTTCTTCCTCCTTGGACAGTGCCTTGCAGTATTGTTTTTGCAAGTCATGTTGATCTTGTGACATGCCTATGCTATTTAAGTGTACGCTTCTTTTCGATTTTTTAGAAGTTTTTCTAACAAGCATGTCGTCTTCCAAAAATCCTTTTGCTGATTGAAAACACTCTCAGCTAGAAAGAGTGTGCCGTATATTTTTTTTGCGAGTTGAGCGATACTTGAATGACAACTACAGTAAGGAACATGCAAACAGTCCTCACCCATGCTTTTTAGTCTTCCTATGGCAGTGACCAATGACATGTAGGCTTAATGGTCTCTGAAAGGTTAGCAGACAGTGGAGATTTGAGTGGGTACTGCTTGGAAGCAGGAAGCTTTCATGCTTAATGACTTTCAGTGTGCAAAATTCCATCATATGTGAGTCAGGGAATTATTTTCGATTAAATAGAGAGAGAATTGAATTGAATTTTATTTAAAGAGGGTAATGGCACAAGCAAACATGCTTTTTTACACCCAGCCCTCTGGGTCAAGAAAGATAAAAAAAGAAGAAGAAAACGACAGACAAACAAATTAAAACAACAACAAACTGCAAAAAAGCAAAATAGCATAGCAATAACAAACTGCACATAAACATGGTATACAGAGAGAGAGAGAGAGAGAGAGAGAGAGAGAGAGAGAGAGAGAGAGAGAGAGAGAGAGAGAGAGAGAGAGAGAGAGAGAGAGAGTAGTTGTTTGTTTGTTTGTTTGTTTGTTTGTTTGCTGCTTGTTTCTCTTTGTTTGTTCAGCTTTGTATGAACTGATTTTCTGGAATGTGCTGAAAGGAAGCACAGAGTAAATTGGACGCTACATTCACAAGAGGGGAGCCCCCGAATGCAGTGCAGGAACGTGCAGGGGAGTTAACAGGGGCTGTGAAGTGCTCGACCTTGCACTTGCTTCCACGTGCACGCTGTAACTGCGGCATTAGCGGAACGTTCCGTTAGCGCTGATCAGGAAACGGCTCCTCACCGGGGACAAGATTGGAAACAGGCTTCACATTCCCCCTCACCCCTCCTCTCTCCGCCTGCAACAATAGCTGTCACTCTGGCTTCGCTAAACACTCGCTTTCTCTTCCCCCTCTCCAAAAAGTGGGGAACAGGTAAACAGAGAACTATTCCTAGATTCCCTTTGTGAGGCTTACACTGGGGATAGGAGTAGGCCTAGAGGATGAGGACCAGAGTTGGCACTTAAGGGCAGGGGTGGGGGTGGGAGATGAACATAGGCTAGATATAAGGTTGTGTTCAATGTCAAGTAGTAATAACGTGTTTGTATAGTTTAAAAATCTCTTTTTCTGTGAAAGGTATATTTCTTAGGATACCAAGACTTTGTGCTTGCATTTGCAAATTTTGCCAAAAAGTTCTGGTGAGGGTGAAAATGTCTATGATGTTCGGATCACTTGCTTTCCAGTGTTACTGATTTCGTGAACGCGTGTGAGAGGTGTGCAGACAGAGGGAGGGCTGAATCTGATGTAGGGTGATGTTTACTTGCAGGAACTTTCCTCCATCCATAACCCCCCCCCCCTCCTGCCACACACACACACACACACACACACACACACACACACACACACACACACACACACACACCAACAGAAATAAGAAAAAGTGATAATAAACCCAAACCAGACCAAAGCAGCAAAACAAAACAATAAAACAACTAATTAACAAAAAAAAACCCAAACAACAAACAACACATACAAAACTAAATTAGCAAAGAAAACCAAAATCTAGATGAAAAGAAAACAAACAAACAAATAAACAAACAACAAAACCCAACAAAAACCTCAGATTCGTACACATTTCTGCCAATCTGCTCTCAGTGATGACTTCACCCCTCCCAAGAGTCCTTCGCATGAGACTATAAACCGAGGTACCGTGTGCGGACGCACGCAGATATCTTGTGCACACGTTAAAACTCGTTCCGCTTTTCGGAAGAGTAGGCCATTGTGTGCCAGTAGGAACGGATGACAAAATTTACAAAACTGCATAAACACGGGGACTGGACGTTAACAAACACACGAGCGCTTATTCCATCATCCTCGAAATAAAAGAATAAAAAAAAACCCCAAAATTTGATTGACAAGCAAAATCAAAAAACGAGAGCCAAGGAAAACAAACAACAAATAAACAAACCACAAAACCCAATACAAACCTCAGATTCATACACATTTCTGCCAACCTGCTCTCAGGAGTAAGTTAAATCAGGAACCTGCCTCTCACAAAAGCTATCTTTGGTTACTGTTGATGCTGTACAAGATTACGCCTGCTGGCTTGAGACAGTGGCTGTCTTAGTCCTGTACAGAAATGGCCCATGATGGAGAAGCGTACACTGCAGCCAGAAGATAGTTCGTTGGAGTGGGAGGCTGGTCTAAAACCGGCGCAGAGACTGGATAGAATAGGGCGAAAGCAGAAATGTCATGGACTGTTCTGTACATGCCCTGAAGGTTCTGACAAACTGCTCTGGAAGCTTTGCTATGTGGGATAGGGTATGAGGGAGATGTTTGACAGTCAGTCGGTACACCCATCTGTATGTCTGTACCAGTCTGTCCTGTCAAAAAGAGAATTATGTTGAATATATGGATTAATTCCTTTATTCTTTCATTTATTTAAGGTGATACAATAAGAACTTTTGTGTTTGTTTTTTTACGACCAGTCCCCACGTTATGGAGACGGGGTAGCTCAGTCGTCAGAGCACACGCTTTCCCCAAGCTAAGGTTAAACAACATCGAGCGTGGTTACCAGTTGGATGGGTGACCGTTTGCGCACCTTGGCTTCAATACAGTCCCCCCCAGTCCACCCAGCTGTAAATGGGTACCTGCCCTCTTTTGGGTCAGGGAAAGGTAAAGCAGCGAGGGAGAGGAGATGGGTGCCGCCCTCAATATGCTGGCCCCTGGAGAAGCTGAGGTCTCTGAGGCCTCGCTCCCCAGCGACCACATAAGTTATGGGACACCTTCACCTGTACATTTGACTTCATCTTCTTAAAATTCTGTTCTAGAATTTCCCTCTTTTCCCTCCTCCCTCCTTTGTTTATGCCTTATTTCTTGTCTTTCTTTCGCCTTCTTCTTGTCTCCTTCCTGTCTTCGTTCTCTGACTTTTTACCCCAAAAAGATTTAAAAGATAACACTTATCTCCCACGCCAAAATCGGATGCGCTGGGCCTGACTTGTCAGGCGCTTAACGGCAGCGCAACGCATTTTCGCTCATAAGACAGACAAGAAATGTTGCTCTCTGATTGTTCGTAGAAGAAGTTTAGTGTACACAAATACTTCCGTACTCTGTGACACATTCTTGGAAAAACCAAAACATAACCAAAACTTTAAAAAGAAAAAGAAAGTTAAACCTTAACCACGGACTCTTTTTTATTTTTGTGGTTGTACTTTTTTTGTTCAACCAGCGGATTGTACGTTCTCAGTGTTTTTGTTTGTTTGTTTTTATCCGGAGAAGAGAAATAGCTGTATGGGGCATTGTGGACTGTTGCACTGGCTTGGAATTCAT
The DNA here is from genome assembly GCA_030674155.1 of Stramonita haemastoma. NCBI lineage: Eukaryota > Metazoa > Mollusca > Gastropoda > Neogastropoda > Muricidae > Stramonita > Stramonita haemastoma. The sequence continues at coordinate 3,230,802 of CM060316.1, read as the reverse complement.
GGTCATGAACCGAATTTTTGTTGGGGAGTAAAAGACAAAAATGCAACGAGTCCGTCCATAAAAAACAAAAATAGCAAACCCTTAATTGTTTCCTTTCAAAACAGGTCACAGAGAGAGAGAGAGAGAGAGAGAGAGAGAGAGAGAGAGAGAGAGAGAGAGAGAGAGAGAGAGAGAGGAGAGAGAGAGAAGAGAGAGAAGACAGACAGACAGACAGACAGACAGACAGACAGACAGACAGACAGACAGACAGACAGACAGACAGACAGACAGACAAGACTGTTCTACACTCGTGTTGCCAGAGGGGGGAGGCATTTTCTTCTTGTTAGCTCTCTTCTTTTTCTTTCTTTTTTGTCTTTTCCTGTGCATCCTCCTTCCTCTTCTCCCTCTTATTTCGTCCCCCCCCCCTTCTTTTTTCTTTCTCCCCTTTGTCACGTATCCTTTCCCTCCATCCCCCTCCCCATTTTACTGCTATTGTGCCTTCATGCGCTGTAACTCTAATGTCCATTCATTTCTTCAGTTTTCATTTATTTCTCCAACGTTCATTTATTTCTCCACGTTCATTCTAAAAGGTACCCATACTCCGTTTTCAGAGAGTGCATGCTAAGCACGTTTGCTTTCCATAAACCACACGAGAGTGATGTCCACAACACGATCTTCAAAGTGCATAATAAAGAAAGAAAGACAGAAAGACGAAGACAGACAGCAGAAAGAGAGATCGACAGAAAGGAAGAAAAAGAGAATGAAAGAAACTTGGAACGACAGAAAGACAGAAAGAAAGACAGACAGAAAGAAAGACAGACAGAAAGGCAGAACTGGCTTGAAGCGTGGACTGGATGTCAGGCTCAGCTTGCTGTCCCACAGTCAGATCAGAGCAGTTAGCTGCTGTCTCCCCAACACCGAACGCGCTCTGTTCCACACATTCTATGGCTGGTGCTCACATGACTGTCTGAACTTTGGTGGTTGTTGTACTCAGCCCACCCTGTCTATTCTCGGATGTTGTTGGCGCCCTTTTTGTTCTCTGCCCCCTCCTCTTGCCCCTCCCCCCTCCCTCCTCCCCTCTCCTACCTCCCCCAGAGTTCTGCAGTGCTGTCTCAGCCTGGACATTGGATCTGGATTCTAACCTACAGGCCTTGGGCCTACCTCTGTTGCTTTCTTCTCAGAGTGTGTAGGAGCTTTTTCTTTTTCTTTTTAAGTATTGTACATCACTTTTATTCACAAGAGATTTCTCTGCGTTGAATTCGGGCTGCTCTCCCTGGGGAGAGCGGGTCACCACAAGTGCAGTGCTACCCTTTTTTTTTTTCCTGTCTGCAACTGTATTTGTTTTCCTAACAGAGTGGCTTTTTTCTACAGAATTTTGCCAGGGACAACCCTCTTGTTGCTGAAGGTTCTTTTACGTGCACTAAAGAATAATGTGTAACACACGGGACCTCGGTTTATTGTGAAATCCGAAATACTAGCACCCAGACCAGCACTTATGGTCTAATGGATGGGGGAAAAGTTTTGGGCCAAAATAGGATTTGAAGCACCGCACAATCCGACCTGGACTTTACGCTTTCGAGGCAGGCGTGTTACCTCTAGATCACCGATCCACCTTCTTGCGTTCTTGTGCGCAAAATTTGTTTGGGCAGAAAAGGAAAGTAGCAGACTCCTGCGGGCAAGTCTTGCCTCGTGGCTTTAGGCTACTCCCTGCTGATATTGTTTTGCTCCCGATTTCCAACACAACATTGTCTGTCTGTATAGAAGAATGCACACTATCTATAGTGACTGAATTTGCATTTCTCTGTTTGGAG
>CM060316.1:3216512-3224012 GCA_030674155.1 Stramonita haemastoma | reverse complement strand
ACACACACACACACACACACACACACACACACACACACACACACACACACACACCAAAGTAACCCATCTAATCCCCCCTCCCTTCCACCCCTAATCCATAACAACATGTCGTTTCCATAAAAAACAACAAAGAAAAGTCCATACAAGTAAACAATGGCAGGAGAAGCGGACAGGGGATAGAGGGAAGGGGGGGGGGGACAGAGGCTAAGCAGTAATGGACAGAAGAGAGAGAGAGAGAGGGAGGGGGTGAGCAGGAGAGGAGAGGTAATGATGAGGGTAATGGTAATCACAGTAGCAGTTAAGACTGCTAGGGGCCGGTTATACCATGTTTTATGGCGCTGTGCATTGGTGTGTGTGTGGTGGAGGGGGATGGGGAGGGGCAGCACCTTGAGAGTCGTGGAGGGAGTGGGGGTGATTGGGGGATGGGGGTGGGGAGAGAAGAGAGTGGGTAAGGTGGTGGGGGTGGGGTAGGGAGAGAGGAATGGATAGGCATTAGAGGCATACAGGCAGACGGAGAAACAGAGAAAAGAGATGATGATAATGATGATGGTGATGATGATGATGATGATGATGATGATGTGTGTGTGTGTGTGTGTGTGTGTGTGTGTGTGTGTGTGTGTGTGTGTGTGTGTGTGTGTGTGTGTGTGTGGAGAGAGAGAGAGAGAGAGAGAGAGAGAGAGAGAGAGAGGAGAGAGAGAGAGAGAGAGAGAGAGAGAGAGAGGATCGTGGGCGCTCGTGCGCTCACGCAACGCGCGCGCGCGCGCGCGCGCCACACACACACACACACACACACACACACACACACACACACACACACACACACACACACCAAACTAGTGCAATGTGGGCTCTCATTCGATTGTCATTACGATAGCTGTGCCAGCATCCCTTCCCCATCACCCACACTGTTATGGCCGTCAGGCTGTTAGAAGGCTGGTGGACTGTGTGTTGGGGAAGCTCTCTCTGCAGTGATGTCAACACCAACACGTGAAGCAGGAGAGTCCATCCCCGCACCCACTGTTGGTGTGTACTGTCTGTCTCTCTCACTGTGTGTGTGTGTGTGTGTGTGTGTGTGTGTGTGTGTGTGTGTGTGTGTGTGTGTGTGTGTGTGAAGACATTCCCCTACCACAAGTAAACCGTGAAGTTCTGGGTTTGATTCCCAGCCTTGCCGTCTATTCCCAGTTTGACAAAAAAAGTCGAACTGAATGTCAAAAGTCATTCGGATGTGACTTATAAACCGAGGCCCGTGTGTGAATGCACTCAGAACATCTTGTGAGACGTTCAACACCCGTTCCCTCTTGTGCGCTGGTAGGAGCGGATAGACATTAAAAAAACACACAAAAAAACAGCATGCACACAGGTGTCGTGTTTAGACACCATCCCTGGGAAAAAAACTCGGGGTGTTGGAGTCCCCAGGGCGGTTCGAGGCTGTATATGGCAACGTTTTGGCGGATCCTGCGACGGCACTGGAACCATTCCGTATTGGTCATTGCCTTCCCAATGGATCATTCCAGCGACGTGGGAGAGGGGGGGGGGGGGGTCTGCTGCATGAGTAACAGCTTGCCCTCCATACTGACATACCCAGACTTTGCGCTTTAGAGCCGAAAGCGCAATTCCATAGTCTTCCGAGAATGACGGATGCCTGCTGCTTACCATTTTTAAGCCACGGCAGATTTCTCTGCGTGAAATTCAGGCTGCCCTCCAAAGGGAAAGCACCTCGCCACAAGAGCAGGCATCCTCCATTCTTTTTCTTTTCCTGTCTGCATGTGGATTTGTTTCCCTATCAGAGTTAGTTTTTTTTTGCTGCATAATTTTGTCAGAGACAACTGTCTTGCCTTGGGTTCTTATACGTGCGCTGCATGCAAGCTACACACAGGACCTGGGTTTATCGTCTCATCCATCAGTTTCTCATCTCATCCGAAAGACTAGTACCCAGACCACTAGTCACGGTATGGTGGACGGGGGAAAAGTTTAGGGCAGCAAACGAGGAACGAACCCGGACTTTTCGTTTTCTAGGCAGGTGCGTTAGCCGTAGGCCACCGACTCCACCAGGTGTTTCTTAGGGGTTTTTGTTTTTTTCTTTTTTTGTTTGTTTGTTTTGTTTATTTCTTTTGTTTTTTCTTTTTGTTGTTGTTGTTGTTGATGTGAACGATTTTCTACACAGGATTTTGCTGTCCCAGTAGTGGCAGACTTCAGAGAGCACTTATTTACAGTGAGGAAAATCTTGTGTCAGACACTGGAGGACTTTTCACCATGGTCTCCCCTCTACAGGCTCGCTCCTCTGAGACACCGGCCTGTTCCTCTGTTCTGTCAGAGTACGTGTTGAGAGCTGCTTTGCTTCTATCCCGGTTTCCCACCCCCTCTTCCTCTGTTCTGTCAGAGTACGTGTTGAGAGCTGCTTTGCTTCTATCCCGGTTTCCCATCCCCTCTTTCTCTGTTCTGTAGATTCTGTGTACCTGATCAGCGCTTGTTCTTCCTGTTGACCAAGATTCCCCTCTATGATTTGAAATACGTGTGAGGATTGTGTGTTGCTTTTATCACTGTGTTCCATCCTCTTTTTTGTTGTGTGAGTGTGTTGGTGTGTTTGTTTATCGGTGTTTCCTGTCGTCTTTCTCTTTTCTGTACAAGTACGGCAAATAAATGCGTTCTACACTGTTCCAGATCGACTTGTCTCTTCGTCAAGTCCAGTTGGTCCTTTCTGTCCATCCCGTCCCCATCCCCCTCTCTGTCTGTCAGAGACTTTTGAAGCTGTTTGCTTCTATCCCGGTTCCCTCCTCATTTTCTGTTTGTCAGAGTACGGTTGAGAGTGCTTTGCTTCTATCCCGGTTTCCCATCCTCTTCGCTGTCTGTAGATTGCTGTGTGCACGTGTCAGCCATGTGTCATCTGATGGAAACAAGATTCCCTCTGAAGATCTGAAAACACCAGGATGGGTTGTTGCTTTATATACTCTGTGTTGTGTGTGTGTGTGTGTGTGTGTTGGTGGTGTGTTGTGTGTTGTTGTGCTTCATTGTGTTGTGTGCGTGATTTAGTTTTGTTGTGTGTGTTTATGGTGGTTTGTTTGTGTGTTGTTTGAAGAGAGAGAGAGAGAAGAGAGAGGAAGAGAGAGGAAGAGAGGAGAAAGAGAAGAGAATTGTTGCGCGCGTGCTTGTGTGTTGAGTGCGGCGCCAGGTGGTGGGGGGGGGGGTGTTGTCGTGGTGTGTGCTTCTTTGTAGAGTTGTGTGTGTGCTTTGTCTGCGTCTGTCTGTTACACTCACCAGCAATAATGACGTTACATGTCCAGGATGAGAACTTGTTCCTCCATCTATCCATTGTCCTCTCCTGTCTCCCCCCCCCCCCCCCCCCCCCCCCCCCGTCACATGAATTTTCCTGCTGCGGTCTCGTCAATCATTTAGCATGTTGACGACCCACATCTATACGTTGAGAGAGAGAGAGAGGAGAGAGAAAAGACGACAGAGACAACAGAGGCAGAGGGAGACGAGACAGACAACAGACAGTGTCAAAGATGTGGTTGTTAGGTTCCTAGAACCCGGATCATACGACTATGAACTGTCTGTCTCACTCATCCTACTTGGATCTCTGTGGACTTAATACACACCTGGCACGAAAATTTTTTTTAATAATTTTGTTATTGTCCCCCCCCCCCCTCCCCCCTTTCTGGCTAGAGCTCCGAGGTTACCCGATGGTGAGATTTCGCGTATGCAGGCGTTTTAAACCCATCAAGAAGGTTACTGGATAGCTCAATAGTCAGAGAACTCACTTTCCCCAAGCTAAGGTTAAGCAGCATTGACCGTGGTTACCAGTTGGATGACCCTTTGCACGCCTTGGCTTCAGTACAATCCCCCAGTTCACCCAGCTGTCAATGGGTACCTGCCCTCTTTAGGGTCAGGGAAGGTAAAGCAGAGAGGGAGAGGAGATGGGCGCCGCACTCAATATGCTGGCCGCTAGAGAAACTAAGTTCTCTGATGCCTCGCTCTCCTACAACCACATAGGTTATGGGACACCTTTACCTTTTTTAAAGAAAGTATCTGGATTCCAACTTCGGAAGTGGGTGAGAATTCTGCCTGTATTTATAACTGTTTTGAAGTACATCACCCATTCTCAACAAAAGCACACCAATAACTACACATGTCGTTTAAACAATCTTTAATAAAGCTTTCTGTCACTTTTACCTATAAACAAGATAATTATATATACAAAGGATAAACATCTGAATAAACCATTTGTTCTCTTGTTAAAGCATCTCTATAAGCATTTTTGATAATAAAAAAAATCATGTTACCAGCCACTTGTTGAAAAACATACCAAAATTTTCTCTCGTACATAACACATCAAAACAAAGGTTTCATCCTCACCCACTGATTAAATAATGAAAACATTCATCTCGTAAATAATAATAATAATAATAATAATAATAATAATAATAATAATATAATAATAATAATGATAATAATAAAATAACAATAATAATAATGATAATATTATAATAATAATAATAATAATAATAATAAATAATAATAATAATAATAATATATAATAATGATAAAAACCAAACAAAGATGCAATCTTATTGACATTATCATCTTTTTTAATGGACTTTTTCTGTGTTTGGTAAGAAAAAAATTGAGATTTAATAGAAGAATACATGTAGCTGTCACAAAAATATAGACTTGAGGATATCAAACCAAACACACACACACTCAACACAAGCGCGCACACACACACACACCACACACACACACACACACACACACACACACACACACACACACACACACTCTTCTCCTACTCTTCTCTCTCTCTTCACCACACACACACACACACACACACACACACACACACACCTCTCTCTCTCTCTCTCTCTCTCACCACACACACACACACACACACACACACACACACACACACACACACACACCACACCACACACACACACACACCGGACAAGTAACCGCAGCACTACATGACCATGTAGCCAAGAAGATACACACACAGCCAATGGTAAGGTAAGCATCATTATTCTATATCAACACACATAACTAAAACAATACAGGCTAGCAGAGTCTGGGACACAGTAACAAGTTCTTGGCAGCAGACTGGGTATGTATTTAGTTTATCTATTTATTTTTTCTTTTATATCGAGGAGAAAAGTATAAGCACTCAGAGGGTAGACAGGGTGCCTACCTCTTACAGCATTTTTGTTTATTTGTTTGCTGGGTGTTTTGTCTCGTTCCTCGGTTAGATCTGTGAGGTTCACCAATGGTGAAATTTTGTGTATGCGACGGGTTTTTTTTGTTTGGTTTCTTTTTTTTTTTTTGGGGGGGGGTGCCAACCATGAAGGTAGCCGCACTTCGACTTCGGGGAATGTATGCTGGGTGTGCTTGTGTTCCCGTAACCTACCGAACGAACCCTGACATGAATTCCAGGATCTTTAACGTGCGTATTTTAATTTTCTGCATGTGTATATATACACGAAGGGAATAAAGGCACTGGCAGGTCTGCATTTGGAGCTGGCCTTGGAGATCGTAAAAAAAAAAAAAAATCCCCACCCTTAATTAACCAGACACCGCTGAGATTCAACCCCACGACTCCATGTTCTGGAAAGTGGCATCTGTTCTATGGTGACATACTGTGCTCAGGAAGAGGTCCGAATTTCACACCGAGAAAATCTGCAAAGACAAAAACCACGATCAGTGGTCTAGAGATAACGAGCCTGTCTAGAAAGCGAAAATTATGGGTTGGAGTGTGCGGTGGCTCAAATCCCGTTTGGGCCTAAAACTTTTCCCCCATCCATTACAGCCTGAGTGGTGGTCTGGGTGCTAGTTTTTCTGATGAGGCGATAAACCGAGGTCCCGTGTGTTACACATAACTATTTAGCGCACGTAAAAGAACCCACAGCAACAAAAGAATTGTTCCTAGCAAAATTTTGTAGAAAAAAGCCACTCTGATAGGGAAACACATAAGCTGCAGACAGAGAAAAATAGGTGGCGCTGCTCTTGTGGCGACGTGCTCTCCCACAGGACAGAACAGCCCGAATTTCACACAGAGAAATCAGCTGTGACATAAAGTGGTATAAAATAAAAGAAAAACACCCCGTAGAACAATGCGGTCGGGGGTGGAAAATGGGGTAGTGGGCGGCGACAGTGTAGGCTATGTATCGGCCTATCTAGCCTGTTTCCTGACTTTGGGCACCCTGAAAATACCAGCAATACAAGCTGCTGCCCTGATTGATGGTGTCTCTCCTCCACACCTCCTTTCCTGATGCTGATAGCCTACAGACAGGAGCTAACTCAGCCACAGAGGAGAAAGTTTGTGGAGAGAGAGAGAGAGAGAGAGAGAGAGAGAGAGAGAGAGAGAGAGAGAGAGAGAGAGAGAGAGAGAGAGAGAGAGAGGAGAGAGAGAGAGAGAGAGAGGAGGGGGGGGGGGTGTTGAAAAGACACTAAGAAGGAACGCGGTGTTTTCCCTGACTTTTATTTCTTCCTCTTGAGTTGACCCAGTTTCTTCTCACCCGCCCCCATCACCTTCCTCCTGCCCAATTTTTTTCTCTGTGTGTTTTTTTTTCCCCTTTCTTGTTGAAAAATGCATGCAATTTGAAAGCCCATGTCTTTAAGTTTCTCTTTTTTATTTTATATTTTATTTTAGACTAGTCTTGAAGAAAGAGAGAGAGAGACAGACAGACAGAGACAGAGACAGAGAGACACAAAGAGAGATGAGAGAGACAGAAAGACAGACAAAACAGAAAGATGTAGACAGACAGACAGATCTCCACGTATACACGATGATCATGAGTTGGTCTCTGTCAAGTCAAGCTTGGGGATGTGTGGCATGGTGGTTTGGTCTGGCTGATTGGTCTGTGTCACTCACCCCTGATGCATTTGGTCTGGGCTGTGGGAGACAGGGTAAGCAGATCTCGTTTGGTTTCCTAGAGCTGAATTGTCAATTAATGGGATGTCCAAGACTATTTGCATGATCATGAACAGACTCGCGCACGTATTGTTTTCACTCTCAGGAAAATCCTGCCGTGTTCTCAGAAGAGAGGATTGTATGAGATGGAATTAATGGCTGACCGCATCTTCCTCTCAGAAGAGAGAGGATTGTATGAGATGGAATTAATGGCTGACCGCATCTTCCTCATCAGATAAAAACTGAAACTTACATGCAATAGGGATAAGATAACATCTGATAAACAAAAATGAAGTGAAAATACGAAAAATAATAATCAGATCCGAAAAAAACTGAAATTAAAAATAGGATATTATAAAATAACATCAGATAAAACAAAACTTAACGAATAGGAAATATGCGATTAAAAAAAAAAAAAAAAGAAGATTAAAACAAAACTGAAATGAAATAAGATAATATACTAACTTTACAAAAAACGAACAACTATACCACCAGCTAGAAGGAACAAAAACAAACAGTGAATAAATAATGAGCAGAAAAATCGATCCTAGTTAGATACATGGAACAGAAAGAAAAGTACAGATAGACAGATCAGTACA
>CM060316.1:3194012-3211512 GCA_030674155.1 Stramonita haemastoma | reverse complement strand
CTCCTCTCTCTCTCTCTCTTTTCTCTTCCTTTGTTTCGTTGTTTTTTTTCCCCTTTTTTCTATTGTTCTGATTTTACTAAATTCCTTTCTTTCTTTGTCTTTGCTTCCTTCCCTGTTTTCTCTTCTCTACTCCCCCCCCCCCCTCCCCCCCGACCGTCTCTTCTCTATCCTCCCTGCCCTTCCGGCCGCTCCCATTCTTTTCTTTTCTTCTTTGTTTGTTCTTCTCTTTCTTTGCTGTTCCACTCTCTCTCCCCCACCCTCTCTCTCATCTATTTCTTTCCTTCATCTGTTAAAAAAAAAAACCAACAAAAAACACAGAAACAAACTTGCCCCCTCCCCCCCACCCCCCCCCCCACAACCCAACAACAACAAAAACTCCAACCGATCGTTCGGTAGGTATCGTACCATTGGAATGATTTGGTTTGCCCTGGTCTGTCCACATTCTCCGCCTGTCTGTCTGTCTGTCTGTCTGTCTTCTGTCTCTCTCTCTATCGTGTGTGTGTGTGTGTGTGTGTGTGTGTGTGTGTGTGTGTGTGTGTGTGTGTGTGTGTGTGTGTGTGTGTGTGTGTGTGTGGTGCGTGTCGCGCGGTCGGAAGTGGTGTTGTATTTGTTTTATAATCTATTATTTATTTATTCTTTTTATATCGAGGATTAATGAAATAAGCACTCATGTCTTTTTCTACGTCCTAGTCCCCGCACATGCCACACACAGTATATTTTATCTTTAAAGTTGCCGTAATCATGTTAGCTAAATAATATTGATGAAATGATTTTTCCCTAGATAGTGGTTTGATGAAAGAAAGTAATAAATGATTATTCAATGTACCCTCGGGAAATAACAATTTGATTTCAATTTGCCTTTCACAACACACACAACACACACACACACACACACACACACACACACACACACACACACACACACACACACACACACACACACACACACACCGACGCACACACACACACACACACACACACACACACACAACACACACACCACACACCACACCAACACCCACCCACACACACACACACACGAGTGCGACTGCCTAAAATACACTATGGTATACTAAGAGGACCCCCCCCAAAAAAAAAAAAAAAAAGAAGAAAAAGAAGAAAATGTTAGCACTGGTATGTGGTCTTTTTCTTTCTGGGAATAACTAAGTGTGTCAGTAGACTTGAGGAAAGAGTCAATGACCTGACAGCGATGGAGAAAAGATGACAAAGAAAATCTGTGTTGTCCTGGAATGAAGTCTGTAGTCTGTTTGTCTGTCTGTCTGCCTGCCTGTATTATGTATGTTTGTGTGCTGCCTTCTGAGTGCCTGCCTGCTTGTCTGCCTGTATCTGTGTGCCTGTCTGTAGTGTGTGCTGTCTGTATGTTTTATGTCTGGTCCTGCGTCTGTCTTGTGCTGTCGCTGTCTGTTGCCTGCCGTATTTTGTATTCTGTGTCCTTCTGTCTGTCTGTGTCCTGTCTGTCTGTCTGTCTGTTCTGTCTGTCTGTCTGTGTGCCTGTCTTCTGTGTCTGTCTATCTTGTGCCTGTCGTCGCATTACTGTGGTTGCTGTATGTGTGTCTGTCGTGCTGTATCACACGCATAAAGAAGATGTTGAAGAAAAAGAAAAGTGTGCACATAAGAGAGAGAGAGAGAGAGAGAGAGAGGAGAGAGAGAGAGAGAGAGAGAGAGAGAGAGAGAGAGAGAGAGAGAGAGAGAGAGAGAGAGAGAAGATGAGAGAGAGAGAGAGAGAGATGTGCGTATGTAGTGTGTGTGTCTGTGTGTGTGTGTGTGCGTGGTTGCGCGTGCGTGCGTGCTATGTGTGCATGCTGCGTGGTGCCTACGTGTGTGTGTGTGTGTGTGTGTGTGTGTGTGTGTGTGTGTGTGTGTGTGTGTGTGTGTGTTGTTGTTTCTCGGTTGATTTCATGTGGTGCCAGTTATAAACATTATATGTATATACATTGCACTCGTGGCATTCGATCATCGTAAAACAGTTTGCGGGAGCATCAGTCTGCTCATGCTATACGCGCACATGTTCACGTGTGTTCACATACATGGACACATGGTTACATCTATCACCGAGAAAAACTAAGCGATAAACAATTATTGTGTGTGTGGGGAAAAAACACAGGCCAAGTTAGTAAGAGAAGTGTTGCATCATCTTGCTTACAGACAAAGCAGAAGAAAATTACAATACCAGTTCCCCTGCATGGTGAAAACATCATTATTGGCATACGCTCTTGTAGTTACACGCAATGAGAGAGAGAGAGAGAGAGAGAGAGAGAGAGAGAGAGAGAGAGAGAGAGAGAGAGAGAGAGAGAGAGAGAGAGAGAGAGAGAGAGGTGTTCGTGTTGTGCATGCATGTGTGTGAGCGTATGACGTTGTGTGTGCGTAAAACAATTTCTCATTAGAAAAATGAACGCATGACTTATTGTTTTAATAAAACCAAATCACATAACTGTTGAGATGACCCAAGACAAAGAGCGAAGAGCCACAAGCACACACACACACACACACACACACACACACAGAGTGAAAAACAAGAGAGGCAGTCTCGACTTACTTTCCAATTACTTTCCAGAAAAGGAAAAAAAAGTACTTGAAATACTCTACCCCCCCCCCCCAAAAAAAAAAGCAACAAACTCGAAACAAAAAAAAAACATAAAAACACCTGGGTTTTCCAATTCCACTAATGACATCACCGCTAATGACGTCAAATTGACGTCACCATCAAAGGAATGATGGCGGGGGCGACGGGGAGAGTGAGTGATTGTGTGTTAGCATTGCCTCCTCAATGGAACCGTTCACAGCGGCTCAGCAAAACACGCTAGGCCTGTAATTATCATGGCGATAAGCCACGTGATAAGGCTAGACCAATGAGAGCGCCTCTTTTCTTGCCTGCATGTATTCGTGCACGAAACCACGGCACCAGGAGATTTCTGCGGAAGATTAAATGTCTCAGGATGTAAACCACTGCCGCCCAAAAGCGCGCGTTTATTTACTCTTTAGCCGCTGTTCTGATTGAAATGTTACTGCTGCAATTAGAAAGAAAAAGGTGTTAAAAAAGAAAACGTAAAGAATGGAGATATAGTGGAACGCGGGATGATTAGAGCGATTTCAGAATTACTTAGCGAAAATTGCACAGACAGGCAGATAACCACACACACACACACACACACACACCACACTCTTGTCTCTTTAAAAAATATTTTATTCTTCTTGGGTGGTTTTTTTGTGTGTTTTTTCCTTAGATAGAGGCTTGATGAAAAAAAAAAGCAAATCGAATGCTTACTCAATGTACGATCTGAAATAAAATTTTTAGACCTTGAACACACACACACAACACTGACCATCGACTGACCACAAGACTGCCAGAAATACAACTGACCAATTGGTGAGATTAACAGACACATTCGTTGACTGGTATACCCAGAAGAGAGAGAGAGAGAGAGAGAAGAGAGAGAGAGAGAGAGAGAGAGAGAGAGAGAGAGAGAGTAAATGGACGGGAACGACGAGTGTAACTCGTAATTTTCTGCAAAGAATACTCATTTAACGCAAGACAAACAGTAGGCTATCTGAAAATACACATACGTACACCCCACAGAAGAAGTATTGTAGTCTTGAATTAATAATCACACCAAACCAAACAGCAAAATCATCCTAATGAAATACTACAGGGATTCAACCTGAAATAAACTCACCTCACACACACACCCCCCTTCATAAAGAGAACAAAGAAAAAGCTCGACAAACAAACAAATACATAATATTATCTTCCAAACACATCTCCTTCATTCCAACATGAATGACGTCATCAGCACAAATGGCGTCACGAATGACGCATCTACCAAAAACGCTGGTCTAAAGTGAAAAAAGGTCTATGGCTAGGTTAGGCTACAGATAAAAGCAGGATTGTATGTCCAGTGCCGGGATAGCACAATGGTGTGGACCTACACAACAACACGCTTTCTTTCTTTTGCACTTGATGGGTACAGCGAAAAACAGCAAGGGCTTGGAAGTGTGATTGCTCAACGCACGCACGCACGCACGCACGCACCACACACACAACACACACACACACACACACACACACACACACACACACACATGTATATATATATAATATATATATATATAAAAGAGAGAGAGAGAGAGAGAGAGGAGAGAGAGAGAGAGAGAGAGAGAGAGACTTTTGTTTGGTTGGTGAGTTTTTTCCAGGGGGAGGGGGGTATACTTTTTTTTACATGAGACATGGAGACCCTAGCTTCCGGTAGCTGATATGTTGATTTGATCCTGATTCTTTTGACCTTTTTCGGAGTTGAACAACAAACAAAAAAAAGGTGTCAGTGATAAAATCTCAATAATCTAAAATCAAAATAGTTGAAAATATTAATCAAACCTTCAAAGATCACATTTTAAACTCATTTCTTGTGTAGGTATTTTCTAAGATAAAACATGAAATTGAAAGGTAAGATCATTTAAGATAAAGAAGCTTTGAGTATCAATTAAAAAAAAATTCAATTCTACTTTATTATCTGCAACTGATGTAGAAAAACATTGGTGAAAATTCTCTTTCTCTGTCTATATGACAGATCAAAATATATGCCTTTACTTTCGCAATACTCATGCATAAATAGTTTTCCCTTCTTTGTGCCGATCCAACCCCAAAATAGAAATAGGTCAATTTAGTTCAACCCCCCCCCCCCCCCCCCACACACACACACACACACGAATCGACATGTCCTAGTAACAACACACACACACACACACACACAAACACACCAGGTAGTGTTACATCTGCGTAAATTAGTTCATACTGTCTCATGGAATCATATGGTAGCGAGAGAAACCTTATTTGAGAGAAGAAGAGAGGAAAAGAGAGAGGAGAGAGAGAGAGAGAGAGAGAGGGGGGGGGGGGTGTCGATAAACTAAGCCAATAGGGATATTATTCATAAATGTTATTAGCTCCAAGCTTCCTTCCATCCTCTATGTCGGAATGTAGGAGTTAGGCCACAGTTTGACCCCGGAATTATCTGCTGCTGCTGCCTGCCTGCCTGCCTGCTGCCTGCTGACCTGCCTTCCCTGCCTGCTCTCTGCTTGCTGCTGCTGCTGCCTCCCTGCACTCTGTCTGTCTGTCTGCCTGCTGTGCCTGTGTCTGCTGTCTGTGTCTAGAAAGCCATCCCCCCCCCCCTCTCTTTTTATTTATTTAATTCTTTTACTTAGAGAATGATGGAATAAGCACTCGTTGTTTTTTTTTACATCCAGTTCCCGTGCGTTGCAGTTTTGTACATTTTGTCATCCGTTCCCACGGCACACAATGACCTACTTTCCAAAAAGCGGAAGGTTTTAACGTGCGCGCAAGATGTTCTGTGAGTGTGTGTGTGTGTGTGTGTGTGTGTGTCGGTGTGTGTGTGTGTGTGTGTGTGTGTGTGTGTGTCTCTCTCTCTTTTCTCCTCTCTCTCTCCTCTCCTCACCACTCACACCACACACACACACACACACACACACACACACACACACACACACACACACACACACACACACACACACACAAAACCGGCCCTTCTTGCTACCCTCCAACACCCCCCACCCCCTTTCCCACCTGTTTTCTCGTCTGCTTCTGTGTAATTTCCTGTTAACCGACGGAATGACGTCAAGCAATAAAAAAAAAAAAAAAAAAAAAACAAACCAACAACAAAACACAACAAGGTTGATTCCGGAACAACATTTTGTTTCTAACTGATGATTGGACCAATTTGGGACAAATAAAGAAGTTTTTCCTTTCTTTCTTTCTTTTTCTTTCTTTCTTTCTTCTTTTCTTTCTTTCTTTCTTTTCTTTCTTTCTTTCTTTCTTTTTACTTTCTTTTCTTTTAAGTGTTGAACAGGATTTCCCTTCAGGATTGCGTGAGCACCTGTTTTTTTTTCTGTTCTTTTTATTCACCGCCTCATTCACTGCATCTCCCCAGGCTTCAACACCCATAACGGATAGCCTGGTGGTCAGAGTGATGCACTCGTGATCTGCTGACCCGGGTTCGAATCTCGTTCAAGCGGATTTTGCCTCTAGAGTTAACATCAGTGCCGACTCAACTATCCCCCAAAAGTCCTTCTGATGAGACTATAAGTCGAAATCCCGTGTGCAGAACATTAACATCTTGCGCACACGTTAAAACCTGTTCCGCTTTTCGGAAGAGTAGGTCATTGTGTGCCGGTGGGAGCAGATGACAAAATTTACAAAACTGCCTTACACACAAGGACTAAATGTAAAAAACAAAATTTTAAAAAAGCACATGAGTGTTTAATCAATTATCCTCGATGTACAAGAATGTCCCCCAATGACCGTGCTGAGACCTGTGCTCTGCTACTTGCAGTCAGACTTTCACCCAGGAGGACATTCTACCCACCAGCACAGTGATCCTGACTGACTGACTACAAGTCCATCCTGCAGAGTCTCCAGGCACCAGGGGAGAGCAGGTCCTCAAGGACAACACGTGGGGACTAAGCACTCCCTCCCATCCAGAGAGCTTTGGTGCTGCTGCAATGGATGCCACAGGCCCACAAACCCTTCTCATATCCTGCAGTCCTGTCCTACCTTCAACACTCTGAGACACCAGACGTGGCCCAGCCCAGCAGAGCTTCAGGAAAACTCCTGGGGACTGGCGGGGTCACAACGACAGACTGCAGCAGACTTTGCCATCCAGACTGGACTAAGAATGTAGTATAGCCAAGAAACGCAGAAGTTCTAGTACCAATCTACAAAGGTTTTCTCTAAGCATACAACAGGTGTTTTCTCTAAGCATACAACAGGTGTTTCTCTAAGCATACAACAAGTGTTTCTCTAAGTATACAGCAGGTGTTTCTCTAAGCATACAGCAGGTGTTTCTCTCTAAGCATACAACAGGTGTTTCTCTAAGCCATACAACAGGTGTTTCTGTAAGCATACAGCAGGTGTCACTATAAGCCTGATGGTTAAGACCAGTCTGAATCAAAAGGTGACCAGGGCTCGAGGCACCCCAAATTCGGAGGTTACGGGTTCGGATCCGGGTGTAGGCAAAGTAGCAAAAGAGGGGCAGCAGCAGCAAGAGGCATCCAATGCTTTTCATATGGATACTGCCAATGGAGGGTATAGACCCCTCCCCCACCCTGCCCCCACTCCCCAAGAGCGTAAGAATATAAGGAGGAAACTCTTGCTAGACTGCTGCACTTGTGACATCTGCCTTCTGTGAATCTCTGCTGCCAAGTTCTTCCAAAGGTTTTTCTTGTTTTTGATTTTGTTGTTTTTCCATACCCAGCACACCACTTTCTGCTGGCAGTAATGCTTTGTCATTTGTAGAGCCAGACAAAAGGAAGATGTTCACTTTGAAATATTACCCCCCCCCCCCCCCTCCAAAACTTTATAGGGTACATGAACCCACAGACTCTCTCAAAACTTTCAAAAACTCTCTCTCTCTCTCTCTCTCTCTCTCTCTCTCTCTTCTCTCTCTCTCTCTCTCTCTCTCTCTCTCTCTCTCTACGTTGGTTATTAAAAAGCAGGTCCAATGACAAAACAACAAGTTTATTGACAAAACAAATCGGCTACACATGTAACCACCACACACAGCAAATGTTGTGTCACATTCCCACCTCCAGTGATGCTGTCAACATTTCCAGCCAATCACAACAACATACCAAATCGACACAGCTTGTGCTTGTGTGTGTGTGTGTGTGTGTGTGTGTGTGTGTGTGTGTGTGTGTGTGTGTGTGTGTGTGTGTGTTGTGTGTGTGTGTGTGTGTGTGTGTGTGTGTGTGTGTGTGTGTGTGTACGTGGAGTACGACATTTGGCGGTAAATGAGGCCACCTTAAGGAGACAACATTGACCTTCTGCATTGGGGAAGAAAATGTTATTATTGGCGTTAATCCACATTCCTTATCTTCTGTGTGCAGGTAGTAAAGACAGCTAGATGGACGAACACATCCTTAAAAGATCCACGCTACACAGTGACCTGAAGAAGATTGTGTGGCTGACGGAGATAACCCTGCAAACCAAGCTGTACGGCCCATGAGAGGAGTTGGAAAGGACATCTACTATGTTTTTTTCCCAGACACATATGACTGTGTACAGCGAATGACAGAAAAGAAGATGATGTATCATTTGCAAAGGTAATGAGAACGCTGAGTCAACATAACATACAGAGCTAAGGAATTTCTATAAACACAATTTTATATATAAAGTGCAGATAAAGAAAGGAAGTTCTATATACAGTTATATACAATGCAGTTCAATATTTCAGCAATGATTTAGCCTGCTGCTGAAGCCATCTTCTCTTTGGCTTTTCATTCACAATTTATTGTTTTTGCCTCTTCATACGTCACCTCCTGCTCCTCTGGAGGCTTCTATCTTTTCCGGTAGTTAGTCAGCTTCCTTGTTGCCATGGATGCTGCAGTGTGAAGGAACCCACTGGATGAGTAGAGTCTTAACCCTTATTTACGTCCATGTTTTCTTTTCTCCCCTAAATCCCCCCCCCCCTCTCTCTCTCTCTCTCTCTCTCTCTCCTCTCTCTCTCTTCTCTCTCTCTCCCATCTTTCAGGTGAAATCAATGCGGGGTGTGGTGATCAGATCAGGGCCACGTGACCTCCACAGCCATTAATGAATTCCACAGCACACCACACAAAAAGCAGGACAACAGCTGATGGTCACGCAGATAACCTTTTTAGGGAAGACAGCGTCAATTCACCGCTGGGGGAAAACCGCACGCGCGCACTGGCAAAATCTGCATCTCTTTCGATTTCTGGCCTTCCTTGTGTTTGTAGAAAGCGTTCCTTAGGTTTGGATGGTCTTTGGGGTCCTTTGTTTTCATTTACGCACATGTACGTGGGCGTGCATGCACATACACACACGATACGCAAACACAACACTACGCATAAACACACACACACACACTACGCGCGCATAAACACATATATTATAAATACACAGACACACACACTCCTCTCGGTGCACGAAGAGACAGACAGAAGGGAGAGTATTTCATTGAGGAACATAGATAAGCCAAGCTTCTGGTGTATAAAAGCAACGAGAGAGGAGAGATAGAGGGGATGGGAGGGGAAGGGGGGGGGGGGGGGGGGGGGGGGGGGGGGGGGGCAGACAGCCACAGACATCTCCAAACAAGGCAGAGATAAAAAAAAAAATGAGTAGGGTATAAAAGCATAAGCGTGTTATAGATACAGACAGTGTGAAGTGAGGAGGAAGGAAGAAGAGAGGAAAATCGCTGATAACTCATCTGCATTGCAAAACAAGTCCCCCTATGCACAGGAGACGGCCCTTCTCCTGACAGTAACAACCTGCCCTTTGATATACATACACCATCTCTCTGAACTGATGCCAACAACATTCACCACAACCTCACACGTTTTTTCCCTGTGTACACTTAAAAAAGAATTTAAAAAAAACCTGCAATGTGTCTCAGTATCTAGCGTCGCCAAGGTGCAGTTTGAACAAACAGAAAGTGAGAGAGTTTGGGGTGTTGACATGTTAACAAACAATAGCAAGTTTATTACTATAGACACATGCGTGCACATGCACGCACGGGGAGAGAGAGAGAGAGAGAGAGAGAGGAGAGAGAGAGAATGTAAAACAAGGGAGAACAATGGAGCAGTGCATAGTTAAACAAAGCATACACTTATAACTGAAGACAGTGTGAATTGAGAAAGAATCAAAACTGATGATTCCTCATTCTCAGGAAAGATAGCTCATTTCTACTTTCAAAGTAACCTTCATGATTAAATTTGATATCAAAATTATCTATCAATATTTTTAATTGATTTTTTGTTTGATAATCAAAAGCAAGAACTTACGCAGAGTC
Source organism: Stramonita haemastoma (assembly GCA_030674155.1). Taxonomy (NCBI): domain Eukaryota; kingdom Metazoa; phylum Mollusca; class Gastropoda; order Neogastropoda; family Muricidae; genus Stramonita; species Stramonita haemastoma. The sequence continues at coordinate 3,201,679 of CM060316.1, read as the reverse complement.
GTTCCATACGATATTGTTTTGTTTAATTTTTTTTTTTTTTTTTATTGTAACAGTGGACAGATGTGTTCTCTGCATAGCACTTCGGTTAGGGGGGGGGGGGGGGGGGGGGGGGGGACAGCGAGACGATTAGAATGTGGCATTTATAAACAGGCTGCATAAGAACTATATTTCTCAGTGACGTCAAAATTCAGCAGAATTTTTTTTGACCACGACCCAAGGAAACAGAGCTCGAACAATTCGCAGGTGTGTCTCGATTTAGAAACCCAATGCTGCGACAGGGCCCTGATCGCATGGGAGGTAATCTACTTACCGCCCCATCACATTAATATTAAAATATTTTCTGGTATTAACTATGTTTGTGTCAATTCAGATTTAAGTTAGTGTAGTACAACTTTTCAGCTACTCTGATAATGAACATTGGTCAAGGCAGCTCATTTGCTCTGTGAAGATTATCATAACTCACTGGCATTGTTGAATATGCTAACTCATTTGCATGAAAACTCATTTGCACTGTAAAATATCATTACTCATTCGCGCTGTTGTATATTAAACTCATTTACATGGTGACCCATTTGCATGGTAAAAGATGTTCCAATGTGCAAGTTGAAGCAGCTGTCTAGAAAACAATAGCAGCCTGTGACACATCACCTGTTAGTGCTGCTTTCAACAACTCCACACATCACAATCCCCGTTGTTCCTGGAGCAATAGGTTCACATAAATCAGTCTGAGCATTTAATAACAGCAAACAGCAAAGTATTCAGTGTAAACAAAAAGAAATGAGGTGAGGGCTGTTTGTTCATAAATCATAGAACGAGGGAACGTTGTTACATCTTATTCTTTTTTTTAGTCCAAAACAATATTGTACCTAATTGAGAACGCAAGCTTCTTCTCACCGCAATAACTCTTTGAATCAACTTTTTTCTTTCCCTGTTTCTCGTTCCCCGGCTAGAGCCCCGAGGTTCACCAATGGTGAGATTTTGAATGTGCATCGCCTTTTCGCCCACCATGAAGGTAGCTGCATTCCGACTGGAAGGAAAATTAATATGAATATTTTCGGGCATTATTCAATTAGATAGATAGATAGATAGATAGATAGATAGATAGATAGATAGATAGATAGATAGATAGATAGATAGATAGATAGATAGATAGATACATACATACATACATACATACACATACATAAACACATATACATACATACATAATAAACATACATATACATACATACATACATACAATACATACACATACATACATACATACATTACATACAATACATACAACAACAACATACAACATACATACATACATACAGCACAAAAAACCCCTTACAAGTTAAAAAAAAAGGTCCTCGTGTGAAAAACTGATTCAGTATAAAAGCAAAAGCTTGTCGAAGACAAGACGAAGATTGGAGTGATGCAAAAGTGAAACTGCTGACAGCTCATCTGCATTGTAAAAGACTTGCTTCCTATCGCCAGAACAAACAGAAAATCATATCTTTTCCCCTGGCCATTTCCATTCTGACCCCCCACCTCTAAAACCTACACCCCACTTCCTTACCTGTTGTTATTGTTGTTGTGATTATGCTTATGTCCAAGTGGAGATTTCCGATCGTGGGACTGGGGTACCTTACTCGTTAACTTAAAAAAAGGATAAAGTGTCTCAGCGAGGCATCAGAGACCTCAGCTTCTCTAGGGCCCAGCATATTGAGGGCAGCGCCCATCTCCTCTCCCTCGCTGCTTTACCTTCCCTGACCCTGAAGAGGGCAGGTACCCATGTACAGCTGGGTGAACTGGGTGACTGTACTGAAGCCAAGGCACACGAACGATCACCCATCCAACCGGTAACCACGCTCGATGCTGCTTAAAATTGGCTTGAGGAAAGCGAGTGCTCTGACCACTGAGCTCTCCCTCCCCTCCAACGTTAATTTTGCCCATATACCCCCTCCCCCTCCTACCCAGCGCCCCTAACCCTTACCCCCCCCCCCCTTTCCGTTTCCTGTTGTCTTTGGCTACATCTCTTCAACACTCCCCCCCCCCCCCCCCCCCACCACACCACCCACCATCCCCTATACTACACTCTTATCCAGCAGCAGCACTCAGTGGTATTCCTTGCCAAACCTGTCCGGACACGTCAATACGGGGTGTGGTGGGTCATAACAATGTGACGTCATCCTTCGTCATCAATGGCAATCAACGTCACACAAACAAAACAGAACAAGCTGAATTTTCAATGTCACGCATTTAACCTTTTTAATTTTTAATTCATTTTTTTTCTTTTACGGAAATCTCATTTGCTCAATCCGTTTTTGGGTAAGCGGCACAGGCCAAAGAAGACAGAAAAAGATGCACGGTTACTGATAGCTCCATGAGTAGCCTACATGCCATTGAGAGAGAGAGAGAGAGAGAGAGAGAGAGAGAGAGAGAGAGAGAGAGAGAGAGAGAGAGAGAGGAGAGAGAGAGAGGAACACAGAAAATAATCAGACAAGAGCCTTTAAAGGAAAAACAAATAAGCGATATACAGAAGAAAACAAGAGGAAGACATTTTAGACGAACAGAAAGACAGACATATGGATAAACAGAGAGGACAAACAGAGACAGATAAACAGATAGACTACAACAAGAAAAAGACAGTATATGGAAAAAAAGAGAAAAATATAGGAAAAAGACAAATTACAGACAAAAATCGAAAGGGCGAAAAGACAGACAGACGGATGGACAGACAAACAGACAGACAGACAGACATCCCAGAGAACTGGGAAAAAACAGAATGGAGAGGAAAGCAGGGCCAACTAATTGGCTGCCAGATCAATTGTGGGGGAAACGAGACCCATTAAAAATCAATTATCAGACGATGCCACACACAATTTCAATAATGTTCTGTGTGTTTCTGTCTGTCTGTTTTCTGTGTGTCTACCTTTGTCTGTCTGTCTTGAGTTTATGTGTCTGTCTGTCTGTCTGTCTGTCTCAAGAAGAAGAAGAAGAACAACAAAACAACAACAAGAACAGAAATTCAAAACACCAAATCCCACGAATACTACCCCCTCCCCACCCATCCCCACCCCCACCCCAAACCAAAGGCGTTTACAAATAAAATATAAAATACAACAAACTGCAGCAAAATCTAACTGTGTGAACCAACAAACGAGCACACACACACACACACACACACACACACACACACACACAGATACAGACACACACACACACACACACACCACAACACACACACACACACACACACACACACACACACACACCCTAAGTATCCTGTACGACAAACCATCACGCATCAGCAGCAGCGAACCTTTGAAATCAACCAGTCTCTCTGTTTCCAGCTGTCCTTGTAACGAAGCTAGTGGTCTACTTGCAAAATGAAATGTGCTAATTTTCATCATGAAAATGGAACGCTGAGCTGGGGTGGGGAGAAGGGGTGGATGTGGGAGAGAGAAGGGGGTGGGGTGGGGGTGGTAGAGCACGGAAGGGGAAAGGTAACTTTTCAGGACAGGATGATAAGAGTCGGAGTAGAGAGGGTTTGGATGTGACGTGCAGAATGTCAGAATCTTCAAAGGTGAAAGGAATTTACATCAACATTCAAACAACACAAAACAAGTGAAATGTGTTGTGTGTGTGTGTGTGTGTGTGTGTGTGTGTGTGTGTGTGTGTGTGTGTGTGTGTGTGTGTGTGTGTGTGTGTGTGTGTGTGTGTGTTTGGAGGGACAGAGACAGAGAGATAGAGAGAGAGACAGAGATCATTTTAAAGAAAGAGAACAGAAGATTTTGATGTAGCAGAATAGAAGATATGTGTGTTAGCTTACATGCTTGCTTTTAGACTGGATTTAATGTCTTCCCAAACATTTCAGTCGCTACATAGATGTCCTGTTATATCATCTTTATGTCTAGCAGCAAGTCATTTTGAAGATGTTGATATCCTGAAATAATTTTATGAAAAGAGTGCTACACGTGGACTTCTCAACCAGTTCGTACTAACTGTCTTACAATGATTCCTTGTGGAATAAGCGAATCAACAGTGCATACTCTGAGTGGGTCCTCAGTTTTAATTCAACTGGGGAACACACAACAAAAATAACATGAAAGAACGCCAACATTAAAAACAAAAAAAAACCAAACTCCAACCACACCAACCTGAGATAATGTTGCTCCACATAAAGGTCAGGGTCAGGTCAAAGGCAAGGCCATCATGCAACAAAAGGTCACATCAAAGGTTGCAAAGGTCAATGACCCCGCACACACAAAAACGAGAGTTTCAAATTAAAAGTCAAAAGCTCCGATTCCTTTGATGCTGCCGTTATTTATAGCATGACCCGAAACTGCCCACATAAAAAGTCCCGGTGTGTGTGTGTGTGTCACTTTTTGTCCCCTCCCCCCCCCCCCCCCTTTTCTCTTTCTCTCTCCATCTTCTTAAGAAATTGATTAAGGTAATGGAAGTGTGTGTGTGTGTGTGTGTGTGTGTGTGTGTGTGTGGTGTGGTGGTGTGGTGGGAGAGTAGAGAGAGAGAGAGATGAGAGAGAGAGGAGGGAGAGGGAGAGAGAGAGAGAGAGAGAGAGAGAGGAGAGAGAGGAGAGAGAGAGGAGCTGTTTTCTCTCCTGCAGCAGAGTTGCATTGGGGGTTGTTTGCTTTTCTCTCACCTAATAATTAGGTCATTTCTCTCTCTCCCCTCTCTTTTTCTTTTTTTTTTTTTAATTTACCCCCCCCCCCCAAAAAAAAAGCAAAAAAAAAACCCACCAAAAATCCAAACAAACAAAAAACAAAAAACAAACCCTGGCTTTGACTCGACAGAATGTGGATAATGACACTCCGAATGACTTCACGTAATTATGGTAGGTTAGAACATACGTTTTGACAAAATTTGGAAGAAATGCAGTCTACATGATTTATTTAACATATAGGTAGGCATCCGCCAGTCTCGGAAGATTATGGAGTTGCACTCTGGGCTCTAGAGCGCAAAGCCTAGGTAAGTAAGTATGGAGGGCAAACTGTTACCCATACAGAAGACCCCCCCCTCCCTCTCCACGCCACTGGAATGGTCCATTGGAAAGGCAATCGCCAATACGAATGGTTCCAGTGCTGTCGCAGGAGCCGCCAGAACGTTGCCATATACAGCCCTGAACCGCCCTGGGGACTCACACTCCCGATTGTTCCACGAGGATAGTGTCTAAACACGACACCTGTGTGCATGCTGGTTTTTTTTTAATTGTCATCCGCTCCTACAGGCACGCAATGGCCTGCTCTTACGAAAGAAGGAACTTTTTTTTTCTTCTTAACCTGTGCGCAAGATGTTCTGCGTGTGTTCTCACAATGACTGAATATGTACTGAACAATCAATACATGAAGTAATTGCGAATAAGCTAATATAAACCCTCTTCTGAAACTGTCAACACAACAGTTTATTTGAAAATAACTGAACTGGTTCAGGGCTGGGCCAGGAGGGGTGGTCAATATCCTGATGAAGCCAGTGTTTGTGTAGGGTTTTAGCCTGCAAGGAATGGTGCATTTCTCAAAGAATATTGATTGCACAGCGCGGCACTGGCAGCGCTGCAGTGTGTGTGTGTGTGTGTGTGTGTGTGTGTGTGTGTGTGTGTGTGTGTGTGTGTGTGTGTGTGTGTGTGTGTGTGTGTGTGTGTGTGTGTGAGTGCGCACATGTGTGTGAGAGTTCTTTTTTATATACAATATTTACTCTCTGTGTTTGTATGTGTCTGTCTGTCTGTCTGTCTGTCTGTCTGTCCATACACATATCATCATACTCAATGTTATTGGTATCAAGCGTGAATAAGCTACCCACTCCAGCTCTTAAGGCCATGAGAAAACCAGTTCGTGACATATCAACAAAAAAGGCCTGAATCCATTGGTAAACATTTTGAATGCACTCTCTGGTGAGAAAGAACCTATGCTGTTCTCAGTCTAGTACCAAGTTATGGACCCTGGTCAATAGCAGGTAAAGCAATCCTGCAAGTTCAAAGTGGACACACCAAGACATAAGATGGTCCGAAAACAAGGCCTGTTCTGTGTGTTTGCCACTCTTCAGCAGCAAATTGTAGACCATGTTTGATGGAATTCTCTGCCGTTCATTTTTTAACTCTCCTTCTCTTCAGCTCATTTTCCACCCCAAAGACCTTTGCCAGGTCAAGTCTTTACAAGAGGGAAAGAATTCCTCTTCCACGAGGATTGCCAAGAGACATGATTTTACAACTTTCCTTTTTTTGTCCCTGGGCTAGAGCTCCGACATTCACGAATGGTGAGATTTTGGGGTATGCGACCGTTTCTACCCACATTCAAGGAAGCCGCATTCCGACTTCGGGGATGGTGTCTAAACACCACACTAGTGTGCGTGAGGGTGTTTATTATTATTATTATTATTATATTATTATTATTATTATTATTATTATTATTATTATTTTAGAATTTGTCAAGAACACTTTAACCATCCCATGAAGGGCAGTCACAGTCAGTGTCATTCATTCCTTCCCACCGCACAGAAACCCAGGGGAAAAATCCCCTTGAAGAGGCGTGGGGGTCTGGGTGGTAGCTGAACCCGGGATTAATCCCAGGTCATTAGAATTTGAGAACAGCGCTCTAACCACCAGGCTACACCTTCCACGATACAACTTGAAGTGCTGCACATCGTTGTAGTCCAAGTTTTCCACAGCACTTGCCAATGCAGGCACAAGCTTCACTCTTGTAAGGACCTACCTGGGGGTCAGTGCCTCTCTCTCTCTCTCCTGGGCAAAGCGAACAGCCAGTTTTGCTGCCTGCATCTTTCTGTAGTCATAAACACACCTCTTCTCACCCAAAGCTGGCCCCCTTAACGTCATTCTATGTCTACTTTCTTCGCTTGATAACTGTCAGTTCCGTCAATTTTTCTGTGAAAATTACCATCATATTCCGCCATATTGTCGTAGAAGAGGTGCCGTCATAGGTTATGGCACATGCGTATTGACTCAACAGCATAGTAAGGGGAGACTAGTCTGTGAACAGTAGTAGATGACATTTACAATTTTCGGATTTTTTTGTTGTAAAAAATCGGATTCCTGTGCACAAAATTGTACAAATTTTCGTCTTTCACAATTTTGTTTTCCGGACAAACCCCGAAGAGTGCGATGGGTGCACAGATCTGGAGAACATTTGCACGCGTCCCCCCCTCCCCCCCCCCCCCCCCCCCCCCCACACACACACACAACAACTCTCTCTGTCTCTATCACGCACGCGCGTCGCGCACACACACTCACACACACGGCACGCGCATAATTGTATACAACCCCATACATGTAAAGGTAAAGGTGTCCCATAATCTATGTGGGAGGGGAGCAAGGTGTCAGAGACCTCAGCTTCTCTAGGGGCCAGCATGTTGAGGGCGGCGCCCATCTCCTCTCCCTCGCTGCTTTACCTTCCCTGGCCCTAAAGAGGGCAGGTACCATTTACACTGGGTGGATTGGGGGACTGTACTGAAGCCACGGCGCGCAAAACGGTCACCCATCCACTTGGTAACCCCCTGGATGCTGCTTAAGCTTAGCTTGGGGAGAGCGCGTGCTCTGACCACTGACTGTCCATCCTAAGCTAGCACATAGTACCTTTAAAAAACTGTTAATGTCTGAATGGGTGTGACTTGAGACAGACAGACAGACAAACAAACAAGCCCACTACCGA
>CM060316.1:3186512-3191512 GCA_030674155.1 Stramonita haemastoma | reverse complement strand
TGATTGAAGTCTCTTTTATCTAAGACCGTTTCTCATTTATATAAATTAGAAGTGTAAGACATATTTGTTCAGAATCTTGTCCACATTTATTTTGGATAATTCAAACCGATACTATATAGATTTAACTCTGAATAAACAAGTTCTTCTTTAAAATCTGTAGATGTTAAAAAAGGAGGCACAACAAAAACGTATTGCCTGCTATTAGCTAGACTATTTCCGAACAATCCGTGCGTTTAAAAGAAATCCCGTTTTTTCACTCTTGAATACACTACAACTGGCTGAAGTTTTAGAGTCGAAGTTTCTAAAATATACTTTTCCCAGAGAGAGAGAGAGAGAGAGAGAGAGAGAGAGAGAGAGAGAAGAGAGAGAAGGACAGACAGACAGACAGACAGACAGACAGACAGACAGACAGACAGACAGACAGTCAAAGACACTGAGAGAAAGACATACAGACAGACGGAGACAGACGGACAGACAGAGACAGAGGCTGACAGACAGACAGGCTGGTAGACAGACAAATAGGCTGAAAGACAGTTCGAAAAAGAAATAGATTGAGACAGATGGAATGAGACAGACTGAGATATAAACAGACAAAACAAAACCAAAAAAGAGCAGAAATTGCACGAATGATGAAGATGTCTTATCGGAAGCACAAGTCTCAGTGTATGATCATAACTCGTGTAGTCCTCTGCAGGACACCTTCAACCACCAAATCCCTAATGATAAAAAGCATCGATTTCTCTGGGTTGTTTTTTTTTATATTAAAAAACTTTCAATTATTTTTGTTTGTCTGTCTGCCTGTTTCTTCTCCCCCTCCTCCTCCATCCCAACTTCTGTATTCTCAAGCTTTCCCCCCAGTATAAACAAAGGTACAGAACTCAAAGCCCATGAATGCTCATAGTGCTAAACACACACACACACACACACACACACACACACACACACACACACACACACACACACACACACACACACACACACAACACACACAACACACACACACACAAGCAGGGAAACTATGCAGCGCCTTATAATGATAACAAACAGAAATAGAGAGGTAGTTTGTTTGTTTGATCACTGTGACGTTATTGATTTCACTAACCAGGCCTACACCCCACTTCTCTGAGCACCAGGATTTCCGGAGGCGGCAGAAAAGGGACCCACGTGTCACGTTCATCAAGAAGCAGCAGTCTGAGGAACTGACAGACAGGCACGTGCGGAAAACCCACGCGTCTTTTCCCCTTCCTCTGACGCCCTTGTCCACCATGAACAGGCGGCTACATACATTGCAATAAGGCCTTTCTATTTTCAGGTCTGGCGCTACTGGGCAGATGTGGACTTCAGGTTAATAATAACCTATGTGTTATTGTTGCTGAAGGCGTTCTTACACCTACGTCTACATTTAAGCCACCATCTCACATACACGCGCACGCAGTGCTAGCACCTACATTTTGCCAGAAAAACATTCATTAGCTTGTGATCGTGTACTTTGTCGCATTTTGGAGAGAAAAATAACCTTCAAATTAGCTACCATGTTTATCATCTTTGCATTTTTACATCAGGGCTATATTTGCTTGGTTTAACCGTACTAACGTTTGCTGTGCAAAGGTGATGTTATGTGTCTTAAATGTAACGAAAAATGTAGTTACTTGGACTGTAAGATAATAAGCGGGTGTTTTCCTTCCGGTCTTGTGTCTGAGAACAAAGTATCTGTGTAGAAATAAACATGTACACATGCGCCCAGAAGGTATTGGTATACAAGAAACAGTCCATAATTCTAACCCCCCCCCCCCCCACACACACACACACACACACACAGCGGGAGGGACAGACAGAAAGCGTTGAACCGCAGACGTACAGATCAACTTTGGCTTTCTGCACACGAACTTTTCTCCAACAGACCACCATCACCTTTCCTTCCTTCTGGTCAATGCATTCTGAACAGCCGTCCCCACTCAGAGAGAGAGAGAGAGAGAGAGAGAGAGAGAAGAGAGAGAGAGAGAGAGAGAGAGAGAGAGAGAGAGAGGAGAGAGAGAGAGAGAGAGAGAGAGAGAGAGAGAGAGAGAGAGAGAGAGAGGAGAGAGAGAGAGAGAGAGAGGAGAGGTGGGGGGGGATATGTGTGATCAGAATCACACCTTGTCTCTGATGAATTGGTGGGTAAAAGAAAACTGATATGTCATGCCCAGCTTGAAATGAAACATTGCTCCAGCATACATTGCGCAACACTCAGACTCAGACAGACAGACTAATACATTGATAGACACACAGAGACACAAAGGGATACACACACACACACACACACACACACACACACACACACACACACACACACACACACACACACACACACACACACACACACAGGAAACATGCGCTGGCACGCCCACGTGCGTGCACGCGCGCACACACACACACACACACCTAGTTAAATTCCACATGTCTCTTTGGACATGCAGACACTAATCTATCTGTCTGCCTGTCTACCTCTATGGGTGCCTGTGTCTGTCTGTCTGTCTGTCTGTCTGTCTGTCTGTCTGTTTCTGTATGCCTCTCTCTCTCCCTACCTTCCTCTCTTCTCTCTCTCTTTCTCTCCTCTCCTCTCCCCCCCCCTCTCTCTCCCCACTCACGCTCCTCCTTACGTCCCCTTCATAAGCGGCATAGGTCTAGAAATGAATAAATCATCGGAATCCGAACACTACCCCCCCTTACCCCCACATCCCCCCTCCCCACCCCATGGCTCCCTAAACTCCCTCCCATCATTATCAAGTGGGAAGCGCAAGAAATACCACCACTGGCCATCGATTTGTGGGCTGGCTATGGCTGGGTGGATGGGTGGGGTGGGTGGGGTGGGAGGGTGATTGAGTGGGTAAGTGGGATGGGTGGATGGACATAATTGGTGGGTGGGTGAGTGGGCTGCATGGCTGAAGGTCACAGGACAGAGTGGACAGTGTCACGTGCAGGACCTGACTTTCTTGGACAGGACAGGACAGGACAGGACAGACAGGACAGGACAGACATGACTGATGGCTCCTGTGTTGTATACATGTACGTCTGTCACCTCTGACTGACAGACTGATGGACAGACAGACAGACAGACAAGCAGGCAGGTTGGCAGCAGATAGACAGACAAGCAGGCAGGTTGGCAGGCAGACAGGCAGACAAAGATGAGGGAAAGATGTAGTTGGTTGATGGTGGATATTCTGTGTGCATGTATACATGTAGGAGATGGGATAGCTCAGTGGTCAGAGTACTCGCTTTCCCTCAGCCACGATTAAGCAGCGTCGAGCGTGTTTACCAAGGGTGACCCTTTGCGTGCCTTAGCCTCGGTACGGTCCCCCAGGTCCCCCAGCTGTAAATGAGTACCTGCTCTCTTTAGGGACAGGGAAGGTAAAGCAGCTTAACCTCAGCTTGTGGAAAGCGAGTGCTCTGCCCACTGAACTATGCCGTCCCCAATATGTTGTATGTATATTATTGAATCAATCATGTTCAAACCAAGCCTACGATCTTTTACTCCTAGCTTCATCGTAAAATTCCTTTTAACTATCACCTACTCCACTCAGGGAATCTTTGCAACTGTGTATTTGTTTTGGACACAACGTGTGTAATAAAAGAAAGTATTGAATGTATTCGTTAGTCCGTAACTAGTGATCTGGGTGCTAGTCTTTTTAGATGGACTCTTAAGTAAGATGTTGTGTTAAACATCATATCATTTAAACAATGCATTAAAAAAAAAACCTACGGCGGCAAGAGAATTTGTTTTTTTTCCTAGCAAAATTCCGTAGGAAAAAAACCCTTACCTATAATCGGAAGAAAAATATACCCAAAGATTTGAAAAAAAAACAAAGAAAGAAATTAACAAACAGACAAACAAACAAAACCCCAAAGGATAACCCGCACCGTAAAAAAGATCCTTCCTTTGTAATTCTATTTGTAAAGTCAGCCTGCGTGGGTGAGAGAGAGAGAGAGAGAGAAGGAGAGAGAGAGAGAGAGAGAGAGAGAGAGAGAGAGAGAGAGAGAGAGAGAGAGAGGAGAGAGAGAAGGAGAGAGAGAGAGAAAAGAGAGAGAAGAGAGAGAGAGAGAGAGAAGAGAGAGAGAGAGAGAGAGAGAGAGAGAGAGATGATTCGGATGGTTTATTCATTATAGGCCAAGGCCCCTTATGAAGAGAGAGAGAGAGAGAGAGAGAGAGAGAGAGAGAGAGAGAGAGAGAGAGAGAGAGAGAGAGAGAGAGAGAGAGAGAGAGAGAGAGAGAGAGAGAGAGAGATCAAATCAAATTCTTTTATTACGAAGATGTCATGCATGAGAGAGAAAGAGAAGAGAGAGAGAGAGAGAGAGAGAGAGAGAGAGAGAGAGAGAGAGAGAGAGAGAGAGAGAGAGAGAGAGAGAGAGAGAGAGAGGTGATACACTTCACATGCCTAACTTTTTTTTCAGTTCTGCTAACAGAACGATAGAATGCAAAAGAAACTCAATTTAAAAAGGAAAAAATCCCCTTGAATAAATGAAATAAACATATCTGTGACGTTACAGTTTTCTTCTCCTCCCCCCCCCCCCCCCGTTTTCTTTTTTGATTTTGTTCTTAATTTTTGTTTTATTTGTGTGTTTTTTTGGAGAGAAGATTTTTTATGGTTAGATTCAATGAAAGAGAAAGAAGCAAGAAGAAATTTTTTAAAGCCATACACACAAAAACTCCCTTTCCGTATAGATTTGTCTATTTATTGCTGATGCAATGTCAGCCTACATGCTTTTTATTCTAATCTATCATCTGCAGCAGAAATATCTTTCTGATACACTCTCGGTGTGGTTTACTGAAGCTCCAACCCCCTGTCATATGGATTTCCAAGATAAAACATAAAAAATGATGACAACGACAACAACAAAAACAACGAAATAAATTCTACTTCTATTATTAGAAACGCATCCCCTCCCCCACCCCCACTCTCCGCTAACCTTCTCGCAATATGGAGATAAATATTGAACGTTCTGTCCTCTGTGCAAGGACGGAA
>CM060316.1:3183669-3186412 GCA_030674155.1 Stramonita haemastoma | reverse complement strand
GCAATTTCAAAAAAAAGAAAGTATTGATGTATTCGTTAGTCCGTAATAGTGTTTGGGGTGTGTAGTCTTTTTGAGGGGCTCTTAAGTAATATGTTGTTTTAAAAACATGATATCATTTAAAAAATACATTAAAAAAAAAAAACCTACGGCGGCAAGAAAATTTGTTTTTTTTCTTAGCAAAATTCCCGTGGAAAAAAACCCTTAACCTTAATCGGAAGAAAAATTACCCAAAGATTGAAAAAAAAAAAAAAAGAAAAAATTTAAAACAAAAGACAAAAAAAAACAAAACCCCAAAGGATAACCCGCACGTAAAAAAGATCTTCCCTTTTTTAATTCTTTTGTAAATTCAGCCTTGCGTGGGTGTGGAGAAGAAGAGGGGAGAGAGAGGGGGAGAGGAGGGGAGGGGGAGGAGAGAGAGAAAAACGAGGGGGGGGGAGGGGGGAAAATGAGAAAAAAAACGGGAGAGGGAGGGGAAGGGGGACGAGAGAGAGAAGAAGGGAGGGGGGGGGTGAGAGAAAAAACGGAGGGGGAGGGGAGGGGGGGGAAAAGGGAAAAATTTTGGGGGGGGGGGAAAAACAAAGGGGGGAGGGGGGAGGGGGGGAAAAAAAAGGGGGGGGGGGGGGAAGTGAAGGAAGAGTGAGAGAGGGGAGAAAATCGGAAAAAAAATTTTCGGATTCGGTGGTTTTTCTTTATGGGCCCAAGGCCCGGGGAAAAAAAAAAAAAAAAAGGGGGGGGGGGGGGGGGGGGGGGGGTAAAAGGGGAAAAAAAAAATTGGGGGGGGGGGGGGGGGAGGAGAGAGAAGAGGGGGGGGGAAAAAGGGGGGGGGAGGAGGGGGAGAGGAGGGGGGGGGAGAGGGGGGAGGAGAGTGGGGGGGAGAGGGGGGGGGAGGGGGGGGGGGATGAAAAACGAGGAGAGGAGGGGGAGGAGGGAGACGAGAGAGAGGGGGATCAATAAAAATTCTTTTATTCGAAGTTTAATAAATTTAACCCCCCTGGGTTTTTTTGCATCCGTACCCGCATGTGGGAAAAGGGAAAAATAAAGGAGGGGAGAGGGGGGAGAGGGAGGGGGGGGGAAGGGGGAAAAACCCGGGGGGAGGGAGGGAGAGAGAGAGAGGGGGAAAAGGAGGGAGGGGGGGGGTAGGGGGGGAAAAGGGAAGAACGGGGAGGGAGAAGAGAGAGGAGTGAGAGAGGGGGGGTGCTCCTTACAGCCATAATTTTTTTTTCAGTTCTGCTAACAGAACGATAGAATGCAAAAGAAACTCAATTTAAAAGGAAAAAATCCCTAGAATAAATGAAATAAAACATTAAGTCTGTGACGTTACAGTTTTCTTCTCCCCCCCCCCCCCCCGTTTTCTTTTTTGCTTTTGTTTTATTTTTGTTTTATTTGTGTGTTTTTTTGGAGAGAGATTTTTTATGGTTAGATTCAATGAAAGAGAAAGAAGCAAGAAGAAATTTTTTAAAAAGCCATACACACAAAAACTCCCTTTCCGTATAGATTTGTCTATTTATTGCTGATGCAATGTCAGCCTACATGCTTTTTATTCTAATCTATCATCTGCAGCAGAAATATCTTTCTGATATCACTCTCGGTGTGGTTTACTGAAGCTCCAACCCCCTGTCATATGGATTTCCAAGATAAAACATAAAAAATGATGACAACAACAACAACAAAAACAACGAAATAAATTCTACTTCTATTATTAGAAACGCATCCCCTCCCCCACCCCCACTCTCCGCAACCTTCTCGCAATATGGAGATAAATATTGAACGTTCTGTCCTCTGTGCAAGGACGGAAGGAAGGATTACTCGATTAGCGAGCCCCAGCACTGCAGGTGTCAGTGTCTCCCTGGCCTGGTTAATGCCATTACAGTGATTAAAAAGTACGGCTCAATGGGAAACATGGATAGCCACCACTCTCTCCTCTAACTGGTAATCAAATCAGTTAAAGTGAAATACAAAAATGAATCTGTTCTTGAGTTTCCGTGTGTATATATGCACACGCGCGCGCACACACACACACACACTCACGCCCGCATGCGAGCACACACACAGACATACACATGCGCCCACCCACCCACACATCACATGAGAGACAGACAGACAGACAGACCAGACAGACAGACAGAGACACAGGAAGAGAGGGAGACAGAGAGATTAACAGAGACAGACAGACAAACAGACCAGACAGACCAGACACACACAGACAGACAGAGACACAGGAAGAGAGGGAGACAGAGAGATTAACAGAGACAGACAGACAGACAGACCAGACAGACCAGACACAGACAGACAGACAGACAGAGACACAGGGAGAGAGGGAGACAGAGAGATAGATTGACAGAGACAGACAGACAGACAGACAGACAGACCAAACACAGACAGACAGAGACACAGGGAGAGAAGGAGACAGAGAGATAGATTGACAGAGACAGACAGACAGACTGAGACACAGTGACAAAGATCGAGAATAAGACCAAAAAGAGAAAGTGCACACACACACACACACACACACACTCCAAAGAAACCAGTGGCAAGAGGAGACAGGACGAAGCTACAACATAACCACAGGGCAGGACGGTGTCAGTGGGGAAAAAGGGAAACGTTGGTGAGGGAGGGGAGGGTGAGATGGGACCAGCCATCACTTCACACCCTAACATCTTTTTTTTTTTTTTGGGGGGGGGGGGGGGGATGCGAGGTGGGGAAAGGTTGAAATTAACAATATCTGACCAGTCTTCCTTGAGGG
>CM060316.1:3168669-3173669 GCA_030674155.1 Stramonita haemastoma | reverse complement strand
TCTCTCCTTACCTTTTTACCTCGCTAGGCTAGCTGTATTGCCAGCACTAACCTGATCGCTCCATCCCTCTATTTCCCCATCACTCAGCCAAACCACGCCGTCTCCAATCGCTCCATCTCTCTCTCTCCTCTGCCCACACACACCCTGTCTGTCTCCGCTCATTAGAGGGTCCACGTCTCTGTCTCTTCTCGTTTGTCTGAGGGGAGAGAGGGGAGACCAGACAAGCCCCAAGGGCACCCAGACAGAGAGCAGTTGCTGAGATCTACAAGACGCCGAACAACGGTTTGTCACGCGAGCGAAGGAAACGCATTTTGTCTCTACTACCCGGCCATTAGTCAAGGGCCGTTTTTGTGCCGGAAGCTGCTACAGGGCTTTGGGGAACTCTGAGGTATACTTGAGACAGAATGCTAGTGCTCAGAGAATGTCGTGTGTTTTCTGCGTGCTCTCTGTTCATAAGTCATATAATAAATTGATCTATTTTAAAACAATACAGATACATCTGTAGACCAGAATGTTGCCAATGTCTGATGTCAAATCAATATAATCCCCTGCGGGGGTGCCCGGAACTGTCTGTTTAGATAGCATTAAATAACATCCCCACCTTCTGAAAAGTGTGTGCTTGGAATTCCCTCTTTTCTATCCCTCTTCTTGTTTCTGCCTCGTTATTTTCATCCTGTCACCTCCTTCTCCCCTATTTTTCTGCCTTTTTGCTCCATTCTCCTGCCTTTTCCCTTCTGGCAACTTTTACGACGGCATTGGAACATGTGTATCGGTGATTGCCTTTCCAATGGACCGTTCCAGTGACTTGGAGAGAAAGAGAGAGGTGTTCTGCTGCATGGAAACAGTTCACCTTCCCTCCATACTTACTTACCCAGGCCTTGCGCTCTGGAATAAAACACCTAGAGCGGAACTATATAGTCTTACGAGACTGAAGGGTGCCTACGAATTGAACAAAGGGTGTGAAAACAGTCTGAACACAGCTTCACCAAACAGACAAAAGAAACCCCAATCAGTTCCATCAGGCCACCAGGCCCCACCCTGCAGGAAAAGCACCGATGGACACGGAGGCGGTCAGTACAGCCCGTGTCTAGTTTCTCTCCTCTGATGGTCTGTAGTGGGCAGGGCTGACCTTTGGCAGGTCTGGGTGTCTCGTGGCGCCCTCACGTGATGCTGATTATCTCTGCCGTGTCTCGTGGCCGCCCTCACGTGATGCTGATTATTTCTACCGTGTCTCGTGAGCGCCCTCACGTGATGCTAATTATCCTGCCGCCTGATGATCGTCATTAGAAGACAGCCAGGCCAGGGATGCTGGAGGCAGGGAGGGAGGGAGGAACAGCCCCCAGAGCTCCACGCTGAGTCTCTCACCTCTCACAGACACAGCGTGTGTAGTTAGTACCTAGGTCCTTAGTGTCTGGGAGACACGCACGTATAGAGTAGAGTAGGTAGAGTAGAGTAGAGTAGAGTAGTAGTAGAGTAGTAGAGTAGAGTAGAGTAGTAGAGTAGGAGAGTAGAGAGAGTAGAGAGAGAACAGAGAGCTAGGAAGTAGCAGTAGTGAGTAGAGCAGAGCAGAGCAGAGAGAGCAGAGCAGAGCAGAGCTAGAGCAGAGCAGAGCAGAGCAGAGCAGAGTAGAGTAGAGTACAGTAGAGTAGAGTACAGTAGAGAGTAGAGTAGAGCGTATAGGAATGTAGTGGTTGTTAGTGTAACACGTATGCGAGGAGCAGTGCAGCGCAGCCCAGCGCCAAGTAGTGGTAAGAAACTCGGTTCGTTAGAGCATGGCAGCAGAGAGTCCTCAGAGAAGAAGCCCCCTTCAAACAAAGTGTTTCGGGCCTTTTAATCTTCCTTACACTCTAGGGAGGCCGGCCCACATCCAGTTCATGACTCTGGATGTCTCCACTGCCCCTTTCTGTATGTGATGAGTTCTGACTCGGATTCAAACCCATGATCTCTGGATATGCACACCTTTTTCTTTTTTTTCTTTTTTTGGGGGGAGGGGGGTGATTAGCCACCTATGGTTACCCATCCAAGTCCTGGATGAGCTTGGCGCTGCTTAACCTTCAGTTAATTGGGCGAGCACTCTGCCAACTGAGCTGAGGGGCCTCTCAATAATAGTTCAGTACAGTACAGTACAGTACAGTACAGTACAGTACAGTACAGTACAGTACAGTACAGTACAGTACAGTACAGTACAGAATAGACAGTACAGTACAGTACAGTACAGTACAGTACAGTAAGTAAGTATTATAGTATAGTTATAGTATAGTATAGTATAGTATAGTATAGTATAGTATAGTATAGTATAGTATAGTATAGTATAGTATAGTATAGTATAGTATAGTATAGTATAGTATAGTATAGTATAGTATGCATTACTTAAACTTGAGTGGCGGTTGACTGGAAAATTGGATGGAAAAATATAGAAGCTTGTCTAAAGGGGGGGGAAAAACACAAACTGAACCACAATCAAGTGATATGTATAATACAAGGGAAGTGAAGGGCGCTGTAGCGGACTGGTTAAGACTGTTCGGCTTCGATCCCATGGGTCCTTGGAGTCGTGGGTTCCAATCATGTCGGCGACCACTCGGTAACCACGCTCGATGCTGCTTCACCTTAGCGGGAAAGTGAACGCTCTAACCACTGACCATTCCGTCCCCAGTCAATGCTGATATAATACTGTACACCGAGAAATCACCACTGAGCAAACAAAATGGGTACTTTTTTTTATTTGGCACATATAGAGCGTTACAGTCAAAAACAATAATTGAATCACTTGTATAAATCCCACAAAGTTCTTAACAGACACACAAAGCTATACTCTTATGATTATAGCTTGAAAAGACTTTACATGTGGGCTTAAATCAAAACCCTGCGTGGGACACATTAGTTACAGAATCGTGCATTGATTTGTTCAAATGTGTATTATTTGATTATTATTTTAACAATTACCTACCTAATATCATGCTTGAAGTTCCTGGATATGCGCAGAATAAAAGAAAAGTTTTACATATGACGTCTTCGACAACTTATTGCGATGCAAAATCACTATTTCAACTTTCACACACACCCCTTCCCACACACGTCTCCCCGAACTATAGCGGTTCAACTGATGATTTCTACACATGCTGCAAATGATTGAGGAGATGAAGGAACTTCTGAGAAAAATGGATAACAACTGGCAGAATTGTACAGATCCTGACAACAAGCTCTCTCTCTCTCTCTCTCTCTCTTCTCTCTCTCTCTCTCTCTCTCTCTCTCTCTCTCTCTCTCTCTCTCTCTCTCTCTCACACACACACACACACACACACACACACACAACACACACACACAGAGTCATGTTTGCATCTCCTCATCCCTTGACTCGGATCAGAATTGTGAATTACTCAAACCGGATCCATCCTGTCTATCTCATATATGTAACAGAAAAAACAGACAGTAGTAGGGGAAACTAAAGGAATCTGCAAGGAAGGTTACACGGTATGCACCAACTGCCCACAAACTGACATGACCTACTTTCGTTCCGTGTACCGAGAAACAGCGAAGTCAACGCAGACACTGACGTCACGATTCACGTCATGAACATAGCGGTAGTGGTAGTTTAAGTCCAAATTCTGCCTTCAAGCCCATCTTCCCTCCCCCATCTCCCATTCCATCCCCATCCTTTACTACCCCCTTACATCCGTCTTTCACACAAACGCACACACAACACACACACACACACACACCACACACCACACACACGCACACGCATGCATGCACACACGCGCGCGCACACACAAACTATCACCACCACCACCTGTTTTTTCTGTGGTGGAAAGTTCTTCCATTTTGCTTTTTTCTCCCTTTTTTTCTTATCTTTTCCTCTTTTTTTCTTCTTTTGAACTAACACCCAGCTTAAGGATGTGAAAGGTTTGGCCTGAAGTGTGTTACGTCTACCTGTCCTTTCATCAGTGCAGCCTGCAGCCTCCCTGCTTATTAATTACGTCTTCATCACACCACGTGCTCCAGGAATTAGCACCATTCCTTTAGCTCCTTCCCTCATAACTATGCCTTCACTTACTCAGCAACTTGTTTCTCATTCACACTAAGCCGTGTCTGGGTATGTGTTGCGCATACACGAACGCACGCACGCACACATGCACGCACACACACATGCACGCACTCACACATGCACGCACGCACACATGCACGCACGCACACACACACGCACACATGCACGCACGCACACATGCACGCACGCACACATGCACGCACGCACACATGCACGCACGCACGCACACACACATACACGCACGCACACATGCACGCACGCACACATGCACGCACGCACACATGCACGCACGCACGCATGCACGCACGCACACATGCACGCACGCACGCACACACACACATATCCCAAAACAAAACAAGAGAAGATAAAAGTAAAAATAAAAAGAAATACAGACAGACAGACAGACAGACAGACAGACAGAGATACAGACAGAGATACAGACAGAAATAGCAGGCAGAAGACAGAGACAGACAGACAGACAGACAGACAGACAGACAGACAGACAGACAGACAGACAGACAGACAGAGAGAGAGAGAGAGAGAGAGAGAGAGAGGAGAGAGAGAGAGAGAGAGAGAGAGAGAGAGAGAGAGAGAGAGAGAGAGAGATGGCTACTGATTGAGTTTTTCAATTCCTCCCTCCCTCCCTCGCCAGACTAATTCGATTCCTTTTCGCCGTAAAAATGTCTCCCCTCATTTCGCCACTTAACGAATTGTGAAAGAACAGGCACTTTGCGGCTAAATTCTTTCCGGATTTCATCTCCACGTTAGCCTACATGAACTGTTTAACAGCAGGCCCAGACGATCATAAGATAACAATTACAGGCTGCTTTAACTTTCCTACACAGGCAGGCACACTTTTCGTCCAATTGCATCGTCAGTGTAACCACGGGTGTTTTCTGTGTGTGTGTGTGTGTGTGTGTGGTGTGTGTGGTGTGTGTGTGTGTGTGTGTGTGTG
>CM060316.1:3163669-3166169 GCA_030674155.1 Stramonita haemastoma | reverse complement strand
TAATTGCCCTGTCAAACTGGGAAGAGTTGCAGACCTCAGCAAAAGGCATCTGTTATACAGCCATGTTCACAAGATGGGGATGTGTTGTGGGGGGGTGGGGGTGGGGAGCTGAGGTTTTTTAAAATTATTCTTTTATTGGAGGATAATGGAATAAGCAGTTATGCGCTTTTTTAACATCCAGTCCCCGTGTGTATGCAGTATTGTAAATTTTGTCATCCGTTCCAATACTTCCAGAGTTGTGTGTGTGTGTGTGTTTATTTGTATGTTGTTGATGTTGTTTTTTTTACTGTGTTCCTCACTGCAAGCGTACTCATTTCCCTTTAATAGAAGCTTTTGCCTACATTCTTGCCAGAAACTACCTTCTTGCCATGGGATCTTTAACGTGTGTTAAATACGTATTACACACGGAGCCACGATTTATCATCTCATCTAGAACACTAGCACCCAGACCATCACTTATGGTTTTGTGGATTGGCAAAAAGTCAGGATTCAAATGGAGAGCAAACCCAAGACTTCAGGCTTTCAAGACGACATACATCACCCATCCATCAGAATGTTCTAAAGACTGTTCAAGTGAACAAAACAATTCCACCAGCAGTAGAACAATATGATATACTCAGATTCTGATTGCCAAAAAGGATGTTACAAATCTGATATTTCAAAGACTGTTCATATTCACATTCAATTAATTTTTCCAGTTATAGAAATGGCAACTCTGTTATTTCAGTAGCTGACAGGAGGCAGGGGGGATCATCCAGTGTAGCGGCAACCTTCGCAATGAGGGATTTCAAAAGGGGAAGCTTTGTTCTGTGGATATTTTTGGTCTGTTTTTCGGTCTCTTTTTTTCACTCACGTGCGCAGACACGTGAGCGAGCAAGTATTCGCGCGGGTGCGCGCACACACAAATACAGAGAGAGAGGGGGTGGGGAGAGAGGGAGGGACAGACAGACAGACAAGAGAGAGACAAACAGAGACAGAGAGACAAACTGACCGACAGACACAGACATAATCACACGAGGCGAGAAGGCAAAGACACAGACATACAGAGAGAGAATGAGAGGGAGGGGAATCCAAAAGAGACAGAACCATAGGTAAAACCAAACCCAAAACCAAACAAACCAGACCAAACCAAACCAAAACAAACAACAAAAACCCAAAACAGAGCAAAGCAAAAAACAGAAAAAAAATCACGGAGACAAACGCACGCACCAACCAACCAAGAAACCAAGAAACCAAGCCACGCTGCACAGCAGCCTAAAAATAACAAGCAAGTCCCCCCCCCCCCTCCCTCTCTCTCTCTCTCTCTCTCTCTCTCTCTCTCTCTCTCTCTCTCTCTCTCCTCTCTCTCCTCTCCTCTCTCTCTCTCTCTCTCTCTCTCTCTCTCTCTTTAGTTCTAGATCTTTCTTGTCGGAAAAGTAGACCCGACAAATGATGTAGCTGGCTGCCAAGCCTGAGAGACAAATCTTGTGAAATTTATTTTACCGTCTCCAGTCTGGACAGTCTCTACCTCCCTGTATCTGGCCCCTGTGAGAAGACCTGGGCCGCAATCTACAGATAAACTCTGGGTCCATATCACTATGAGACATGATAGCTCAGTGGTCAGAGCACTCGCTTTCCCCAAGCTAAGATTAAGCAGCATCGAGCCTGGTTACCAAGTGGATGGGAAACCGTTTTGCGCGCCTTAGTTTAAGTTCTGTTGCCCATAGGGACAGGGAAGGTAAAGCAGTGAGGAAGAGGAGATAGGTGCCGACCTTAATATGCTGGCCCCTGGAGAAGCTGAGGTCTCTGATGCCTCGCTTCCCTACGATCACATAGATTATGGGACACCTTTACCTTTACCTTTAACCATATCACCATTACATTCAGGCCTGCCCCCCAACTTTTTAGTGAAAGATTAGCTTGCTTACTTTGTCTGGTGACCCTATTATTTGCAGAACTCTTCATAATGATTTATTTAAGAATAAAATTAATATTCCAGCAAACATGACATTTCTTTTTTTCTTTGTCTTTTTTTTTTGGCAGCTGTGTGTGTGTGTGTGTGTGTGTGTGTGTGTGTGGTGTGGGGGGGGGGGGGGGGGGGGTGGGGGGGGTGTTAATGAGGAGTCTTCTTAAATACAATATGTATGAGCAGGAAGCAGGGTCATAGGGGCAAGAAACCCCCACGAAATCAACATGATCTTATTATCATTATCAATATTATGTTTGTGTGTATGTGTGTGCGTGCGCGCGCGCGCGTGTGTATATGTGTCTGTATGTGTGTGTATGTGTGTGTGTGAGTATGTGTGTTCAAATTCATTTAACGTCTTTTCACACAATTAATTGTGATATTAGACGGGAAGTGTGTGTGTGTGTGTGTGTGTGTGTGTGTGTGTGTGTGTGTGTGTGTGTGTGTGTGTGTGTGTGTGTGTGTGTGTGTGTGTGTGTTGTGTATTTATTTATTTATTTATTTATTTATTATTTTATATCGAGGATAACAGAATAAGCAATCATGTGCTTTTTT
>CM060316.1:3150400-3163569 GCA_030674155.1 Stramonita haemastoma | reverse complement strand
ATTGGGGTTTTTCCCCCCCTTTTTTTTTTTTAAAAAGCCCCCGGGGGGGGGGGGTTTTTTTTTTTTTAAAAAAAGAAAGGGGTTTTGGGGTGGGGAAAAAAAAAATGGGGAAAAAAAAAAGGGGGGGAAAAAAAAAAAAAAAAGGGAAAAAAAAAAAAAAAAAGGGAAATTTAAAAAAGGGGGAAAAAAAAGGGGGGGGAAAAAAAAAAAAAGAAAAAAAAAAAAAGGGGGGGAAAAAGGGGGGGGAAAAAAAAGGAAAAAAAAGGGGGGGGAAAAAAAAAAAAAAAAAAAAAAAAAAAAAAAAAAAAGGGGAAAAAAAAAAAAAAGAAAGGGGGGGGGGAAAAAACAAAGGGGGGGAAAAAAAAAAAAAAAAAAAAAAAGGGGGGGGGTTTTTTTGGGGGGGAAAAAAAGGGGGGGGGGGGAAAAAAAAAAAAAAAAAAAAAATTTAAAAGGGGAAAAAAAATTTTTTTTTTTTTTTTTTTTTTTTTTATTTTAAAAAATGGGGGAAAATTTTTTGGGGGGGGGGGGGGGGGGCGGGGGGGGGGGGGGGGGTTTTTTGGGGGGGGGTTTTTTTGGGGCCCCCGGGGGAAAAAAAACCCCCGAGGGGGGCCCCCCCTCCCCGGGGGGGGGGGGGGGGGGGGGGGAAAAAAAAAAAAAAAAAAAAAAAAAAAAACCCGGGAAAAAAAGGGGGGGGGTTTTTGGGGCCCCCCCCCGGGAAAAAAAAAGGGGGGGGTTTTTTTTTTTTTTTTTTTTTCTCCCTTTTTTTTTTTTTTTTTTTTCCCCCTTTTTTTTTTTTTTTTTTTTTCTTTTTTTAAAATTTTTTTGGGTTTTGGGGGTTTTTTTTTTCCCCTTTTTTGGGGGGTTTTTTTGGGTTTTTTTGGGGTTTTTTGGGCCCCCCCTTTTTTTTTGGGGGTTTTTAAAATTTTTTTTTTTTTTAAAAAATTTTCCAAAAAAAATTTTTTTTTTTTTCCCCCCCCTTTTCCCCCTTTTAAAAAAGGGGGGGGGGGAAAAATTTTTTTTTTTTAAAAAAAGGGGGTTTTTTTTGGGGGGGGGGCCAAAGGGGTTTGGGGGGGGAAAAAAAGGGGGGGGGGGGAAAAACCCCAAAAAATTTTTTTGGGGTTTTTTTTGGGGGTTTTTTTGGGGGGGTTTTTTTTTTTTTGGGTTTTTTTTTTTTGTGGGTTTTTTGGGGTTTTTTGGTTTTTTATTTTTGGGGGGAAAAAAAAAAAAGGATTAAAAAACCCCAAAAAAAAAAATTTTTTTTTTTTTTTTTTCCCGGGTTTTTTTTGGGGGTTTTTTTTTTTGGGGGGGGGGGGGGGGGGAAAAGGGCCCCAAAAAAAAGGTTTTCCCCAAAAATTTTAAAAAAACCCCCCTTAAAAAAATTTTTTTTTTTTTTTTTTTCCCCCCGGGGGGGGCCCCCCCCCTTTTAAAAAATTTTTGGGGGTTTTGGGGGGTTTGTTTGGGGGGTTTTTTTGTTAAATTTTTTTGCCCCCCCCCCTTTTTTTTTTTAAAATTTTTTTTTTTTTTTGGGTTTTTTTTTTTGGGGGTTTTTTTTTGGGGGGTTTTTTTTTTTTTTTTTTTTTTTTTTTTTTTAAAATTTCCGGGTTTTTTTTTTTTTTTTTTCCTTTTTTTTTTTTTCCCCCCCCCACCCCCTTTAACCCCTTTGGCCCCCCTTTTTTTTTTTCCCCCCCCTTTTTTTTTTTTTCCCCCGGGCCCCCTTTTTTTTCCCCCCCCCCCCCCCCCCCCTTTTTTTTTTTTTTTTTTTTTTTTTTTTTTTTTTTTTTTTTGGGGGGGGTTTTTTTTTTTTTTTTTTGGGGGGGGGCCCCCCCCCCCCCCCTTTCCCCCCGGCCCCCAAAAAATTTTCCCCCCCCCTTTTTTTGGGGGAAAAAAATTTTAACCTTTTCCCCCCCCCCCTTCCCCCCCCCCCCCCCCCCAAAAAATTTTTTTTTTAAAACCCTTTTTTTTTTTTTGGGGGGGGTTAAACCCGGGGTTTTTCCCCCCCCCCCCCCCCCCCAAATTTTTTTTTTTTTTCCCCCTTTTTTTTTTCTCTTCCCCTTTTTTTTTTTTTTTTTTTTTTTTTTTTTAAAAAAAATTTTTTTTTTTTTTTTTTCCCCCCCCTTTCCCCCCCCTTTTCCCCCCCTCCCCCCCCCCCCCCCCCCCTTTTCCCCCCCCCACCCCTTTTTCCCCCCCCCTCCCCCCTTTTTTTTTCCCCCCCCTTTTTTTTTTTTTTCCCCCCCCCCCCTTTTTTTTTAAAAAAAAACCCCTTTTTTTTTTTTTTCCCCCCCAAAAAAAAATTTTTTTTTTTTTCCCCCCCCCCCTTTTTCTCTCCTTTTCCCCCCTCTCCCTCTCTCCCTCCCTCCCCCCCCCCCCCCCCCCCCCCCCCCCCCCCCCCTTTTTTTTTTTTTCCCCCGGGGGGGTTTTTTAAAAATTTTCCCCCCCCCCCCCCCCCCCTCTCTCTCTCTCTCCCCTCTCTCTCTCTCCTTCTCTCCTCCTCTCTCTCTCTCTCTTCTCTCTCTCTCTCTCTCTCTCTCTTGTAATGTTTATTTACTCTGTTACCCTTGAAAAATAAAGATTATTCATTCATTCATTATTCTCTCTCTCCCCTCCTCTCTCTACTCTCTCTCTCTCTCTCTCTCTCCTCTCTCTCTCTCTCTCTTTCTCCCTCTCCCTCTCCCTCTCTCTCTCTCTCTCCCTCTCTCTCTCTCCCTCTCCTCTCTCTCTCCCTCTCTCTCTCTCCTCTCTCTCTCCTCCCTCTCTCTCTCTTCTCTCTCTCCTCTCTCTCTCTCTCTCCTCTCTCTCTCTCACTCTCTCCCCCCCCCCCCCCCCTCTCTCCTCTCTCTCTCCTCTCTCTCTCTCTCTCTCTCTCCTCTCTCTCTCTCTCTCTCTCTCCCTCCCTCTCTCTCTCTCTCTCTCTCCCCTCCTCCTCCCCCCCCTTCTCTTTTTATTTTTTTTTATAACCAAATGAGTGGGGTTAATGGTAAATACAGTTTCAAGAGTAACACATGCCAACAGATCTTGTTAATTACCTGTATGTATGCACAGGAGGTATTTTGTTGTTGTTTTTTTTTCACTTTTTCTTTCTCTTGCTGTTGCAGTTTCTTTTTTTTTAAATTTTGCTTTTGTCTGCCAATGGTACAACTGCCTGTTTCTTACTTCTGTCTTTTTCCACTGCCCTAGATACGTCCTTCTCCCTCCCTCCACACACACACACACACACACACACACACACACACACACCACACACACACACACACACACACACACACACACACACACACATGTTCCGGTGGGAACAGATGACAATATTTACAAAACTGCATACACACGGGGACGGATGAAAAAAAAGCACATGATTGCTTATTCTGTTATCCTCGATATAAAAGAATAAATAAAAGAATAAATCTCTCTCTCTCTCTCTCTCTCTCTCTCTCTCTCTCTCTCTCTCTCTCTCTCTCTCTCTCTCTCTCTCTCTCCCCCCCTCTCTCTCTCCCCCCCCCCCCCTCCTCTCTCTCTCTCTCTCTCTCATCATTACAGAGTCTCTTCACCCCAGCCCCTTTCCCCAGGGCCACAGCCACAATGCAGAAAGGCTCACAGCAATGACGCATGCCCTCAGCTGCTTTCCCCAGGGCCACAGCCACAATGCAGAAAGGCTCACAGCAATGACGCAAGTTCCTCTGCTGGCCACTGCACGCGCACAACATGCAAATAAAGCTCCAGGGAAGAAGTGCAAGGGCACGCGCAACACCCCATGATGCAGTACGGGGCGCCAAAAACATCGCCTCACCACCACAACCACCATCACCCTCAACAACAACAATAACAACAAAACTATTATACATGTACGTGATCATGTTGGATGCTCTAAAGGTTAGGTCAGGTTCGGTATGGCATCACTGGAAAAAAAACTGTTATTTATTTCTTTTATATATATATTTTTATAACCAAATGAATATGGATGAGAGAACAACATAAACATAAACATAATAAACATAATAATGATAATAATGTGTCGATATTATTTATCGTCATTAATGTGAATGTCGCTCTGATCGCATGGGAGGTAATCTAATTACCGCCCATCACGTCCACCACCACCGCTAACCTGTCCCGCGACCTGAGGTACAATAGAGCTCACTGACCAAAATACTTCATGTTCGAGCCAGTGGGCTGGTAGCTCCAAGTTCTTCTCTCCCACTCGCAGCACCGATATGTAGCAGTGGAAATATTTGATCTGCCGAAACTCTAAACAACTTCTCGGCTATGGGAGATAATTTGTTTACTGTCCCATCACATTAAAAATTTTTTTATAAAAGAAAGTTGATGATGATGATGATGATGATCATCATCATCATCATCATTATTTTTACTATTATTATTATTATTATTATTATTATTATTATTATTATTATTATTATTATTATTATTATTATTATACTTTCTGTGGATGTTTGTTGTTATAGTCTGCACCATTCTTATTCAGTCGATTATTAAGTTCTTTCCCATTTCAGCCAAAATTATTCATAATTATGGCATTGGAACAATTGTACACCACACACACACACCACACACACACACACACACACACACTGTTAACTGACGTTAACAGGACAGTTTTGCTGCTTGGGGATGAAAAACGTGAAGGGGGAGGAGGAAAAGAGAGATTCTTTTTATAGATCTGACTTTGGGTTCAAAAAAGAATAGAGAGGGTGAGGAGGGGAGGAAGGGGGAGGGGGGGGTGTGACACCTCAAGAACGAACTCAGCTCGTTCTTTCCCATCTCCAAACCTTTGAGGAGAAAAATAACACCCGTGGTTTTTGAGAGAACCTGACCACCTTTACTTATCTTCTCTCAACCCTCTCTTTCTATTCTCCAGCATCTCTATACAGTTGTCTGTCTGTCTGTTTGTCTCTCTCTCTCTCTCTCTCTCTCTCTCTCTCTCTCTCTCTCTCTCTCTCTCTCTCTCTCTCTTTGTTTCCTGTGTTTCATTTTTACGAAACATATTCTCTCCTCTTCTCTCTCTCTCTCTCTCTCTCTCTCTCTCTCTCTCTCCTCTCTCTCTCTCTCTCTCTCTCTTCAGACATATATTTTTCTTTCTTTTTTCCTCTGCTAGAGCTCTGAGGTTCAACAATGGCGAGAATTTTGCGTTTGGGACTTTTAAAAAAAGCAAAACCAACAACAAAAAACATACACACATATAGGTTTCAGGCCAAGACACTCATGAAAGCCAGAAACCCTCACATAGGGCCAGAAGAGCAAGTAGGATGACTCACTCACTCACGCTAAGCCATGGCTGTAGTTAGGATTATAGCTCGCTTTTTGGGGGTACTTGAAATGCTTGACAGAACCAATTAAAGTTTAAAATAAAACAAACCAAGACCACAAAGAAAACATCCCTAACTGCCGCTGAACGAAAGATGTTACGTGAAAAAAAACAACACACGAAGAGAGAGAGAGAGAGAGAGAGAGAGAGAGAGAGAGAGAGAGAGAGAGAGAGAGAGATGAGAGGAGAGAGAGAGAGAGAGAGAGAGAGAGAGAGAGAGAGAGGAGATGAGAAATGAAGCAGAGAGAGTTACATAAAGTTAAAACATAGGAACATGAGAGAGAGACAGACAGACAGACAGACAGGTAAGGGTTGTTGTTTTTCTCCAGAATTAGATCAAGGCAGACACATCAGGTGTAAATAAGCCAGGGTTTCTCATACTAGCCAGCAGCTCAGCATACACATCTATAAAGTTACATGCAGGCCAACAGATGGAAATATTTCCGCGGAAAAAAACATCAACATAATACCCTAATTTGCCTTTAACCTACATGCCTTTTTCTATTTTTTAAATTCTTTTTTTTGTGCATTTTTTTTTCACGATTTGTTTTCTTTCCTTTCAGAGAGAGAGAGAGAGAGAGGAGAGAGAGAAAAGAGAGAGAGAGAGAGAGGAGAGAGAGGAGGAGAGAGAGAGAGAGAGAGAGAGGAGAGAGAGAGAAGAGAGAGAGAGAGAGAGAGAGAGAGAGAGAGAGAGAGAGAGAGAGGAGAGAGAGAGAGAGAGAGAGAGAGAGAGTGAGTAGAGAGAGGAGAGAGAGAGCGGTGCGTGCGTGGCGTGTGGGGGGAGGGGATTTTCTCTTTTGCCTTTTCTGATTTTTTCTTCTTTTTTTCTTGTTTTTTTTTTCTTGAGGATGGGGGTTGAAGGAGGGGAGGGAGAGGAAAGACTTACAGACTGATCGTTAACCTAACTCTCTGCCCTACTTACCTACTAACTCACACCATCACCTGTTTCACAATCCACCCCCCCACCCCTCCCCCCAAAAAACATACCAAAAAACACACTCTTGCTCACTTGACAACTTTAGCTCCCCCTCCCCACCCCCATCCCCCTAAAAATACAACAACACCATCTGATTTTTTTAGGGGGGGGGGGGGGTAGGGGCTGGGGTGGAGAAGGGGAGAGGAGGTGTGAGGAGGGGAATTAGTATGACTGTGTATTTTTGTACAAGAGTGCACGAGCGTATGTTCTATTGTGGAGGGTGTGTGTGTGTGTGTGTGTGTGTGTGTGTGTGTGTGTGTGTGTGTGTGTGTGTGTGTGTGTGTGTGTGTGTGTGTGTGTGTGTGTGTCAGCTGTGTGTGTGTGTGTGCATGTATAGAACTATGTTTGTGTAAGTGTACGTGTTTTATAAGTACACACACGGACACCGACACGAACAATGCACACACCAACACACACACACACACACACACACACACACACAACACACACACACACACACACACACACACACACCAGCACAGCAGCAGCAGCAGCAGCAGCAGCCACAGCAGCAGCACAGCAGCTGATGGTAAAAAGTCTGTACAGTTTACAAAAGACACAGATGACAGCTGAGTCATTCCTCTGACCTAAAGAGAGTTACTAAGTTTAGAAAAAAGATGGGGAAAAGAAAAAGAAAAAAATAGAAAGAAAAAAGAGAAAGAAAAAAAAAAAGAAAAGAAGAAAAGAAAAAGATTTTTAAAAAAAGAAAGAAAGAAAGTAGGAGAGAAATAAAGAAAGAGAGAAAAGAAAGTAAGGACAGACAGAAAGAAAAAGATCAGAAAGAAAAGATGCAAATAGAAAAAAAAAGAAGAAAAAGGAAAAAAGACAAAAGAAAGGAAGAAAGTAAAAAGAAATGAAAACAAAAGAAAAAAAAAGAATGAAAGAAATCAGAGACAAAGACAAAAAGAAAAAATAGCAAAAAACCCTCAAGAGAGTGAAGGGAAGAAAACAAACAAATTCAGAAAAACAGAAGGAAAAGCAAAAGAGACTAGCCAACCACCAGTCAACTGTTTAACATAAACCCTCGTACTTCGGCGTGTTGTTCACATGGTAAAGAGAAAAGAAAATACAAATAAACACGCACGCGCGCGCACCCACGCGCGCGCGCGCACACACACACACACACACACACACACACACACCACACACACAAGATAGGGAAAGACTAATTGTGTGCCAGTGAGAACGATGACAAAATTGACAAAACTGCATACACACGGGGCCTGGATGTAAATAAAGTACATGAGTGCTTATTTCATTATTCTGGATATAAAAGAGTAGATAATGAAATAAATAAAATAGATAAAATAAAAGAATATATGTATATATTCATCCATCCATTTTCCATCCATCCATCCCCATCCATCCAGACAGACAGACAGACAGACAGACAGACAGACAGACAAACACACACAACACACACCACACCACACAACACACAACACACACACCACGCACACACACAGATGGAGGCAAAAAGAAGAGAGCAAGCAGACACACACTAACAGCAAGAAGAAGGACAGGAGCTAAGATACTTGACATTTAACACAAAATGACACAGGGGGGCGTAAAAATAGATCACGGCTGAGGAGAGAGGGGGGGGGGAAAAGAAAATAAAACATAAAGAATGGAGAAACAGAAATAAATGAAAAGGGAAGAGACAGCGAGGGGAGGAGGGGGAGGGGGGAGGTCTGGGGGGAGGATTGGGGGAAAGGGGGGGCAGATTCTAGCGATGAAACCAGAAGAAATAAGAGAAGGTTTAGGGGTGTCAAATGAGGAGGAGGAAAGAGAGAGAGAGAGAGAGAGAGAGAGAGAGAGAGAGAGAGAGAGAGAGAGGAGAGAGAGAGAGAGAGAGAGAGAGAGAGAGAGGAGAGAGAGAGAGCAGAGAGAGACAGACAGCAGACAGACAGACAGACAGACAGACAGACAGACAGACAGACAGACAGACAGAGACAGACAGACAGAGACAGAGACACTGACAGAGAGACAGAGAGGGGAGGGAGGGAGAGAGACAGATAGAGAGGGGGAGAGACAGATAGGCACAGAGACAGACAGACAGCCAGAGACAGACAGAGACAGACGGATAGCCAGAGACACAGAAGAGAGGAGAGAGAGAGAGAGAGAGAGAGAGAGAGAGAGAGAGAGAGAGAGAGAGAGAGAGAGGAGAGAGAGAGAGAGAGAGAGAGAGAGAGAGGAGAGAGAGAGAGAGAGAGGGGGCACAATTCGGCTAGCTAGCTAGCTATAGGAGATGTAAAAAAGGACCTGCTTCCTTCAATTCCTGTCTTCACTCGTTCCAACAGGGAGCAGTGTGGAGAGAAGGTCAAGCCTTGCGGCACACCAGGTTCTTCTTTCTTTAGAAATATACATTCTGCCTGGAAAAACAAAACCCAGTGTACCATCACTTCAACACCAAACCAACACACATACTTATCAGCGCAAATGTGTTCCCGAGCGCGTGTACATGCACACACACACACGTCCCTACCCACACGGGCTGGTACAATCACACATACACACACGCGAGCGCGCGCGCTTGCACACGCATATATACACACATAAAAATAGACACACTCACACACAGAGAGAGCACAAGTACACACATGCACACACGTAGGCACGCATGCACGCAAGCACCATACGCGCATGTACACACACGCACACACACAGAGCACAAGTACACACAGACACACACGACACACAAACACACACACACACACACACACACACACACACACACACACACACACACACACACACACACACACACACACACACACGTGCGCGTGCACGCATGCACTTACGCACATGTCCTACGATGTTTCACAAAACACCACTAATTTTCTGAATTCTGAAGATCAACATGTCGACAGCGAGTCGTCAGAGTATTACAGTACAGTTTTTGAGAGAGAGAGCGCTGACATAGATTAGTGGGTCTCAGTTACATACTTTACTTCATCTGAAAAACTGTTATTAATGAAGTTCATCCTTAATGTCAAGTCAAGTCAAGTCAAAAACACTTTAAATCATCCCTTGAAGGGCAATTATAATACTGACAGGAATACTAATGCGAATCATAATCAAAAGACACAAGATAGCTACATGTCATATTTGTTCAAACATTATACGATAGCTGCAAATAAAAAATATCACAAACACACATACACGCGTGCTTTGACAGTCTGCTTACGTTCATGAATGCATGTGCGTCAGTAAGTCTGTCACTTAAAAAAAATTCCAGAGAAAGCACGAAGGAGAAAAGAAAACTAAACAAACATTGTCCAGTGCGCTGCCAAGTCCCCAAGAACAACATGTTCCATTGGATTGCTCTAGAATAATAAATACACACACTCTCGCTCTGCTCTTGGGATTTCATTTTCTATCAGCAGTGACAAGGCAATTTAGGAAATAAACATTACCCTCCTTCCTTCCTTCCTTCCTTCTAACAATGTTGTCATGATGTCCATTCTTTAGCTTGGCCAAGTGCAGACAGATAAACAGAGAGACAGAGAGACAGACAGACAGACAGACAGACAGAGATAGACATACAGACAGAGAGAGATAGACATACATACAGACAGACAGAGACAGACAGAGAGACAGAGACAGACAGACGGTGAGACAGACAGACAGAGAAGACAGACAGAAAAGCAGAGAAAGAGAGACAGAGACAGACAGACAGACAGAGAAAGAGAGAAGACAGAGACAGACAGACGAAGACAGAGAGACAAAGAGACAGAGAGACAGAGTCAGACAGACAGACAGACAGACAGAGACAGACTGAGAAAGAGAGAGACAGGCAGACAGACAGACAGAGAAAGACAGAGAGACAGACAGCCAACAGCAGCTTGCCGGCCTGCCTCCTTCCCTGCTCAATGCATTGCTGACCTAATGTAAGCTGATTTATTACACACCTGTGCATTCATCACACATCCTGATGATAATGCTGTATTGAAGGCAGCCTTCTTTTTAGGTGCTACCCCCTCCCTCCCTCCCCCTCCCTCCTCTCTCTCTCTCCTCTCTCTCTCTCTCTCTCTCTCTCTCTCTCTCTCTCTCTCTCTCTCTCTCTCTCTCTCTCTCTCTCTCTCTCTGTGTGTGTAATGAACACACCTGTAATAAATCAGCTGACCTCAGCTATGCAGGTTAGCACTGCACAGAGCGATGAATGATACAGGCAGGCTGCAGCTCTATACAACATTCCACTTCACCTTGGAGGGGCAGGGTAACTCAATTCAGGACAAAATGTTCTGTATGCGTGTGTGTGTGTGTGTGTGTGTGTGTGTGTGTGTGTGTGTGTGTGTGTGTGTGTGTGTGTGTGTGTGTGTGAAGTCAAGTCAAGTCAAGTCAAGTCAAGTCAAATTTTTATTTCCAGACAGTACATTGAATAAGCATTGATTTGCTGTTTTGCGCGCGCGCGCGCGCGCGCGCGCGCGCGCGCGCGCGCGCGGTTGTGTGTGTGTGTGTGTGTGTGTGTGTGTGTGTGTGTGTGTGTGTGTGTGTGTGTGTGTTATTCACAAAGAGAGGAAGACGGGGAGAGGGGGGAGATGGACAGAGACAGGGGAGACACAAACACACACAAACACACACACACACACACACACACACACACACACACACACACACACACACACACACACACACACACACACACACACACCACAGATAGATTGAGACAGACAGACAGACAGACAGACAGAGGGCGAAAAGAGACCAAGTGACTCAGAAAGCAGAACACTAATCCCACCCCCACCCCCACAAAAAAAAGCAGGAAAAAAAACCAACACACAAACTAAAAGAAAAGAAAGAGAAAAAAAAAAAAAAGTGACCCAAGACGGTATTGTCTTTCAAACCAAACTGTAGTGCATCGATCACACCAACACCACAGCAATCGATATCTGATGGCGAGACAGACTGCGCCAGACCAGACCAGACCAGACCAGACAGGACCAGACAGGACCAGATGAAGAGGAATATGGAGATCCATGCAACTTACGCCAACTCTGTACACCCACTGCCAAGTGGATGGCAAAGGTAAACCATAACCTATGTAGTCTAGGGGAGCGAGGCGTCAGAAACTTCACCTTCTCTAAGGGCCAGCATATTGAGGGCGGCGCCCATCTCCTCTCCCTCTCCTTCCCTGACCCTAAAGAGGGCAGGTACCCATTTACAGCTGGGTGAACTGGGGGACTGTACTGAAGCCATGATGCGCAAACGGTCACCCATCCACTTGGTAACCACGCTCGATGCTGCTTCACCTTAGCTTGGGGAAAGCGAGTGCTCTGACCACTGAGCTGTCCCGTTCCTCCTCTGCCAAGTGGATGAAAATTATATTCATACCCATAAAGTCCCAACAGTTACTGCCTAGAGGACGATATCAACATAGCAATTATCGTTCTCTTCGCATATTATCTACATTGCACAGGCTTTTGCTGTTGTTGATTTTTTACAGCAGCTCTTATTGTTCCAGCAATTACGTGGGAATGATCAGGTCTGAATAACGGTGGTAAGAGGAGAATAAGGCAGTGGTTGGGGTTCAAGTCGTGTGCTTGTGGGGTAAGGACTGCTGTTGTGTCTGTGTGGTTTTACACACACACTTGCGCCAATGCAAGTACATGTGTGGACGCGTGCTAACACAACGCGCGTGCGCACATGCACGCATCCACGCACCCACGCACGCACGCACGCACGCACACACACTATGCAGAAGCTATCGTTATTCATAGTTTGTTCTTTTTCTGTTGAGTGAAGGAAAAAAATCATCGAAGGTTTTATAATTCACAGGTAAAATAGAAGTGTGTATGCTAATTTTTGTATATTGTGCGAGTGTGCGTGCGGTGCGTAGGTGCGCTCGCGATATTTTGATTAGAGGGAGAATGTGCATGAGTGCACACACATAACTGCACAGATGCCTGATCAAAACAAACATACCAAAAACCAACCGGTTGATCAGTGGTCTGGAGGTAACGTGCCTGCCTACAAAGCGAAAAGTCCGGGTCGGAGTGTACGGTGGTTCGATCGCCATTTGTGCCTGAAACTTCTTCCCCATCCACTAGACTGTGAGTGGTGGTCTGGGTGCTAGTCTTTCGGATGAGACTTTAAACTAAGGTCCTGTGTGTATCACTCTATCTAGTGCACGTTTAAGAACTTACGGCAACAGGAGAGTTGTCTGTGGCAAAACTCTGTAAAATAAAATAAAAAAGCTACTCTGATAGGAAACTAAATACATATACAGACAGGAAAAGAAAAAAACGGGTGGCACTGCTCTTGTGAAGAAGCGTTCTCCCCCGGGAGAGCAGCCTGAACTTCACGCAGAAAAATCTGCCGTGACTTAAAGTGGTATACAATACAAAACTAAGCCAAACAGGGAAGGGATAAACATGACACCTGTAGCAGTCTATCCTCTTCTCTAGCGGTAAGATATCACATGGACAGGGCTGAATTCTACAGCTGACAGCTAGCCATTATCAAGATTGATGGGATTTTTAGCTCAAGTTTTCAATGCCATCAAGTAAACTGTATACCCCTTACTTCAGAAAAAGAGCCAACACACATTGTCAACAAGCAGTAAACTGTATACCCCTTACTTCAGAATAATAACACGCTTTGTCAACAAGCAGTTCAAATGTAATTGAAGTGGATTATCGATGAAGCATGAAAAGACCAGGGTGGAGGGGGGGGGGGCAGTGGTGGTGGTTGGGGGGGGGGGGAATCAGCTGTTGTGTTTCAGTCAAGCGTTAATATTAAGTTTGAGCTCAACGGTAAAACAGGTTAGTCTCGATCAATATAAAACAATTTTCCTTTGAAGCATGCACCGTTCCCACTCCCCCCCCCCCCCCCGCCCCCATTGAATCGGGATCTGGGAGGGGTTGGATGAAGGGG
>CM060316.1:3140400-3145400 GCA_030674155.1 Stramonita haemastoma | reverse complement strand
ACAACAACAACAACAACAACAACAACAACAAGAGTGCGAAGAACAAGAACAAGAACAAGAAAATGGTCAAAGCCCAAACTTGAAGTCAACAACACCTACGATGGTAATAGAGGCACTTACTGATTGTAAATCAATACGGGTGTACGATAAAACAGTGAGTGGCATTGACGGATACGGCACAGACAAGATCCACACAGACACAAATATCTATCTCACTTGTGCGTTTTCGGGAAACCACTCCTGTAATGGGGACGGGACAGCTCAGTGGTCAGAGCACTCGCTTTCCCCAAGCTAGGCCTAACGTTAAGCCGCATCGAGCATGGTTACCAATTGGATGGGTGACCGTTGGTGCGCCTTGGCTTCAGTACAGTCCCCCAGTTCACCCAGCTGTCAATGGGTATCTGCCCTCTTTAGGGGCAAGGAAGGTAGAGCGGCGCTCTCTCTCTCTCTCTCTCTCTCTCTCTCTCTCTCTCTCTCTCTCTCTCTCTCTCTCTCTCTCTCTCTCTCTCTCTCTCTCTCTCTCTTGTATCTCTGTCTGTCTGTCTGTCTGTCTGTCAGTCTGTCTGTCTGTCTGTCTGTCTGTCTGTCTGTCTGTCTGTCTGTCTGTCTGTCTGTCTGTCTGTCTGTCTGTCTGTCTCTCTCTCTCTCTCTCTCTCTCTCTCTCTCTCTCTCTCTCTCTCTCTCTTTGTATCTCTGTCTGTCTGTCTGTCTGTCTGTCTGTCTGTCTGTCTGTCTGTCTGTCTGTCTGTCTCTCTCTCTCTCTCTCTCTCTCTCTCTCTCTCTCTCTCTCTCTCTCTCTCTCTCTCTCTCTTTGTATCTCTGTCTGTCTGTCTGTCTGTCTGTCTCTCTCTCTCTCTCTCTCTCTTGTATCTCTGTCTATCTGTCTGTCTGTCTGTCTGTCTGTCTGTCTGTCTGTCTGTCTGTCTGTCTGTCTCTCTCTCTCTCTCTCTCTCTCTCTCTCTCTCTCTCTCTCTCTCTCTCTCTCTCTCTCTCTCTCTTCTTTGTATCTCTGTCTGTCTGTCTGTCTGTCTGTCTGTCTGTCTGTCTGTCTGTCTCTCTCTCTCCTCTCTCTCTCTCTCTCTCTCTCTCTCTCTCTCTCTCTCTCTCTCTCTCTCTCTCTCTCTCTCTCTCGGTGGCTTCCCCTGCTTGGCTACCAGCAAGACGTGGTCTCAAAAGTGAGAAAAGAAATTTCCTATTTTCAAACAGAAAAAACTCCAGTATGCCAGTGACAGGACTACCATATTCTCTGGAAACAGTTTTGAACACCTTTCTGCAGGAAATGTCTCTGACATCGTACAAAATCGACGGCAGAGAGAATCAAACTGTGATTGTGTTGCGCCTGTCACCGGCCCACCCGCATCCTGCTACACACAGCCATGGTGACAGTGTTGGTAACAGTGTTGTTTACCGTAAGAAAGGGGCAGCGCAAATTGCAAGGGACAAAAAGCGAGTGGAGACACATAAGGTCAGTGTAATGAACAAACAACATGAACATTCTGTCTCCCCTTCGAATTTGTTTCTCCCGACGCCCCCAAGTTTATTTTATAACAACAAAAATGACATGGCCATGGACACATTCAAAGGTGACACGCCCACTCGCCCTCCTCGCTGCGCTGCAAAATCCGCACGTGCAACACGGCAAGCCGTCTCTTTTCCGTCATGCATGCCTGATGTTGACCCCGTGTCCGTGACAGTGCAACCGCACGAATTGGCGCTTGAAGACTGGAGTCTCGACTCTGAC
The DNA here is from genome assembly GCA_030674155.1 of Stramonita haemastoma. Lineage (NCBI taxonomy): Eukaryota > Metazoa > Mollusca > Gastropoda > Neogastropoda > Muricidae > Stramonita > Stramonita haemastoma. Next base: position 3,143,659 of record CM060316.1, on the reverse strand, counting down.
ACGGACAAGAATACTGACAATGAAGAAGTCATATCTGTGAGCAGTGACGCGCCAACAATACCACCTGTGACACTGACAGAGGACAGCTCTACAGAAGATGTGACAGGGAACAGCAAGAGAGCGGAACCACTGGAAACGAATGCCGAAAGTGCAACTGCCATCGACGAAGCAGGAAACGGCTCCGCTGTGTCCGGCGAGGATCGCAGGGAGTTGATGGAACTTCTACAACAATTTGCAGACGCAATGAACAGGGGCTTTGAGTCATTAAAGAAAGCAAATGAAGACGGGAAAGCAGCTGAAGACGAGAATCTTCCCGACACGTCCAGTGACCAGCCAGCAGTACAACCACATGGCTGATGCCGCTCTGTGACAGTTCATCCGTCCCTGCTACGACATGGGTTGTTACCAGTGACATCCACACAAACTATTATAAACAATACCGCGTTTCGGTTACCAATCGCGAAGAATCCTTGATATTGTACAGTTTGAAATTTTGTTGTATCTTTCGAATTCGGTCCCCTCCCCCATCTACCCATTTGTGAAAGGGTTGAAAAACCTAACACAATAAATCTTTGTCATTGTCATTGTCATTGTCATTGTCTCTCTCTCTCTCTTTGTATCTCTGTCTATCTGTCTGTCTGTCTGTCTGTCTGTCTGTCTGTCTGTCTGTCTGTCTCTCTCTCTCTCTCTCTCTCTCTCTCTCTCTCTCTCTCTCTCTCTCTCTCTCTCTCTCTCTCTCTCTGTCTCTCAGAAGAAGAAGAAGACAGGATTCACTTGCAATTCATTCAAGGTAACAGAAAACTGAAAAGTGTCATAGCATAAAACATGCAATGTTGCTAGATCAACAACGAAAACTGTTACAGCATGAAAATGTAATGTTGCTTTAATAACAACAAAAACTCTCGGTGTTTTATTGATGTGTTGCTTCAAGGAGAGGTCACTGTCATTGCCTAATCAATAGTGAAGAAGATTTCTTTGCAACAAAATGCAGAAAAAGAAAGAAAGAGAAATAAAGAAAGAGAAAAGAAAGAAAGAGAGAAAGAGAAAAAGAAAGAAACAAAGAAAGAAAGGAAAGAAAGAAAGGAAGATAGAAAAAAGAGAAGGAAAGAAAACGAAAAACAAACAACCCAAGATAGCAAAAAAACAAACAAAAAAAAAAAAACCCAAACCCAACAACAACAAAAAAACAAAAACCCGAAAGATGTCGACAGCACCTGCTGTGATGTCAACACAATCTCTGATTTTTAAATAAAGAAATCAATATCATTGCAAGAGCAATGGCGGCGACGCCGGAAACGGTACGAGCCAATCAGTAAGAGACAGAAATAGCTCACGTGCGTTTCTAAAAATATCTCCCCGGCACAGCCAACCATTCAGGGAGTGTGTCTTTGGAAAGCAACTGTTTCCACTGTAGTCTTGACAACTAACGTAGAGTGAAGTGTTGTTTGTGGAAATTCAAAAGTCCCCCTCCTCCACCCTCCCCTGCATCTATCTAGTTTTGTAAAGGTCACACCAAACTTGTCTATGGGAAAAAATGCAATTTATACTGAACTGAAAAGGAAAATGGCTTCTTAAAGGCTGTTAAAGTAAAACAGTTCATTGCAGAGAGAGAGAGAGGGGGGGGAATCTGTGACAGAGAGAGAGGGGGGGGGGATCTGTGACAGAGAGAGAGAGAGAGAGAGAGAGAGAGAGAGAGAGAGAGAGAGAGAATCTGTGACAGAGAGAGAGAGAGAGAGAGAGAGAGAGAGAGAGAGAGGAATCTGTGACACACACAGAGAGAGAGAGAGAGAGAGAGAGAGAGAGAGAGAGAGAGAGAGAGAGAGAGAGAGAGAGAGAGAGAGAGAGAGAGAGAGAGAGAGGAATCTGTGACACACAGAGAGAGAGAGAGAGAGAGAGAGAGAGAGAGAGAGAGAGAGAGAGAGAGAGAGAGAGAGAGAGAGAGGAATCTGTGACACAGAGAGAGAGAGAGAGAGAGAGAGAGAGAGAGAGAGAGGAATCTGTGACACAAGAGAGAGAGAGAGAGAGAGAGAGAGAGAGAGAGAGAGAGAGAGAGAGAGAGAGAGAGAGAGAGAGAGAGGAATCTGTGACACACACACACACAGAGAGAGAGAGAGAGAGAGAGAGAGAGAGAGAGGGGAATCTGTGACACACAGAGAGAGAGAGAGAGAGAGAGAGAGAGAGAGAGAGAGAGGAGAGAGAGAGAGAGAGAGAGAGAGAGAGAGAGAGAGAGGAATCTGTGACACAGAGAGAGAGAGAGAGAGAGAGAGAGAGAGAGAGAGGAATCTGTGACAGAGAGAGAGAGAGAGAGAGAGAGAGAGAGAGAGAGAGAGAGAGAGAGAGAGAGAGAGAGAGGGGAATCTGTGACACACACAGAGAGAGAGAGAGAGAGAGAGAGAGAGAGAGAGAGAGAGAGAGAGAGAGAGAGAGAGAGAGAGAGAGAGGAATCTGTGACACACACAGAGAGAGAGAGAGAGAGAGAGAGAGAGAGAGAGAGAGAGAGAGAGAGAGAGAGAGAGAGAGAGAGAGAGAGAGAGAGAGAGAGAGAGAGGAATCTGTGACAAGAGAGAGAGAGAGAGAGAGAGGAGGAGAGAGAGAGAGAAGAGAAGAGAGAGAGAGAGAGAAGAGGAATCTGTGACAGAGAGAGAGAGAGAGAGAGAGAGAGAGAGAGAGAGAGAGGAGAGAGAAAAGAGAGAGAGAGGAGAGAGAGAGGAAGTGACACAGAGAGAGAGAGAGAGAGAAGAGAGAGAGAGAGAGAGAGAGAGGAGAGGAGAGAGAGAGAGAGAGAGATGGAGAGAGAGAGAGAGAGAGAGAGAGAGGAGAAGAGAGAGAGAAGAGGACAGAGAAGAGAGAGAAGAGACCTTTTAAATCCCTTGCCTCCTGTGTAGACTGGGGTGGAGATGGATTGTGCAATTCAACCAGCAGAAATTAAACAGACATCCTCTCTGTCTCATAGTATATGTACAGTGTAGATCCTCAACAGAAGACGTGTGTGTGTGTGTGTGTGTGTGTGTGTGTGTGTGTGTGTGTGTGTGTGTGTGTGTGTCTGTGTGTCTGTGTGTCTGTGTCTGTGTCTGTTCTGTGTCTGTGTGTGTGTGTGTCTGTGTGTCTGTGTCTGTGCGTGCGTGCGTGCATACGTGCGAGCGTTCGTATTTGAAGTGTGTTTTTCTTTTCATTGATTGGTTTGGATTTTCGTAGACTGCTTACTGACATATTATGTCTGCATGGATACGCATTGACCTGTTAAAAACATGGAGAGGGT
>CM060316.1:3115400-3135400 GCA_030674155.1 Stramonita haemastoma | reverse complement strand
GTGTTGGTGTTGTTGTGCGTTCCCCAGCTTAACACTCTGGGGGTCACCCATCCAGAATACGCACTCTGAATCACTCATCCTACCTGGGAATCACTGTGAGATTAATATCGTACACAGAATGAGAAGCTCGCGTGTATATGACTGTTTCCAAGTACCTCGCCATATAGGCAGCCATACTCCGACTTCTGAGGAGTGGTTTAAATCATGGCCATCTCTCCTTCATGGTCATTTTCACAAGTAAGCAGCAATCTCAGCTTTAGTCTTCAGCACTATGGAATAACTTTGGGGTTTTCTCTCCCTCACTGGGGACGAGATAGCTCAGTGGTCACAGCACTCCTCGCTTTCCCCGAGCTACGGTTAAGCAGCATTGAGCGTGATTACCAAGTGGATGGGTGACCGTTTGCGCACATTGGCTTGAGTACAGTCCCCCAATTCACCCAGCTATATATGGGTTCCTGCCCTAGTTAGGGTCAGGGAATGTAAAGCAGCGAGGGAGAGGAGATGGGTGCCACCCTCAATATGCTGGCCCCTAGAGAAGCTGAGGTCTCTGATGTCTAACTCCACTACGACCACACAGGTTGTGGGACACCTTTACCCTTAAACTCTCATTATTTTCAAGCTGCCTGGAGAGAGTCAGAAACAGTGCAATGATATTTTGAAGAAAGGAACATTTGCTATGTAAGATTATTCTCCTTTCATCTTGAAGAAATGTTTCTCTCCATAAGCAGGGCTTTTTCAAACATTTTTTTTCAAATGGCACCGAAAATTTTCAACATATTTTACACACACACACACACACACACACACACACACACACACACACACACACACACACAAACCACCACTACCACCACTACCACCACCACCACCACCACCACACCGCACTTCATTTCTTCGCACGAAAAACAAAAAAAAGGCATACCACAATCATGCATACAAAATCAGTTCATTTTATTGTCCAAGTAGGTACAATCATATTTTTTTCTTTCAAGTATTTTTTTCTTCAAATACAACAATACAAGATCTTAACTGAATCTCATTTCAAAGCTCTGATTCAAGCAATATATGTTTAATAATATATGTCACATCTGAAGGCATATCAAATGACAGACAATCATAAAAACGGAATAACAGTATCAGCTCTGTTTTGGAGTTTTCAAAAAGTCACACCCCAACAGCTTTGTTTACGCCTGAGGGAAATGTTGAATCGACACTGGCTTCACACACACATATGTACACACACATACACACACACATATACACGCGCCCACACACACACACACACACACACACACACACACACACACACACACACACACACATACACACGACAAAGAGATCGATTAAGAGAAGCAAACTGGAAGATGTATCACCACGCAATATTATGAGATGTAGAGAAAAAAGGAAAAAAATATTACAGGAAAAAAGTGGGGTGGGGTTGCAGGAGGCACAACAAAGGCACACACGCACGCACCACACACACATGCACGCACGCACGCACGTACGCAAGCACGCACACACACACACACACACACACACACACACACACACACACACACACACACACACACAAGGGAAAGAGGCACCGTGAGCCACTGAGAAAGAAGAGACAGGGACAGAGAGACAGAGAGACAGACAGAGACTGATAGACAGACAGAGACAGAGGCAAACGAGAAGGAAAAAAACCAAAGACAATCCGAATGACACTCGGAGAAGAGGAGGAAAAGATTTTTTTTTAAAGGAGGGAAAAGGAAAAAGAAGACGAAAAGGAGAAAGAGAAGAAGAAGATATGGTTTTGACAGAAGCATTAATCTTGCCAACTACTTTTATTCGAGGAGCAAGGAGGAAAAGGAACCCAAAACAGCAGAAGTAAACAAATCACTTTGTCTGTCTGCCTGTTCGTCTTTCTCTGTCTGTCCGTGTGTGTGTCTACGCTATAGATATCTTCATCAATCTTTCGCTCGCTCGCTCTTTTTTTCTGACTTTCTTTCTTGACTGCTCTCTCTCTCTCTCTCTCTCTCTCTCTCTCCTCTCTCTCTCTCTCTCTCTCTCTCTCTCTCTCTCTCTCTCTCTCTCTCTCTCTCTCTCTTTTTCTTTCTTTCTTTCTTTCTTTACTGCTTTCTTTCTTTGTACCTTCCCACCTACCTGCCTATCTACCTGCCTACCTACCTACTATCTGCATACATCCCTCCCTATCTATCACACTTGTAACTTGTTGCTTTGCTGTGTCCAGGTGTTGTGGTCAAGTCTTGGAGTTGGATGCGAATGACGGGAAAAACACAGCTCTGCCGGTTCACGTATGAGGCACATAGACAACAACACAGCACAGCACAGCACAGCACAGCACAGCACAGCACAGCACAGCACAGCACACAGGGACGACCCACACAGTACACAAACGTGGTATGAGCAACCCGCGCATTTTTCTACCTGCAGCTGTATAATGTATTGCTAGCTGTGTAGTAGTAGTAGTAGTAGTAGTAGTAGTAGTAGTAGTAGTAGTAGTAGTAGTAGTAGTAGTAGTAGTAGTAGTAGTAGTAGTAGTAGAGAAGAAGAAGAAGAAGAAGCAGTGGTAGTGGTAATGTCTGTCTGTCTGTCTGTGTCTGTCTGTATCTCTGTCTGCCTGTCTGTCTGTCTGCTGTTTGTTCGTCCGTCTCTGAGACACAGGGTGTGTGTTCTTTGGTTGCCGTGCACTGATCTTGAAAAATAAAAACAAAATAAATAAAAATCCCACTCTTTGAAAGACATCAACTTCATCATTTTCAAAGTCGGTCCCTTGATTTCGATGGTCGTTGGGGGGACACTAGGGACACACTGGGGACAAGAGTTCGTTTGTCCTGTGAACGTTAACCGTTTTTGATTTTATGCTTTTTAGGTCATATTATATACATAATATATCCGTCAGTTGTAATTTGTCTCCATCTGTTTGTCTGTCTGTCTCCGTCTCCCCCCCCCCCCTTTAATTAAAAAAAAATCTTATCCCTGTCACATAGTAGTTAAACTCAAGAACTTTATTGACACAATCTGAACAACATTAGAGACACCAGGCCTCCTGATTACATGTTACTAGAATCATTATTGTTGTATTTGGTATACCTAATGCTCTTGAATAGACAAAAACGTCAGTTTTCATGGTGAGGTAATTCTGGTAAATCTACATTGTCCATCTGTCGGATTTTTTGTGGATTTGTTGTTGTTGTTGTTATAGTTAGTAAATCTCTAATAAATGTTGATTGGCAAGTGGTCACACACAGAGGTAGGTCTGGACTGATGCGGGGTTCAGGAGGAAGACAGAGAGAGGAGGCGAGCTTTACCGCCCAGGTACAGGGGGTAGAGTTGAAGCGGTTACCTATGATGTCTGGCTGACTGCACTCTATCTGGTAGGAGGACGAGCATCACTGGTCTTCATCCATCTCCTCAATCTCTCACGTGTTGGCTCCAAGCGCCACACCCCGGGACCTCGCCTCAGCAGGCGTGCTAAACCACGTGAGGGAGTGATGTCAACACTGCATCACTGGGCGTAAAGCTTCCACGCTGCAGGTTACCGGCCAAGGCGGATGAAGTTCCCTGGAACTCAAGAGCTGTGTGTTCGAGGCCAAAGCGAGCCACCTTGATGGAGGACATCGGCTGTGGTCTGGCATGGAGAAAGATGGACTCCGCCATGCGACACTGCCCAAGACACACCTTACGAAGATGACAACTACTACAGAATCCGTACCAGCTCGGTCGTCGCCGGAACAAGGGTCGCACTTTCCGTTGCTGACCCTTGTATGCGACTGATAAGATCACTACGAGCCAGAATCAAAATGACCATTGGCATGTGAGATGACAGAGCATATGGAAGAACTGATTCATGAAATTAAAAGATATCAATGGAGCATCCCTGGACTATGCGAGGTACGCTAGAAAAACGTCTGAGAAACGTCTGCCCTACAAGGCCACAAGCTCTGCTTCAGTGGCAGTGAAGATAGACATGAACATGGAGTTGGGTTCCTCATCCACAAAGACTGTGAATGCCGTCATGGGGTTCGGTCTGTCAATTCAATTGCACCAATGGCATCAGCATTGACATTACCACAGACAACTAAAAAATTGAGACCGTCCATAGCTTTAAACATCTGGGAGCTATAGTATCAGATGAAGGATCAAAATCCCGAAATTCTCTCCAGGATAGCCCAGACCACAGCTGCAATGACCAAGTCCTCTGGAACGACAAGAACATCGCCATCAGCTTCAAGATCAAACTGATGCGTTCCCTGGCCATGTCCATATTTATAATTTGCGTATGCACGCAAAACGTTGGCCATCACAGCAGACATTGAAAGGAGGATACAGGCGCTGGAGGTGAAACGCTTTCTCAAACTTATTGTTTTCTCGAACAGAGGTCACACAAACCAACGACAAAGTGAAAACCAGAATTAAAAACACTATCGGGCCAAATGGAAACCTCCTGACTTCAACGAAAAACCGCAAACTAAAGTGTCCTGACAAAATGGAAAAGTCCTTCAAACACGCAACGTCCTTCTGTCAAAACTACCAATATATGTAAACACTGTGAACAGAGGCCACATCTTAAAGCGTCCTGAAGAAAGAAAGAAAGAGAGACGGAAAGAGATGGAGAGAGAGAGAGAGAGAGAGAGAAGAGAGAGAGAGAGAGAGAGAGAGAGAGAGAGAGAGAGAGAGAGAGAGAGAGAGAGAGAGAGAGAGAGAGAGAGAGAGAGAGAGAGAGAAGATGGAGGGAGAGAGAGCTAAAACAAAGGGAGCATGCCTTAAAAACAAACCCAACTTGTGCTGTCATGATTCCTCTCTCCCATTAATGTTTGGTTCGTCCTGTCACACACCCAACTCACACACACACACACACGTACATGTGTGTGGCCACACACCACATACGCACGCCTGTGCATATACTTACATACAGACAAAAAACACACACACTCACGCACGTACGCACACACGCGCCCGTCGCACCCCCCCCAAAAAAAAAAAACCCAAACAAAAACCTACACATGATTCATGCAAGCACTGGCACATCCCTTATGCAGAGAGATAAAGATAATTATATTTAAAATTATGCGTTTGATAATTTTTTGTTGATGTTTCTGGGTTTTCCCTTACCTCTCTGCAATCTAAAAAAAAAATGCAGTTTGAATACAGCTGCACATAATGACATGTACCTGGGTAAACCCCCCTCCCCCCGAAAGCCCCCCCCCCAAAAAAAAAGGCAGACTGAATTCAGCTACACATACACATAACGAGGAACATACCTGTTGCGTTTTGACACCTCGTTTTGAAAATAAACATGTCCAATACTTACCATAAAAACACACCTGTGAATACATGTGTCAGTTTTCTAATAGCTCCTGTGCACGTACCTGCTGCTACGTATTGTCTTTATTCATCCGTGCATTACAAGTTCAGACTAGAATGTCTAATTTTGAAAGACTAGATAAATTGTTGTTGTTGTATTGTTGTTGTTGTTGTTATTGTTATCACATATTATTATTTTATATTTTATACAGTCCCGTTTTTAATCAAACATCAATTGCATTTGAAAACAGATATTTCAGAAAGGACAAATCTTTCTTTTGCATTTAGAACTATCTTGCTGAAGTTTCGTGCCCATGTACCCTTGTTTGTGATGATGATGATGATGATGATGATGATGATGATGATGATGATGATGATGATGATGATGATAAAAAGAAGAGGAGGAGGTGATGATGATGATGGTGAAGAGGAGGGAGAAGGTGGTGATGATGATGATGATGATGATGATGATGATGATGATGATGATGATGATGACGACGACGACGACGACGACGACGACGACGACGACGACGACAGCCACGACGATAATGATGATGAGAATGAATAATAATGATGATGGTAATAATATGATGATAACGACAACGGCGATGATGACAACGACGAAGATGATAATGATGATGATGGTGAATATAATGATGATGTCAACAATAGCAAAAACATTTTCTTTATTCCTTTTATTTAACAAACATAACTTATTCCTCAGCTATTTTTTCACAAAGGATACTAATGATATGATTGTATTTTTGTAGCGGCACACCATTCATGTTAAAGTTTTACTAAGAACAGACTCACTCATGTGGCGTGAGTGGAATGACTTTGTTGACTGGTTGTCGTTGTGGCTGGCGATGGTTACAATAATTACAATATAACGACAGTTCAAAGTGTAGTGATGGTAGCTTTAAATCAAGTCCGGATAGCAACAGAGACAGAGGCAACGAGCTGTAGTTAACAGTCAGTTTTGGAGAAGTGTAGAGTAACTGAGGTCCTAGTAATAGCTTAGAGCTATAGAAGCAGTTCTAGCTGGAGTAGTCTGAGTTGTAGTGGTACTGTTGTAACAACATCAGTAATAGCTAGCATAGACAGAAGCAGCACTCACTAGCAGTAGCAGTCAGAACTGTAGCAGTACTGAGCTAAAAGTTCTTGCCATAGGACACACAGACGCAGTACTAGCAGTAGAGGTCAGAGAGTTGGTAGTGTAGTAGAAGTCCTGGTTATAGCTCACACAGATGCCGTACTACAAGTACAAGTCGAGTTTTAGCAGAAATGTAGTCGAAGTCATAGTCACTAATAGCAGCAGGGTAAGGCAATATTATATACAGGGCCAGTGAAGGAGAAGAAGAATAGCAGTAGGGCTGTACATAGTCAGATGGTAGAAGTAGGGCTATACATAGTCAGATGTAGTAGTAAACAGGGCCATACATAGTCAGATGGTAGTAACAGGGCCATACATAGTCAGATGGTACAGTATGGCCATACATAGTCAGATGGTAGTAACAGGGCTATACATAGTCAGATGGTAGTAACAGGGCCATACATAGTCAGATGGTAGTAACAGGGCCATACATAGTCATGATGGTAGCAGTAGGGCTGTACATAGTCAGATGGTAGTAACAGGGCCATACATAGTCAGATGGTAGCAGTAGGGCCATACATAGTCAGATGGTAGCAGTAGGGCTATGTGAGCTCAGGCTCGTGCAGCCCCCTAGTCTTATGCTTGTACAGACCTGGCCTCGTTGCTGTAAAGAATTGTGCTCTCCGAAGTAGTGACCAACTGCCACAGTTCCTAAATCGGAGTACTTCCGCTGGGACTATAATATAATATCTTAACAACAACAAGTAGAGCTATGTATGGTCATAGTGGTAGCATAGGCTGTACATAGTCAGAGTGGTTGCAGTAGCAGTAGAAGTATCATGGAGGTGCTTAGTCAGTAATGGCAGTAGATTTTTAGCAGTATTTTTAGCAGCAGCATGAAAAGCATAATCAACACACTCATCCACCAGCTCTGACTGCTCAACATGGATCACTCCCTTCACATGTAACCTTTGCCCTTTTCAGGAACAATTCCCTCACACTTGTGATGTGCCATTGGTTGCAGCATACACTTGGTTTCTTCCCCCCCCCCCCCCCCCCGCACACACACACACCATCCCACTCACCCCCACTCCATCCCACCCTCACCACACACACAAAACCAAATCCCTTTCCTTAAATTGTACATGCAGCAAAGAACAATAAAACCAACCTGAAAGTAATTGTGTGCTGTATTTTTAAAAAAAAGGTTAAAAATACAAATTAAAAACAGAACTGCGCCTCTTTTTATCAAACATCTCAATGCTGAAACATTATTATTATGAAGATGATGTGTCACATTGGGCGTTCCTTAACCTTACATTCTATACATACGAGGAATAAAGTCACTTAAAACCATTTCTATGCATGCAAACTTTCGTTCACAAAATATACACATATTTGCTTATAAATGTACACAGGTATGCACACACATATACCATCACACGAGCGCGTGCACGCACCTCTCTCTCTCTCTCTCTCTCCTCTCTCTCTCTCTCTCTCTCTCTCTCTCTCTCTCTCTCTCTCTCTCTCTCTCTCTCTCCTCCCCTCTCTCTCTCCTCGTTCCAAAATCTGTGTAAGCCATGGGTCACATTTCACATGTATAATTTTCAGTCAAGGCAATAAACTATAATTTTGTTATTAAAAACAAACACATAAAACCCAGTACATTCACTTGCAGTTACATTTCAGTACTGACTGAGAGGCATAACATAATCCTGTCCGGGTAATGATGACCTTTGATCTTTAGAACTGGTATATAAATGAACGTCAAAATATGGAACCAAGTCTCCATACTTTAACGACATTTAAAAAAAAATCAGCATGACCCACTCATTGTCTACAATCACTGCCTTCTATGTTTACAACCCTTCCCCATTTAGGACTGATTTCCGAGTGGTACAGCTGGACATCTACAGCATTAAACACCCTCATAACGCCCTCTTCTACAGGCAAATTTCAGCGTGGCCAATCCACCTACTTATAACTCGTACTCAGTACGTGGCCTAGACCATTTCCCCTTGCAACAGGATTGCTTATACCTTATGAAAAGATCATCTAGTTTACCAGTAACATCTAGAGATTGATCTGATCATCATATGTTTAAAATGTTTACAATTACATTTGGATTATTTTTACACAATTCTGGACTGCGATTTCTACCCTTTGAGCCAAACCATCAGAGAGCACCTTTATGGACAGAAAAGACGGCTTTGCCAGACTTCTGGTTGTTTGTTTCCATGTGCTCAGCATTACAGTACTACAGCATCCCAGTTCCCCTGCTATCCGTTAGAGCGTCATAGTGCGGCAAAAACTGATTTTGAAAAACGAAGAAAAGGCCAGGCACAGTCGCAAGTTTATTAAAGCTTTCTGTTTGTTCTGCAATGATCTTAGTTCATCTTGGACCTGTAAACAAGTAGTGCAACGCTCTGTGTTTTGCACAGGCTGCTTGCCATGGCACAGACTGACTGGTGAACGACTGACATCGTTACAATTGCTCCTTTACTGTTCCCATCACTTTCAAAGTACAGCTAGTCCCTCGTTCCTTACACCAAAACAACCCAGTCAGCCTGTTTCATTCTTACCAGATATGTAAGCCACGAAAATATATATAGTCTTTAAAAATAAAGCTATCTCGATTCGCTCAACTCCTGATCAGTGATAAACTAATATAGCATAAAACAACTAAAAAAAAAACTCTGTAAAAATGAAAGCAAACTTTAGCCAGAAGCATGCTATCAACTGCACACTGCCTGTGCAACAGCTGTGCACAAAACTAGGCAGATGTTGGAGGTGCTTCTCCATTTGATTTTTTAATTCATATTCTGACCCCACCCCCAAAAAACCTTCAACAAAAAACGAAAACAAAACAACAAAAAAGCAACTCTACAGAAGGTTTTAGGTTGGCAATAGCTGGCATCCCACAACTCGTTTCCATCAACAAACTGACAACAGGTGCACTACACACAGCCATTCACTTCTGATGCTATCTACAACAGCTTCATACTTCACACACTCTTGGTCAAAACAAAGAGTTGGCAAACTATATACGATCTTCACACTTTGTACAACCGCATGCATGGTCGTGTACACCCATCACACACGTTTGAGTAAGCATGCACATGGTTTTTCTCTCTCTCTCTCTCCTCTCTCTCTCTCTCACACACACACACACACACACACACACACACACACACACACTCACACACACACACACACACACACACACACACACACAACACACACACACACACACACACACACACACACACACACTCACACAGCCAATGCACGATCACAAGACTGAAAAGCATGCCAGGATCTGCACTACTGTACTATTATACACCACACAAGGCCATGATGATACACAACTGATTCTGCCTGATTCTGTTTACATGTTCATATGTATAATGTATAGTGGTAAGGTCCGAAGCTTTTCAGAGGAATGAATGACGGTCACTGCCACAAAAGGAAGGAAACAATTTGCATACTCTTTTGCTCTCTGGTTAAAAATTATCCCCTCTGCAAGTCATACAAAAGACAAATCACATTTCGAATGGGTAGATAGGTACATACAGAATGAGATTCGTTGATGTCCGATGTTGTGATTCACTATGATAGTCGTATCAAGCCACGGGAGGGGGGGGGGTCGGGGCAAAGCCAGGTCTACAAAAAGTATTCATGTAAAACTCTTGACGTTAAAAGTGGATGGCATAGTGAGGCACAATAGGAGGCTGGCTACTTCAGGTCTGGGGAGGATCAGACCCGGCAGGGAAGGGATTGTTACATGAGGTAAGTTCATGTCGGACCGAGCATCTACCCTCTGCTTCATCTTAGTGCTCCGCCAGAATGTACAACATTTTCAAAAATCATTAACAGCAAGTCTTGTCAAAAATATGTTGATTTTGGTTTTGTTTTATACATGTTATGCACGAAAAACCTTTCACTTGAAAAGCCTTCTTGCCGGTTCACTGCTGTACAGTTTATTACAGACATCGTTGGCGCTCTTTTGCCCGCAAACGCCAGAAAACCAAAATATCAGCAAGGAAAGAATTTTTGGTGAGGCTTACATCGGACCCGACCTTTACCTACACTATAGAAGCGTCTCTGACTCCACACGGGAGCCTAAGTCTGTGCTAATGCTCTGTTTGCTTCTGAGGGAATCGAAATCCTCCAGATCATCTTCATAATCAAAATCAGTTTGTGCGGCACCATGGCGCCTGACAACACAGGGGCTGGGATACCTTTCCGACTTGGAGGCCAGCGAGGTGTTCTCATCCTCGTCCACAAACACCCCCGTGGACTCGGGCACCCTGCCCGCCGCCGTCATCTCCGCCAGCTCCTTGGCGCTGCAGTTGGGGGTATCCACTGGAATGGTGTTGTGGAAGCGGGAAAAGTCGATCTGGTACTGGCCGTTCTCCTTCTGGAAGGTCACCAGGCGCTCGAAGCGGTGCCCCCAGAGCACCTCTCCCGGCAGGTAGGAGCTGCGCGCCTGCGTGGTCATGCCGGTGCTCTCCACGATGCCCTCCAGCACCACGATCAGCTCGAACTGCTCGCGGTGCAGGTCTTCGGGCGTCAGCTCCCAGAAGGGGCTGGTCTCGTCGATCTTGTGCACGATGATGACGGGCCACACCAGGAACAGCCGGTCCCTGCCCTCGTTGAAGCCCAGGTCCACGTCAAACTGGTAGAGCGGCAGCACGTCGCCCTCCTTGGTGATCTTCTTCTTGATCAGCACGGCTCGTATGTGCGCCTCCACGATCTGCGATTTCCGCATGTCGCCCACGCGGAGCAGCAGACACAGGTCCCCGTCCTGTTTGCAGATGCAGGCACTCTTGCTGAACATGAGCGTCTCTGCGCGCTTCTTGGGCCGCGACAGTTTGGCGAAGACGATGCCGGTCATGAGGGCCTGGCAGATGACCCCGAAACACGACTGAACATCATCAGCACGATGGCCTCCGGACACTCCTCCGTGGTGTGCCGGGACCCGTAGCCTATGGTGTGCTGGGTCTCTATGGAAAACAGCAGCGCGGAGACAACGACTGAATCTCGATCACACACGGCTTCCAGTTCGGGTCGTCCAGGTTGTCCAAGTCCCCGTGCGAGAAGCAGACGAGCCACCAGATGAGGGCGAAGATGAGCCAGCTGACGATGAAGGCCATGGCGAACAGCATCAGGTTGTAGCGCCACTTGATGTCCACGAGTGTCGTGAAGATGTCCGCCAGGTAACGGCGTCGCCGTTTGCGGATGTTGGTCTGTGTGATGTTCACCTCCCCGTTCTTGTACACCAGCCGTCTGCGCATGCGCTTGGAGAAGTGTCTGTCTGCCCTCCTGTTGTAGGGCTGGCCCATCAGGCGGGTGGAGGCGCGGGCAGCTACTCCGTGAACGAGTCCTGGGACTGGCGGCGGCTGCCCTCGGGGTTGGGGACCTGCGTCTTGCCGTTCTCCAGCAGGTCGGGCTCCGCCATGGGCAGGGTGCCCGCCGGCCCGTTGATCGGCCCGTAGCTCGTCTCCATCAGCACCGTCTGCATCAGGATGTCAGGGCTCCGGCAAGGCACGTCAGACCTCCTGTCTGACACCTCATCGACGCTGCTGCTTGCTGCTGCCCGGGGAGTGACCAGCTGGCAGGGCGGGGGAGGAATGCTCAGCAGGCAGGGGCGGTGTCTGGGGGAAGGGCCAGCTCCTGCACACGCCGCCACTGCCAGTGTCTGCAACAATGGTGGCAGCTACACCCGACAACACCAGGGTGGACTCTGGGGAAAAGGTCCTGAGATGGGGGAATTACACCAACCCCACGCCGCCAGACAATGGGGTGTGATCTGTCACTGGAAGAATGACCCACCCGGCACAACTTTTCACCTCGGTCTTTTTCACACCAGCCAGTGATGACAACCCATCAACTTCATGCAGGTTCAAATTTCAGAATGGCAGGAATCTTATGTGACAGACAGGCTGGGGGTGTCTGTGATGATGATGGAAGGTATCAGCAGCACAACACTGTATTCATCAGCACGAGAGGGCAGTGAGTGTGGAGGTCACGTGAGCATCACAAACTGCAGAACCACTGCATTCTGCGGGGACGTTGTCCTTCGCTGCAACAGTCCAAAACAAAACAGAACACCGTTAGAAAACAGACCAGACTGGTGGCTGGAGGTCAAAATTGCAAGGCAGTGAGTGAATGGCAGTGGAGAACGCGAGTGTGATGGCTAGCATCATTGGCATGAGCCAGAAAAGCCTATATTGCTCTCTCTCTCTCTCTCTCTCTCTCTCTCTCCTCTCTCTCTCTCTCTCTCTCTCTCTCTCTCTCTCTCTCTCTCTGTGGATATGGCCTTGTGGTGAGAACATTGCGCTCGCAATTTGACGACCCGGGTTCGATTCCCGGTCGAGGGGATTTTTCCTCTGGAGTTAACATCAGTGCTGACTCCACTCCCCCCATAAGTCTTTCGGATGAGACTATAAACTGAGACCTCGTGTGCGAACGCACGCAGAACATCTTGCGCACAAGTTAAATCCTGTTCCGCTTCTCGTAAGAGTAGGCCATCATGTGCCGGTGGGAAGAGATGACAAGATTTTCAAACCTGCATACACACGGGGACAGGATGTAAAAAAAAAAGCATATCATTGCTATTCCATTATCCTCGATATAAAAGAATAATTTTAAAAAAAACCACAAAACTTTCAAAATTAAATAAGAAATTAAATTAAATTTAAAAAATAATCTCTCTCTCTCTCTCTCTCTCTCTCTCTCTCTCTCTCTCTCTCTCTCTCTCTCTCTCTCTCTCTCTCTCTCTCTCTCTCTCTCTCTGCGCGTGCGCGCACAGAGAGAGAGAAAGAGAAAGACTTGCAAGAATACACAAAATAATGTTCTCTGTCTCTCTTTAGGTAGGTGTGTGCGTGTTTATTTGTGTGTGCGCGTGCGTGCATGTGTGTGAGGATAGGATGAGAGGGTGGAGGGGGGGGGGGCAGAGGGAGAGGGAATAATACTCGCCCACGAGCGCGACATAATGTACATATGACCAACTCTCAAAAGGTGCCTCACCAACTGCTGGAAATTAAATTACAGCAGACCTTCATGAGACAGAGATTTATACTAAGTTTAAACACCCAATATTCGTATTTTACAACAGAAAAGATCATACTTTTGATAGTTTTTTAGAAAATCACATTGAAAGACAGATGAAAAAATAGTGTTACTTGTGACGTGACACAAATCATTCCTTTATAAATCAACAAATTCAAAGGTGAAAAAGGAAATAAGAAGTTCTGATGTTGTCTTTGATGTCTCTGAACATAACTACACACTGAAAGTTGGAATAGGTTATTTAAAGGGGAGTTACATAACATTGAATAATGGCACTGTCACCCGGGACACTATTCGACCAAAAAAGTTTTTTTCTACCATGCAAAAAAGCACTCTGCAGATACAAGCTGTGCATATAATTTACTTAAGAAAGCATTATTCTTTATTTCAAAGTAAAAAAGTTAATTAAGCCAATAATTTTGTCTAACTGTCACATTATGGTGTCATTTGTGACAAATCATGTCGTGACTAGCAATGTGTGCTGTCACAGGTCACATGTAACCAATACAAATATGAATAAACCACAGTGCTAATATTACACACCACTTTATGCCAAGGTTTTAAAGATATTTTCTGTCATTAATAATATTTATCTCAAGACAAATGCACAGTGGGTCTGGAATGATAATCTTTTAAAAGTTGGTGTTACGTGTGACATGCTTATTGCTGGACAGTAAACTATTGTTTGGTCTTTGTTTTGTAAAAGTTTTACAAGAACCAGTGTAATATGGGAAAATCCACTTGTAAGTTATATTCCATTCTCATTTGAGCACAATTTTGTGTGTTTTATTTTTTATTAATATCATTTTAAGACAGATCTATGGTGCTTGATATTAAAGTAGAGATCATCACCTTTTTAAATCCATTTTCTTTGGATATCTTTTTTTTTTTTACTCTACAATACTTTTTGTGAAAAAAAAATCATTTTATTTATTTTTGTTAACTAAACATTCAGCTTGATAAAACAGTAATGCCATGCCTATGTCTCTTCTTGTTTTGAACTGTCTCAGAGCATCTCACAGTAAAGAAACACAGCTGTGAAGCTCTTTACTTTAAATCTTCTCCTTTTTTTTTGGGGGGGGGGGGGGGGGGGGGGGGGGGGAGGGGGTAACACTTCCATGATTACCAAAACAAATATTTTATTGTA
The DNA here is from genome assembly GCA_030674155.1 of Stramonita haemastoma. NCBI lineage: Eukaryota > Metazoa > Mollusca > Gastropoda > Neogastropoda > Muricidae > Stramonita > Stramonita haemastoma. The sequence continues at coordinate 3,120,776 of CM060316.1, read as the reverse complement.
ATAAAATTCATTTGAATTATTGATTTCTCTCTCTCTCTGTGTCTGTCTGAGTGTCTCTCTCTCTCTCTCTCTCTCTCTCTCTCTCTCTCCTCTCTCTCTCCTCTCTCTCTCTCTCTCTCTCTCTCTCTCTCTCTCGTCTCTCTCTCTCTCTCTCTCTCTCCCCTCCCTCCCTCCCGTGTGTGTGTGTGTGGTGTGTGTGTGTGTGTGTGTGTGTGTGTGTGTGTGTGTGTGTGTGTGTGTGTGTGTGTGTGTGTGTGTGCGTGTGTATGTGTGTGTGTCACTGTGTGTGTGCCTGTGTGTGTGTATGTGCGTGCGTGCGTGTGTGTGCGTGCGTGCGTGCGTGTGTGTGTGACATCTACAATGCTGTTTTTGTCTTTCTGTGAGCCTGCAATAGTCCATTTATTTTGTTGCTGCAAAGGCATCATTGCATTTCTATGTTGTCTGTCAAATATCTCTTGGTTTGGTTTTGTTGGGTTTGTTATAATCCTATACTTTGTACAAAATACTAAATAGGGTTTTCACACAAAACATATCAAGTCAGTGATTTTACATTTTAAAATTGTGATTCTTAAGAAAACATAAAACAGAACCTAAATAGATCCACATCCAGTTAAGGGAATAAAGCACAAGCAATAGTATGCTATTAATACTAATATTAGTAATAATACAGCTTTTGTCGGAACATAGAGTCAAAGTAGGTGAAAAAGAAAAGAAAGGAAAGAATAAATCTGGCAAACAGCTCTTTAATAGTACAGTGCCACAGTGACTTCACAGAGCATTAAACTAAAAGGTGAGAAAGAGGAGAATGTAATAAACTGGTGGGAAAACCATTAAGTAAAAGTCAAAAAGGTTCAACTGATGTGAAATTTTATTTGACATCTTCAGAAAGTGGGTATTCTGTTGCTCCTGTGCTACAGATTTAATCAAATGACCATGTGAATCTGCAAAATGTTCTTGAATAGTTAAATTATTTTGAGCAACAATTATAGGATGAAAATCATGAAATTATTACTAATAGTAATAATATCATAATTGTCAGAGGTAGCCCATGTCTGTAACTGATAACTGTTTTAAGTCACAAACTATCACGGCTATCAGCACAATGTCTACATTTCTTTTCATCTGCTTGTGCTTAGGGTAACATACTAAATATCTTCTTCTTTTTTTTTTAAAGAGCATGAGCACTATCAGTCACACATTGTGAATTGCAATTAAAAAAAAAAAAAAACTTTTGTTAAAAAAAATTCTTGTAAATTTTTTTTTTTTTTTTAACCAAAATATGTTAAGATATTGTCCAGTGCTAAATAAGTCCAGAGCACTTGTGAAAGTAAAGCTGTTTCATGGATAAACTGCTGACAGAAAAATGAGCTTGCTGCTCAAACTTCCTCAAAGCTGGTGTCTGATAGTGGTAACATTGAACACTATTTGTGGTCACTGCACAAAGTATACCAGAACTATAAACTCCCTGCCCCATTGGTTGAAATTAACATAAACTGCCATTATGATTTGTGTAAAAACAATTATTGAAAACATTAATTCTGTACAAAATTTCTCAAGAATGGTGTGCTTTGTAATTCGCGACACCATGCCAACTTTCATCACACAACTCTCCAGACCACGAAGAACCAGCTAATTCGAAAGTACAGCCAGTAACACTTTCAAACGATCTTTTTAACAGCAATCTAATATAAACACACCCTTAAAAGACAACAGAAATGTTTAAAAAGTAAGAATTTAATAGTTTTAGGTGTCATTTGTTACATTTAGTGTACCGCGTAACTTGAAAATTAAGCGTGACAAAAATGAAAACCTCAACTGCACGCCTCGCCATCTTCACCATGCTGGTAAACAAAGTTTTGCACATGCGCAGACGGCATTTCCGACATCCAAAATGGTGGACATGACTGTGTTCAACCTTATGTTAAAAAAATAAATTAAAAAGTTTCCTTCGTGATTTTGTGACACTAAATATTCAAAAAGCAATATTTTCTAACACAGCATACTATTTTACATAAAATAGTGATTTTTAGAAAGCGTCAACACTATAGAAATAATCAAGTGCGTTCCCCGATCCAGTCCAGGTTTTACATCGTTCTACCGAGGCATCATCTAACGATCTCAGCGTGACACCCTATGTAACGCGGTACTCCATGTTTTTAAAGTCATAATACCTCAAAAAGTATGTGTATTTGAGCACAAATCTTTTAAAGAGAATAAAGATCAATTCAGTAACTAAAACACTGCCCAGCTGTTTTAGCAAACTACTCTTAGTTCCTGCACACGATCATGCACAATAACCTATGTGCTGACGGACCCATTAAAATAGGCAGAAAAAGGCCCACTTTTCCACACTATTATCTAAAATTAACAATATTTTGACTACCCACTAGCTTTAAAATGCTCAGTTCATCTCTCCAATCATTTTCCTAGAGTATTTTAGGTTTGCTGATTTAAGTGAATGATTACTTACAAAGTTACAGCGTTTTTTGTAAGGTATATGTAGGACCGGGCACCTTTTGAGAGCTGATCATATATACACACGCAAACACGACATCCTATTCTGTCATCCTCATTAGGAGTTAAAGCCTATCGTCCATTCTATTCAGTTCCCTGCTGTTTTGTGTCGTGTGGAGGACCGTGGCAATGGAGTTTTGCCTTTCTGTGGCCAACAGTCAGCCTTCCCTCTACACAGGCCCTTTTTTTTTACCCCGCAGGGATGTCGCGGCTATTTCTGTATAAATACACTCTCACCTTCCAGAAGTGCTGTGCCACAAATTCCCTTTTCCGTCATCATTTGCGTTGGGTTTTTTGTCTTTTCTTTTTTTTGTTTCTCTATACTCTCTTTGGGTTTTTCTTTAAAAGCATATTTTCTTATTCTTCTGCAATTGTTTCTTTTTTTGTATTTGTTACGTATATTTCTCATTTTTCTGTAATGTGTCTTTGTTCGTGTCTTTTTTAAAGGTATATTTCTACTTTTTCTGTAATTTTCATCACTCCTTTTTCCTGTTTTCTTTTCCTTTTTTCAAATTATTTTTGTCATCCAATTCCTTCTTTCTGAGCCTGTTTCTTTCTTTCTTTTTTCTATCTTATCTTTTATATTCATTTTATTCTCGCTAAGAAACACACCCCATTTCTCTCTCTAGTTCGTTTTCTTCTTGTTGCAGGTCTTTACATAAATAACATTCTTGTAAATCCTCCTTCATCCCCGAAGTCAGAATGCGGCTACTTTAATGGTGTGTGGAAAACGGTGGCTTACACAAAATCTTCACTGAGCAAAATTTCACCAGAGGTGAACATCGGAGCTCTAGCCCAGGAACAGAGAACAGGGGGGGGGGGGAGAAAAAGAAAACCTGACCAGATCCAGTCATCTATCTACACACAGTAAACTTAACAGCAATCACAACACCACCTTTTTCCTCCGACCTCAAGAAAACGGCCAAAACCCTGCCACAACCAGGCCTTCCACAGACCAGGGCACAGCACAGGACCAGAACAACAGACACAACACAGACTCCACACTTTCCTTCCTTCCTCCCCCAGCCAAAGTTCACTCCACTTCCCCAAACAAATCCAGCCTTGCCCGCAGACGGTAAATGGCGACACTGATGAGAGAAGAAAGGGAGAGAAGGAGCGGAGTTCGTTAGTTCTGAAGACAACAGAGAAGAGGTCTATCCATCCATCACTGGGTGACAGTGCCACCAAGGACTTAGGGGTGGGGGGCAAGGTGTTTGTGTGTGTGGTGTGTGGGGGGGGGGGTTAGCGGGTGGGGGGGGGGGGGGGGAGATAGCAAGGGCAAGGGGGGAGGGGGGCGGAAGCGGCCTTCACAAATACAACTTGTTACGCTTTGTTTTTTGCCGAGGTCTTAGAGGGCAACTGAGGGCTTCTCTTTTCTGCTTGTTTAGTTCTCTCCCTTGAGTCCTTTCAGCGTGTTTTTCTTTTCTTGGTTTTTTTTTTTTTTTTTTTTTTTGGGGGGGGGGGATTTTTTGTTGTTGTTGGCTCCCCTGTCGTCCTGCAGTAGGTTGTTAATCAGAAAGAAGGTGGCAGGAGGCTTGCAGAGGGAAAGAGACCAGACCAAAACAGAAGACAAACACCAGAAGAGAGACAGTAGACAAAGCAGCAGAGAGAAGACAGAGAGAGACAGATAGACGGCAAGACAGGAGACAACACAGAGAGAAAGGAGAGAAGAGACAGACAGAGACAAGACAGACATACACAGAGGAGAAGGGAGAGACAGAGAGAGGCAAAGAGGGGCAGAGAAGAGAGAGACAGAGAGGAGAGGAGGCAAAAGAGGGTAGGAAACAGTAGAGGGGGGGTGGGGTTTAGAGAGAGAGAGGGGGGGGTAGAGAGAGAGAGAGAGAGAGAGAGAGGAGAGGAGAGAGAGAGGGAGAGAGAGAGAGAGACAGACAGACAGACAGACAGACAGACAGACAGACAGACAGGACAGACAGACTGACAGAGATAGACAAGGACAGAGAAACTAAAATCAGGGATTAGACTTAGCAAATGTCATCGGTGCAAAGCTTTCAAGCTTCCAACGGGTTTAAAACGTGGCGTGTTAAAAACAAACAACAAGTCTGTTGTTGTTTTTGTTGTTGTTGTTTAAAGTTTAAAACTGTTTTGTTATATTCTGATTTCAGGGTTTACAGAAATCCGCATAAGACTATCAATATTTTACAAGTAATTTCACAAACATCTGAACATCTGGACTGGCCAAGAGACTGTCCTACAGGAACAGTAACAGGAGGGAGACGAAGAGGCAGACAGAGGAAACGATAGGAAGACAACATCAGAGAGTGGACAGGCCTTGGGTGGAATGAACTGCTACGGAGGGCGGAGGACCGTGAGGAGTGGAGGAAGCTGGTTGCAAAATCTGCAGAGGAACCACCACGGTCTGCAGGACTACGGGAGAGGTGAAGGTGAAAAACACAAAAAGCCAAACGGTTTCCTTTTCTTCTTGTTCTTCTTCCAGCACTCAGACAGCGACTCTTTGGCGCTGGCAATCTGACAATCCAATTCAAATCCCACTCAAGGGGGTTTTTCCCCTGGAGTTCACATCAGTGCTGACTCCACTCCCCCAAAAGTCCTTCCGATGAGACTGTAAACCAGGGCCCCCGTGTGCGAAAGCACGCAGAATATCTTGCACACATGTTAAATCTTGTTCCGCTTTTTGAAAGAGTAGGCCATTGTGTACCGGTGGGAACAGATGACAAAATTTTACAAAACCACATACACATGGGGACTGAATGTAAAAAAAAAAAGCACAGGAGTGCTTAATCCACTCTGTCTACAGAGTTCAGGTTTCAAGGAAACTGCATCAGACTTCAATAAGACTTCACTTCATTCTATTCTTCAACACCCAAACCTCTCACATCAGCC
>CM060316.1:3092900-3110400 GCA_030674155.1 Stramonita haemastoma | reverse complement strand
ATCACGGCATTCCCTTCCGGCGCCTAAAGCGCCACCTGGCCAAGTGATGACGTCAGCAAGGGGAGACAAATGGCATGCGGAGAGATGTTTGTTGGAGCCCGGGGCCTTTTTGTGTTGTGACGTTAGGGCCTGAAGTTTACTGCTGCATGCATGCCGCTTATCGCTGTGGACAGGTTGTTGACGGGTGGCTACCCTACCCTGAGCAGTTACCTCTCTGTTCTTCCCCGCTCACTATGCCGACAGGAAAGAGGCGGAGAGAAAGAACTGCAGTTGTGCGGTCTGTTTGTAACCTTAGGCATTTTGGAAAGGATAGGTCGATAGGTGCTGTGATGTGTATGGTGTGTATGTGTGTGTGTGCGTGCGTGTGTGTGCACGCGCGCGCGCGCGTGTATGTGTGTGAGAGAGAGTGCACACCCACACACAAGTATATGTTTGTTAAAAACCTCAAAAAAACTTCATTTGAACGCTTTTCTGTGTGCCAGTCTACATGCCTTCTCACATCCTTGTGTACCTGTTGACGGATTCCTCATGAACTGCACAGGATAAAATCGAAGGACTGCCAACCATTTGGAACCATGCCAGGAAAAACACATTTTGAAGAACCGCACCTCACGACCCTAAATTTTTTTTTTTTCATGTCAGAAAAAAAGGCCAACGCCTGGTAATCCCAGAAACACAGAAAAGCACCGAGTAGGTAAACAGGGACTAAAAACCAGGTAAAGCATTGACATCGCCTTCAGTCTGTATATCTGATATTTCCAACACCATCATATTTCCGTGTCATGAATACGGGTAAGTTTCCCTCAGCAATCGACCGTTTTGCTCTGTCGTTTTTTCGCACTTCAGCATGTGTGTGGATCAAATATATGATTTCGGCTTTCTCCCATCTGCTGTGGATCTCTCCAGGAAAAGGACTAGGTCACCGCCGCGAGAGGAGTCAGCTTAAAGCAATAATATATTCGGCAGTTAGCGGTATCTCAAACTCCCCAGCCAGACTGACGTTTTGTACGATCCTGCCAATGTCCATTCCATGTCATCGCTGAGCAATTGGAACTTAATGGTTTGGTTTGCGTTTTTTGCTTGTTTTGTTTTGTTTTATTTTGGTTTGGGGTTTTGTTTTTTGTTTCGTTCCTCAGCTAGAACTCTTAGCTTCACCACTGGTGAGACTTTGCGTACGTGACCGTTTTTGCTCATCGTTTAAGGCAGCCGCATTTTGAATTCGGGGTGTAATGTTGTTTAATCTGGAGGTTAAAGGGTAAAATCGGTGAGCCAGACTATGGCTTTGCTCTTTCAAAGATGCTGTATACATACCTATGTTAAAAAGAAAAGGGACATTTTTTTAAAAAGAAATTGTCGTCAACATACTCACTAATCCTTTGCAGTCAGCAATAACAAGTTGTAGTTATACTCTTTGTTTATACTCTAAACAGGATTTTTTAAAAATGTTACACAATTTCTTTTATTACTTAAGACATTGCACACATCTCCAAAGCAATCGTCACCAATAGTGGCTGTCTGAGCATTCGACAAAGAAGAAGGAGGAATGGAAGTTTCAGTTTTAGTCTTCTGTCCCTCTGGAACCCTCAAAAAAAGGATCTGACGTCAAAGTGAACAACAGCACATTGCAGATTTCAATCACGCTGTCACACGACACGAACGCTGTGCTTTGAACATCAACCAGCCCTTTCTCTGCTGGCCTCTTATAGTACTCTTCTTATTCTGAACCGCTGAACATCGAATCGCTTTACACAACACACAATAAAACAATATATAAAAAAAGACACACCGCCCAATATACGTGTCTCAGAAGATTTACCATTATTTTCTTTATTAACATGCTTTGTTTCTTTACGCTACATTCATTACGTAGATGAGATGGGCTGGGGGGGGGGGGGATTGCGGTGTGGTGTGGTGCGATGTATGTGTGCGTGCGCGCGCGTACTTACACACACACAAACACACACACACACACACACGTGTACACACACGTGTACACACACGTGTACACACACACACACACACACACACACACACACACACACACACACACACACACACACACACAACACACACACACACACACACACACCACACACGAAGTTTTTATTACCTCTACTAAGATTTTCGCGTGCTAATCTTTACGGTAAATACAAAAGCTACAGTTGTTTACTGCAGATCAGACATTTCATCATCCAGATCACATTCCACACCCTCCTCAATCCATTCAGACACAACTCAGTGATCAGATCACGCTATACGATCTCTCTCTCTCTCTCTCTCTCTCTCTCTCTCTCTCTCTCTCTCTCTCTCTCTCTCTCTCTCTCTCTCTCTCTCTCTCTCTCTCTCTCTCTCTGTCGGTCCGTTGGTCTTCCTGTATGTATGTATCATGGTGGCGATAGTCCCAGTCTCCTGTGACTCCTGCAGATAACAGGAAAATCGATCCTCTTCTGCCTGCAGGGAACTACCCCCGAAATTCTCCCCGCCACCCAAACACCGTTGTGTAAATGGCAGCGTGAATACACAGAGCCTCAATGCTTCTTAACCTAACACCATTTAAAAAAAATAATAAAATCTTACTTTTAAAAAAGTCATACATATTCACACTTACAATAGAGCAACAACAGGCTTAAAGTTTATAGTGTAAAACACTCAGTTAAGATCTGTATACTCAGGTCCTGTACCCTATCTAAAGTTTCGGTTATAAAGTCTTGAATTTGAATCTTGGCAGTTGTAGAATTGTACAAAAGAACAAAAAAATATTTTTAAACCCTGATGATGATACAGAGCAGCACAATTCGTGAAGAAAGAAAAGGAAAGACAAATACAGACATGACAGACAGACAGACAGACAGTCAGGCCGAAAAAAGAGAAAAACTGAATGGTAATAGGGGTGAGAAAGAGAGAAAAACAGACAAACATACAGAAAAAGGGACAGAATAGAAGGACAGAATGCATTGTTATTTGTATGAAAGAAAAACTAATGACAAAGAACAGAACAATTCGGGACAAAGAAAAGTGAAGACAAAACCAGACAAGACAGACAGACAGACAGACAGACAGACAGACAGACAGATAGAAAGAAAGAAAGAAAGAAAGAAAGATAGAAAGAAAGAAAGAAAGAAAGAATGAATGAATGAATGAATGAATGAATGAAAGAATGAATGAATGAAAGACACACAAAAAAGAAAGACAGAATGAATGAAAGAAAGAATGAATGAAAGAAAGACACAAAAAAGAAAGACAGAAAGAAAGACAAACACAAAAAGAAAGAAAAGAAAAATGACCAAAAAAGGAAAGACAAACACAAAAAAGGGGAAAAAGACAAAAAGAAAAACACAAAAAAAGAAAGACAGAAACACAAACAGGAAGAAAGAACGACGGACAAAAAGAAAAGGAAAGGAAGGAAAGAGAGACAAAAAGAAAGAAGAGCAAAGCCGGGCCCTAAGCGCGCGATTGAGAGGCCGCGCTAAGGCAATCAGACACAAAGCCCTGTGAGCACACACAGGAACAGGGTAATCCTGTTAGCATCGATCTCTCCACTGCACCCATCGATTTCCCATCACCCTCCCTCTTCGCTGCACTCCTCCCTCCACCACTCAACTGCGCATGCATATGCGCGTAGGTGCGTGTGTTCACGCTCGCGTGAGCACAAGTGTAATACGTGAGAGAGAGAGAGAGTGTATGGTGCATGCGTGCGTGCGGGTGTGTGTGGTGTGTGTGTGTGGTGTGTGTGTGTGGTGGTGTGTGTGTGTGTGTGTGTGTGTGTGTGTGTGTGTGTGTGTGTGTGTGTGTGTGATCATTATTCTAACTTTTCTTTTATTTCCAGGATCATGGAAAAGGCACTTATGTGGTTTTGTACATGTAATATATTTGTGTGTGTGCATGCATGCGTGCGAGCGTGCGTGTATGTGCGTGTGCGTGCGTGCGTGCTAGTACGAAGGTCTGAACAGTGTATGGGGAATTCTGTGAGTAAGGGACGCGCACGCCACAAGCTAATGCTGTAGTGTGTACGTGGTCGTGGGTTTCCCCCACTTTCTGCAACTTCACTGAATGTGGTGTGATAGTGCTTGTGGAAAGGAGTTAGCCCTTATGGATTATTCTGCGCTGCGTGAAGCCTCATTTCCCTCTTAGGGATGCAGGGCGGGAGGGGGGGGAGGCTGGGGGCCTTGGGGGGGGGGGGGGGGGGGGGGGCTGTCAGTATAAAAAACATGCCCATAATTTGGAAATTTCTGTGCTATGAAATCTCTTTTTTCTATCTAATCTCTCTCTTTATTCCTTTTTTTTTCCTCTCACCTCCTTCTTGGCCATTTTCTGCCTTCTTGGTTCATTCTCCTGTATTTTTTTCTTCAAAAAGACTCGAAATATAACAATTCTCTTCCACGCCGAAGTTGGATGCGCTGTGCCAGACTTACCAAGTGCTTAGCGGCAGCGCAACGTATTTTTGCACATATGACTGACAACAATAGTAAGTTGCTGTCAGTGTTCGACGATGACGACGACGAGAAAGAAACCTCGTTGAGGATCTGAAGCTGACGTTTCTTAGTTTCCTGATTTCGTTTTAAATTTTGAAGAAAAAAGTTGATTTTATATTACGACAAGTACAAGGTGTTATGTTGTAACACTCAAACTACAGAGGTGTGTACATGCCATCATTTCAAAAATAAAACATGAAAAAAAACAAAAACAACTTTGCAGTGTGTCTCTGTGAGTTAGTGAATAAGTGTGTGTGTGTGTGTGTTGGTGCGTGTGTGTATGTGTGTGTACGTGCATGCGTGCGTGCGTGCGTGCGTGCATGTTTGTGTGCGTGCGCACGCGTACCAGTAAGCGCGCTCTTGTTTTCAGTGTCAGAAATAAAATAGCCAATAACAAAACCTACCTGTACTCAACAAAGTGTTTTACATCCCCTTCCAAAGTAATTTAGCAACAACAAACAAAAACCACTAAAAGTAAGTTGTAATGTTTTGCTTTTAAAATTGTGTTTTCACTGTCTTCTTACCCAGTATTTAGTGCTTTTCTTTCGTACAAGTGCCATGATATTAAGTTTACACCGTCATTTGACCTCTGTTGCGACCTTTTACTTTCATACACAAGAAATGATGTCAAGTTTACACCGTCATTTTTAGCTCTGTGGTATTTTACTTTCAAACACAAGATAATTGTGATGTCAAATTACACCGTCATTTTACATCTGGGTCTTTCACTTTCATAAAAGTTTTTTTTTTTTTAAAGAAAAGAAAGGAAGAAAGGTAAAGGTGTCCCATAACCTATGTGGTTGTGGAGGAGAGAGGCATCAGAAACCACAGATTTTCTAGGCGCAAGGATATTGAGGGCGGCGCCATCTCCTCTCCCTCGCTGCTTTACCTTCCCTGACCCTAAAGAGGGCAGGTACCTTACAGCTGGGTGGACTGGGGGACTGTACTGAAGCCAGGCGCGCAAACGTCACCCATCCACTTGGTTACCACGCTCGGTGTTACTTAACCTTAGCTTGGGGAAAGCGAGCGCTCTGACCACTGAGCTATCCCGTCCCCTTTCATACACAAAATAAATTCAATTCACACCCTTTTGTACTGACGCTTAACTTTTATTTTTTTTAAAAGACATGATATCAACATATCTTCCAAATGCATGTTAATGAATTGAGTGGAATGAAGTTAAACATGAGAAACCTGGTCCACTTTTTTTTCATAATGAAAACCATAGAAACCTGGATGTAGCGTGGACAGTCTATGCCTATCTCAGTGCTGACCAACTCACACACGACTACTAATCAGAACGTAGGCCTACTAGTATTGACAAGGGTCACAGACTGGGAGCAGAGAGAAATGCCAGCTGGGTTATGACTGGCGTGGAGACAGCTGAATGGACTGCGTGGGCAGCAAACAACACAAGAAGATAACAAGGAAACGGGAGGGGAAAAAAAAGCCAAAAAAAAGAAGAAAGAAATAAAAAGATTTGCAGAAAATAGGAAATTCTGAGCACATTTTTGGGGGAGGTCAGACAGAGGGGATGCCTATAAATGCCGAAAGACACCCCCTCCCCTCTTCCCTCCCATTTTCTGGGGGCTACAACAACAACATAATAAGAATAACTATTATTAGCATCAAGTAAAGTACTAATACCAATACCTTTGCCGGAAGCTAACAAGAAACATACAAACACATCGTCGCAAAAAGCAACAAAAACAACAAAACCAAAAAGTGAATGATAATCAAAAATAAAGAAAAACAACTGGTCGATCTATTACCAAAAGAAAGCAAAAAACACACAAACACATCACCGCCAAAAAGAAAATCCCCACAAAAAACAAAACAAAAAGAAAACCCTTAATAACAATTAAAGATATCAACCAACAAAAAAAACGCCACCTATAATTTACAACATCAAACCAATCACCGGCCACAATTTTTTTTTTTTTAAGAAGAAAAAAAACTTAATACACACATACACACCACCGCGGAAAACAAAACAAAATGAGCAGAGAGACCACAAAAAGTTTTCCCAACAGAAAAAAACCAAGGATGGCCAACCCGTCTGAGGCTTTTGCCTAGCGGACGAGGAGAGGAGCAAGAGCGGAGTGAGGTTCAAAGACGCTGCTGTCCTGTGGACTGACTTCCGCGTCATGCACAATCACTCACCTCACAGGCTCCCCCCACCTTCCTTCTCCTGCCCCTCACCATAGGCAAAGAAACATGACTGACAGGGGAAAACATGAAAGAAAAAGATAAAGAGAGAGAGGAGAAGAGAGGGGGGGGGGAGGGAGGGAGGAGGGAGAGAGGAGAGAAAGGAGGGAGGAAGGAGTGAGTGAGAGAAACAGAGAGATGGAGGGAAGGAGGGAGACACAGACAGAGAGAGAGGGTGAGAGTGAGAGAGAGAGACAGAGTGAAGGGAGGGAGGAAGGAGTGAGTGAGAGAAACACAGAGAGAGAGACAGACAGAGAGAGAGTGAGGGTGGGAGAGAGAGAGAGGGAGAGAAAGTGTGTAAGAGAGAGAGGGAAGAGTGAGAGAGGAGGGAAGGAGAGAGAGGGGATGGGGAGGATGGGAGGGACAGACAGGCAGGCAGAGACACTGGGACAGAGAGAACAGGAGCACAGAGAGAGAGACAGAGACAGAGAGAGGACAGAGACAGAGAGAGACAGAGACAGAGAAGAGAGAGACAGAGAGGAGTAGACGACAATAAGAAAATGCCAAAGGAAGACGAAACAAAAGCCAGCAGACAAAACATCAATTAGGAGGTAAAAGTCTGACACCGTGGATTCCAAAACAACAACGCACACACACACACACACACACACACACACACAACACACACACACACACACACACACACACACAACACACAAACACACAACACAACACAACACATACACACACACACACACAACACACACAACCACCACACACACACACACACACACACAAACAACACACACACACACACACACACACACACACACACACACACACACACACACACACACACACACACACACACACCTGATACAAAAAATCCATCACCAACAACAACAAAAGAACGCTACAAGAAAACAAAACACACACACAACACACAAAAATCCCGATCCGTGACAAAAAAGCAACCACAACAAAAATGAAGACACGGAAGCCATATATTCCACAACAGCTCCTTGGAACAAAAATACAATGCAGGCCTATAGTAATAATATCTCCTCTCACCTCCTCTTAAGCTTCACTGTTTCTTTCTTTAAGTCTATTCTATTCTCCCAGCCACAACCTTCGCACACAGAAGAAGACACAAATCTTCCTGCAGTATTATAGCCCACACTGATACATCCCCCCTACTCTGCTGTATTTATATGTATATTGCTTATAGCCAAGCTGTAAAAACGCTAGAATTCCATGACCCAGTCTGGTGGGCAATTGGCTCCCTTTTCCCCAAGGTCTCTCCCTCTCCGCCCCCCTTTCTCCCTCATCCTCTCTCTCTCTCTCTCTCTCTCTCTCTCTCTCTCTCTCTCTCTCTCTCTCTCTCTCTCTCTCTCCCTCCCTCTCTCTCTCTCTCTCTCCCTCCCATGGTCTCTCTCTCTCTCTCTCTCTCTCTCTCTCCTTCTCTCTCTCTCTCCTCTCTCTCTCCCTCCTCTCTCTCCTCTACCTCTTCTCTCTCTCCCTCTCTCTCCTCCTCTTCTCTCCTCTCTCTCTCTCCCCCTCTCTCTCTCTACCCTCCTCCTCTCTCTTCCTTCCCTCTCTCTTCTCTCTCTCTCATTTCTTGCCTGTTGTTTGATACTTGGTGTGGTTTCTTGCTCTTGGTATTTGAATCATTATAATTGTTGTTGTTTAGTTGAGGTTATCATTTTATCTTGATGTTATCCCTGAAAAGAGCGGGGACTGAATAAAAGACTTTGCCTTGCCTTCTTCTCTCTCTCTCTCTCTCTCTCTCTCTCTCTCTCTCTCTCTCTCTCTCTCTCTCTCTCTCTCTCGTCTCTCTCTCTCTCTCTCTCGTCTCTCTCTGTCTCTCTCCAGCCCCCAGCAAAAAGGCGTCTCCTTCTTCAAGAGTTTAGCGGTGATCGTTACTGTCTGGAGAACGTCATCGTTTTCACGTGTCGTACAGGGGAGAAAAAATGATGCACTCTCTATACATAACTCTCTATCTATACATTTATAAACACCCGCCCACCTCTCTCCTCTCCTCACATCCATTTAGGGAACGGAAAGTGAGAACAGAGGCAAAGCTGGAATCAAAGACTTGTTCGCTTAAGGGTGAGAGATGACAGATGTTAAAGGAAAGTGGGTAATAAGAACAGGAAATGGATGCGGAGAGAAAGAGACAGATATAGACACAAACACACAGACACATACAAACACATACAGACACACAAACACACACAGAGGTTGGGGAAGAAGGAAGATAGATAGATAGATAGATAGATAGATAGATAGATAGATAGATAGATAGATAGATAGACAGATAGACAGATAGACAGACAGACAGACAGACAGACAGACAGACAGACAACAGACAGGGGGAGATAGGGAGAGAAGAACAGAGTGACTCATCTGAATATTCCTCCCTCCATCCTTTATCCCACCTCCCGCTTTTTATTTATCGATGTCCCATCTTCCCCAATCCTCCAGCCCCTCTTTAAAAAAGTCACATTCCCAACGGTCCCCTTTCTTCCGCCTCCGTCTGTCCACCTTTAAATAAGCTGCTAGAGTGTCGCCATCACCGCAGCGATCACCACGAGTTCTGATAGCTGAACGTATTAGGGGAAGGGGGAAAAACGGGGGTGGGGATGGAGGTGGGGGAGAAAGGCTACACATAACGGTTACATTTTGGCAGTTTCCTTCTATTTCATATTTCACACTTGCATTCGTACTGCACGAACTAAGGCATCCACAGAAATAAAAAACCTTTTTTTTTTAAATAAAGACCAGCCCCTGACTGAAAAACTCGGGACAATACAAACAAGTTTGGTAGGTATGAACTTTTTTTCCTCAAGAAACCTGTACCCCCTCAGTCCTTTGTTGTCTGCTGGCTGTCCACCACAATATGCATGCGCGGGTCAACGCTGTAGGAACACAAGCAATCCTCATTTGATGATCATTTCCCACTTTCTCATCCCTACCTGGTGTTGATCTATGGCCTCAACCCAAACAAGTACACATGCATTTTTTCATTCTTTAAAAAATCTGTGAAAACCAGCAAATGTTTGATAGGCAAATTTTACAAGACCCCGGAAGCTAACCCTTATGTGCAGTCAAACGGAGGGATGTAAACCAAAATAAAACTATTAAATATCAGTCCTACATAACTGCGTAGTCACACTATAGCACTACTGCATAACAATCAGGCTTTTCTGGATTTCCCATTCTGCTATGAAGTCGTGTGTGTGCAGCACAACACCCATGTTGTTATTCTCTTCTCAGATCCGGGGCTTTGCTTGGGTATAGGATGACATGGGGGAGCGGAATTGCCCAGTGGGCGGTGTGTCATATTCGCGCTCTGAAGGTTATTTCGGGATCCGGTTCGACTTTCCACCGGGGGGGCGTCCAGCTCGAGGTGTTTCCCCTGAGACTGTCCCCACTCCCCCGAAAAGTTCTTTGGATCAGGCTATAAACCGCAAAGTCCCGTGTAGGAACGCATGCAGAGGTGCTACGTTCATTCATGTTAGAGCCCCGTTCCACGTTCACCATTGCTTGTGCCAGTGGTAAGAAACTCGCGTAGAGCATGGCAGCAGAGAGTCCTCAGAGGAGAAGCCCCCTTCAAACAAGTGTTTCGGGCCTTTAATCTGCCATAGTTTAGCTATAGGGGACAGACAGCTAACTAGCGGGGCACCTTTGAAGATTAGGTTTCAACCAGATTTATTTCCGGTGTTTTTTTTTCGTTCCTCGGCTAGTCTCCGCAGTTCAGCAATGCAGAGGTTTTGCCTTTGCCTCCGTTCTTGCCCACCATGAAGGTGGCTGCATTCCGGTTTAAGGGATTACAACCCGCTTACAATCCACTTGAAAAAAAGTGCTGCTTAAACATATTATTGGTCTCAGCAGTAAGATGTGCTTTACTAAATCAAATGCAAACACGCAACACCCTGTTAAAGAGAAGGAGGGAGGAGGGAGGGGAAGAGAGAGAGAGAGGAGGAGAGGAGAGAGAGAGAGAGAGAGAGAGAGAGAGAGAGAGAGAGAGAGAGAGAGAGAGAGAGAGAGAGAGAGAGGAGAGAGAGAGTTGATCCAGGTTTCATGGAGGGAGGTAACAGATGGCCACACTTGATGCTGATGAGCAGGCTGCTGACCTCAAAGCTGACATGCTGTCTGTCATGTCACAGGTCAGTGCTGACATGCTGTCTGTCATGTCACAGGTCAGTGCTGACATGCTGTCTGTCATGTCACAGGTCAGTGCTGACATGCTGTCTGTCATGTCACAGGTCAGTGCTGACATGCTGTCTGTCATGTCACAGGTCAGTGCTGACATGCTGTCTGTCATGTCACAGGTCAGTGCTGACATGCTGTCTATCATGTCACAGCTCAGTGCTGACATGCTTGTCTGTCATGTCACAGGTCAGTGCTGACATGCTGTCTGTCATGTCACAGGTCAGTGCCAAACGACTGATTGATTTGACCAACAAGGTCAGACACTGTCGTCAGTCACAAACTACAATGAACTTATCTTTCGTTAAAACAACTTAACACTGAAACACACACACACACACACACCACACACACACACACACACACACACACACACACACACACACACACACACACATATCACACATATCACATCACACCGCCACACAGCACACACATGACCATATAAAAGAATAGCAACTATATTCTTCTTCGTGCTCGTCAAACGCTCAGACAGCAGCTTTTTGTTGTCTGTCTATATGAGCGAAATGCGTGGCTGCCGTCAAGCGCCTGACAAGTCAGCCCAGCGCATCCTATTTCGCAACATCATGAGAGCAGCTTGTGATGGAGGTGTGACTGTCAGCCCCTTTAACAAAGTTCGCCTTGTTGCTGTAGTTTAATGCACGGTGTTGGGTGGCTGCCTGCCATCAGTTAGGATGCTGGTGTCTCTTTTCTTTACCTTTGCTCATCTCAATTCACTGATGATGCAAGATAATGACTGACAGACACTGACAGACTAACAGACAGACAGGCAGGCAGACAGACAGGACAGACTGACAGAGAGTCACAGACAGACAGAATGACTGACAGACAGACAAGACTGACAGACAGAGAAGACTGACAGACAGACAGACATAACAGAAGACTGACAGACAGACTGACAAACAGCAGATAGACAAAATAGGGATAAACTTTGCAAGCATCCTATCAATCAATCTTAGTGTCGACACGTGTAACGTACGTAATGCATGCATCATGATGTGCACACCTTCTTCTGTCAACTTTTCTTCCAAACTGACTGATAGGTCTATACTTGTCTGCAATAAATAAACTACTCTCTGTTCTTTGTCAACTCTCCCCTCCCTCCGCCAACCCCCCTTACCCCCCACTCCCCCCCAAAAAAAAATCCACGAACACAAAAAAGATCGATAAATCTATACAAATTCTTCTCTCTCTCTCTCTCTCTCTCTCTCTCTCTCTCTCTCTCTCTCTCTCTCTCTCTCTCTCTCTCTCTCTCTCTCTCTCTCTCACACACACACACCACACACACACACACAACACACACGCACACGCACACACACACACGCACCACACACACTCACACACACACACACACACACAAAGGGAGTGAGAGGGAGGGAGATATAGAGAGGAGCAGGGAGAATCACAGAGACAAAGAGAGAGAGAGGGGGGGAGATGGGGGGAGACGGAGGCAGGGAGAGAGAGATAAAATACTAACCAGAATACACCAGCTAACATCACGCTAAAGACATGCAGTGTAAATCGTACAAAAACAACAATCGCCTCATCTCACCATACATTAACTCTTCGTAGTGAGAAGAGGAGTCCTTCAATCATCATCTCATCATCATCATCATCATATCATCATCATCATCGTCGTCTCTCGTCGTCTCGTCGTCTCGAATATCCCCATCATCACCACATACATCACTATCACCAAACACATCATCATCATTACCTCAATCATCACATCAACATCATTAACATTACCATCACATATATCACACGTCATCACACCCCCATCACCACGCACCACATCACCACTACGTCCGTCAGTGACGTAGCACAACTCATCCAGCAAACAATGAACCCTCTTGGTTTGTGATCAGAAGACGAGATACCATGGAGGCAGGCATGCCGGCACTGTACTCTGACAACACGGACTGGCTGGATACCATATGCATTGATAATACAGTATACTATAGTCTGTCCTCAAAGCAAAGGACACATATGCATTGATACATACAGTAACGCATCCGCTAGGAAGAGGAGGAGGAAAAGGAACCCCTATAAAACGATACGCATTGATCCACAGTGTGTCCTCAAAGCAAAGCCAGATAGCTCTGGGACTACACGGCAGAGATAAGGAGATGCGGGGGAAAAGCGGTCAAGGCCATTTTCCTTTTTTTGGTCACTTTGATATGACTTTAGTAGAAGCAGCAACAGTACTTGCAGACATTTGGTGGTGGTGGTGGTGGTGGCAGCAGTAGTAGTCAGCAGCAGCAGTAGTAGTAACAGCAGGGGTGACAGACAAGAATACTGGTAACAACAGACAAAGACACTGGTAACAAGAGACAAACAATAATGGTAGCAACACACAAACCAGCTTAAGACAGATCAAAAACAAACCATCCATCAACTCACGAGACACACGGAGCTCACCGGAGAAGGTTCCCCCGATCAATCCATCAACATCATCAACATCATCACAACCATCACACATCATCATCATCACATCCATCTGTCATGCTCACAACAGCTCATCCTCCAAGATCAAGCTGTCATCTGGTTTACAGTTCAGGCCTAATGAGCACAGGCTGTGGACGATAGCGTGGATTGCCCAACCTGCTTTTGTCATTAAAAAGCAAAGGGCAATATGGAAATGATAAATTATCTGAGTGAGAGGAGGCCAAAAGCGGTCAAGGTCTCTTCCTGTGGTCTTTGATGTTGCCAGCAGCAGCAGACATAGTAGTAAACAAAAGCGGTTGTAGCATAGCAGTGGTAGCTGTAGCAGTAGAGTAGTAGAGTAAGTAGAGTAGTAGTAGTAGTAGTAGTATAGTAGTAGTAGTAGTAGTAGTAGTAGTAGTAGTAGTAGAGTAGTAGATGTAGTAAGTAGTAGTAGTAGTAGTAGTAGTAGTAGTAGTAGTAGTAGTAGTAGTAGTAGTAGTAGTAGTAGTACCGTAAAATCCCTAGCATACGCCCACCACCCCTGTGCACAGATTTAGGGCAAAATTGGGGGGTGGGCGTTTGCTAGGGATAGACCCCTTTGCACAAAGTAATTTTTGTGCTCAACGTGTAATTGTGTGAATACAAACCCAGAAAGCATGTAAGTTAGGTTGTGTGAGTAGAAGACTTGACCTATCCACAGAAAATTCACGGGCACACTCCGAAACATTCCCACCTGCTTCGTTATCCAGATACTGGAGGGTTTCCAATTTGAAAGATACAGTATAAGACTGTCACTTCGGCATTTTGCAAAAATGGCACAGAGAGATTAAAGAACCAACTTCCGGCCATCAGGAAGCGTCGTCAAAGTACCGGTACGTCACTGATAGACAAAAGCGTCAGTGGAGAAAGCATGACGTAATTTTAATTCACTTTGTTGGGGATGGGTGGGAGTGAGGAGAGAGGACAAAGAATAAGAAAAAAGGAAACACCAAAAGGTAAAGAAAGGGGAAAAGATGACTTTTAGAACAGTCTGCACAAATCCTAGTGAAAGTGATCATATAGCCTCTTTGAAAAAAGCAGGGTGGGCGTTTGCTATGTAGTTACCCCTGTGCACTTTTGGCCCAAAGTGGGGGGTGGGCGTTTGCTAGATGGTGGGCTTATGCTAGGGATTTTACGGTAGTAGTAGTAGTAGTAGTAGTAGTAGTAGTAGTAGTAGTAGGAGGAGGAGGAGGAGGAGGAGGAGGAGGAGTAGTAGTAGGAGGAGGAGGAGGAGGAGATGTAGGAGTAGGAGGAGGAGGAGGAGTAGGAGGAGGAGGAGAAGGAGTAGTAGTAGTAGTAGTAGGAGGAGGAGGAGGAGGAGGAGGAGGAGGAGGAGAAGGAGGAGGAGGAGGAGTAGTGATGGTGGTGGGGACGACAGAGGTGGCGGTGGCAGTATCGCACTTCAGAGGGGATATAGATCTATGATGTATTATTTCCAGATGCTCTGTTCCGACCGAGTAAGAAAACCGAACTCAGCAAATACACAGTCTATAAACAGGTACACAGACCACTGGTCGGTAAGAACTTCTTTGGCTTCAGCAAAACAAAAGGCATTTAAATTAAAATCATACTTGCAAAAGAATGAGAGAGACAGTGACAGAGAGACAGAGAGAGTGCTGGAAATGAAATTGAACCATCCAGCTAAAAACATTCATCCCCAGTTTACGAAAAACGTACACAAAGACTACTTCAGCCGTCATACATCAATACTCTCAACGGCAAAGAAATATGAACATCAGCATTTAATTTGCTAAGCAATCATTGTAGGAAGATATACAAATGACTGACAGCAAAGTAGGAAAAGGTCGAAATGTCGCGACTGCAGGCAAAGTGGATGTAGACTGTGTGTGTGTATACACGACTTTAGTATTGAACCGTCTTGGCTGTCGGCGCAGCTTTCTCTCTGACCTTTACTCTGTCAATACACGCCAGACATCAACGACTCTGTTTCCACTGCAGTAAAAGCTTTGCACAATGCTGTGTAGCGATCTTCAGTCAACAGTATCCACTATCCCGCTAAAACGCCTGACTTCTTTTTATCGTTCTGTGGAAGAACAATATTTTACAAGAATTCGTGCATACATCGAAGAAACTGACAGGTGATGTTCCTGTTTCTGATAGGGCGGGGACGTACAGGGAAGGCGATGGTGCTATAATAAACAGTAATACAGGGGAAGGCTACAGCGGCATTGCATGCATAGCCATCCCAAATCAACGCGATTTCTTTGCAATCGATAACGACCCCACTCCATAACAATCATTTAATCCGCATGCAGGTATGCGGCACGGCACGCGCACACACACACGCAAATGCGCACAAATATTTACACGTGCCTGCGAACGCAAGCACGCGCGCGTGTGAGTGTCTGTGTGTGTGTGCGCGCGCGCGCACACACACACACACACACACAGAGGCAGGCATCTGACCTCTTTATGCTGATATAGCCAGGACGGCGGTTGTGGCGCGTCATGTTCTATTCCATGATAGAGGACATTGCCAGGATCTGAAGGTTCTGTGTTCTGTATGTCTGTCTGTCTGTCTGTGCTGTAGTCTGTGTCCAGTCTGTGTTCAGTCTGTGCTGTAGTCTGTATGATAATATATGGAGTCTATATCATATAGCACTGAATCTTGAATCTTGTAAAGCAAACAAATCAAACTCATAGAGTCTATATTATATAGCACTGAATCTTGTAAAGCAACCAAATCACTCATGGAGTCTATATTATATAGCACTGAATCTTGTAAAGCAAACAAATCAAACTCATGGAGTCTGTATTATATAGCACTGAATCTTGTAAAGCAAACTAATCACTCATGGAGTCTGTATTATATAGCACCGAATCTTGTAAAGCAACCAAATCACTCATGGAGTCTGTATTATATAGCACTGAATCTTGTAAAGCAACCAAATCAAACTCACGAAGTCTATATTATATAGCACTGAATCTTGTAAAGCAAACAAATCAAACTCATGGAGTCTATATTATATAGCACTGAATCTTGTAAAGCAAACAAATAAAACTCATGGAGTCTGTATTATATAGCACTGAATCTTGTAAAGCAAACTAATCACTCATGGAGTCTATATTATATAGCACCGAATCTTGTAAAGCAAACAAATCAAACTCATGGAGTCTATATTATATAGCACTGAATCTTGTAAAGCAAACAAATCAAACTCATGGAGTCTGTATTATATAGCACTGAATCTTGTAAAGCAAACTAATCACTCATGGAGTCTGTATTATATAGCACTGAATCTTGTAAAGCAACCAAATCAAACTCACGAAGTCTATATTATATAGCACTGAATCTTGTAAAGCAAACAAATCAAACTCATGGAGTCTGTATTATATAGCACTGAATCTTGTAAAGCAAACTAATCACTCGTGGAGTCTATATTATATAGCACTGAATCTTGTAAAGCAAACAAATCAAACTCATGGAGTCTGTATTATATAGCACTGAATCTTGTAAAGCAAACTAATCAAACTCATGGAGTCTGTATTATATAGCACTGAATCTTGTAAAGCAAACTAATCACTCATGGAGTCTATATTATATAGCACCGAATCTTGTAAAGCAAACAAATCAAACTCATGGAGTCTATATTATATAGCACCGAATCTTGTAAAGCAACCAAATCAAACTCATGGAGTCTGTATTATATAGCACTGAATCTTGTAAAGCAACCAAATCACTCATGGAGTCTGTATTATATAGCACCGAATCTTGTAAAGCAAACAAATCAAACTCATGGAGTCTATATTATATAGCACCGAATCTTGTAAAGCAAACAAATCAAACTCATGGAGTCTATATTATATAGCACCGAATCTTGTAAAGCAAACAAATCAAACTCATGGAGTCTATATTATATAGCACCGAATCTTGTAAAGCAAACTAATCACTCATGGAGTCTATATCATATAGCACTGAATCTTGTAAAGCAAACTAATCAAACTCACGAAGTCTGTATTATATAGCACTGAATCTTGTAAAGCAAACTAATCACTCATGGAGTCTATATTATATAGCACTGAATCTTGTAAAGCAAACTAATCACTCATGGAGTCTGTATTATATAGCACTGAATCTTGTAAAGCAAACTAATCAAACTCACGAAGTCTGTATTATATAGCACTGAATCTTGTAAAGCAAACTAATCACTCATGGAGTC
>CM060316.1:3082900-3085400 GCA_030674155.1 Stramonita haemastoma | reverse complement strand
CCTCTCTCTCTCTCTCTCTCTGTATAGTCTATATATTTGTATGTATGTCTGTCTGTATGCCTATGTATGCCTGTCTGTCTGTCTGTCTGTCTGTCTGTCTGTCTGTCTGTCTGTCTGTCTGTATGTGTGTGTCTACGTATGTATAATACACAAATCAGGATCTTGGCAGTGCCTCCTCGTTATTCGTTTCTGCGAATGATAAGAAGAAAAATAATAATGAGGTCAGGCACGAGGAAGCAGATGTAAGTGGGGGGGGGGGGGGGGGGGCAGCAGGACCTACATACCAGAAGCTCTGTCCGGTCTGCAGAGGTCAGTCCATCCATCCTGAAACCTGACAATGGAACTTTTTCTTCAGCACAGCACAGCACAGATCAGACAGCACAGTACAGCACAGCACAGTTTAGACAGCACAGTACAGCACAACACAGCACAGCGCAGCACAGCACAGCACAGCACAGCACAGCACAATGCAACCTTGAGATATTTGATAACAGATGGGAACGGTGCTGGGATTTTTCTTTTTTTCTTTTTTTTTGTCCATTCTGCCTGACCTAGAATCGCTGGCTGCCAGTATGTCCTTGGTTCGTTATCGGTTACAGCTGACTGTTATGCAGCTGACGTAGTGTAGTGTAGTGTAGTGTAGTGTAGTGTAGTGTACTATTGTATAGTGTAGTGTAGGTTAGTGTAGTGTAGTGTAGTGTAGTGTAGTGTAGTGTAGTGTAGTGTAGTATTGTAAGTGTATGAGTGTAGTGTAGTGTAGTGTATGTAGTGTATGTAGTGTAGTGTAGTGTAGTGTAGTGTAGTGTAGTGTAGTGTACTATGTGTAGTGTAGTGTAGTGTAGTGTAGTGTAGTGTGTAGTGTAGTGTAGTGTAGTGTATGTATGTAGTATTGTATAGTGTAGTGTAGTGTAGTGTAGTGTACTATTGTATAGTGTAGTGTAGTATACTGTAGTGTAGTGTAGTGAAGAGTAGAGTAGTAGAGTATGGTAAATGAAATAAGCACTTGTGTGCTTTTTTTACATCCAGTCCCCGTGTGTATGTAGTTTTGTCTATTTTGTTATCCGTTCCCACTGGTGCACAATGGCCTTCCTTCTCTTCCGAAAAGCGGAACGGGTTTTCCACATGTGCGCAAGATGTTCTGCGTGCATTCGCACACGGGACCTCGGTTTATAGTCTCTATGGTATGGTATGGTATGGTATGGTATGGTATGGTATGGTATGGTATGGTATGGTATGGTATGGTATGGTATGGATCAGTGTAGCATTGTGTGGTATTCTAGTGTATTCTGTCGCCATGCACTGAATTGTTTCGCTTTCAGTCACGGCATATTTCTCCGTAAAAAATGTATATATAAATTCAGGTTGCTTTCGATTTCCCTGGGGAGAGCACGTCGCCACAAGAGCAGCGCCACTCACACACGCACACACACACACACACACACACACACATATATATATATAGAGAGAGAAGAGAGAGAGAGAGAGAGAGAGAGAGAGAGAGAGAGAGAGAGAGAGAGAGAGAGAGAGAGAGAGAGAGAGAGAGAGAGAGAGAGAGAGAGAGAGAGAGAGAGATCTATATATATGATTTCCTTGTCTGCATTAAATTTGGTAGTAGTTGCATAGAGCAACAATGCCGGCCAATTGCAGAGCCTGCTGTAGTGATAGAAAAGACATGAAGAAATATCTATTACCGAATACCAGGCCTGTCCTTGAACCTAAGAATGCACACACGCTCAGGTAATCAGGATTGAAATTAACTCTTTGTCACTGTCTGTGATGATTCTAGCCCCGTTAGTTGGAGGTTTGGTTTGGTTCGTGTGTGTGTGTTCGCGCGCGCACGCGTGCGTGCGTGGGTGCGTGCGTGCGTGTATGTGCGTGCGTGCGTGTGTGTGTGTGTGTGTGTGTGTGTGTGTGTATGTTGCGTGCGTGGCGTGTGTGTGTGTGTGTGTGTGTGTGTGTGTGTGTGTGTACGCTTTTCCTCCTACTAGATCTACTATTATTGTTGCTGCTATTAATACTTCACCTGCTGCTGCGCTTAAAGTACAACCACTAGTCATCAACATCGTAAAAACACAAATGACTCTCTGAGGGATCGTTCCCATGGCGATTCTTTTCCGAAATTGACTCAGTTCTGCATTAGCGGTGTTTAGCGAGCGTGTGGTAGAACTGATCCACAGCTATCAGGAGTCTCACTCACAGCTCAACTACCGTTAGGAGGCTGTGCTGTTGGCTGCCGCCGAGACTTAAGTCCCTAATCCGATCCCACGTGGAAAACTTCTAAATCCTCTTAAATCGCAGGTATGTGGGCAGGCGGGTGGGGGTGGAGGGGTAGGTGGGCGTGGGTGGCATTCTTTACAGACTAACTTTACGAGCTGCTACAACTAAAAAGAGTATACTAATATGCCAACTCGATTTTGATGACGGCATGATTTGAAGCCGACTCTGACGCGTGTTGTTATAATCCGCGTTACGTAAAGACACGCACGTGGCGTCACAGTCA
>CM060316.1:3070400-3077900 GCA_030674155.1 Stramonita haemastoma | reverse complement strand
TCAAATTGAATCGTCTTGAAATCCGACTCAACGGGTCTGGCTTATCTAAATAAAAATAGTGCGATGGTTTCCAATAGCCAAATAGTTGAAAAAAGCAGCTTTGCCATCATTATCAATTCCACACTGGCGACCTTCGCTACCCAATTAATATCATTCATTATAGGCGGCACAATCATTATCCTGCTTGTAGTGACTCGAGCAGACAAGCTAAAAAAGGTAAAAGCTGTCAGTCATAACTGCTAATAAACCCACACTGGAAGAATAAGATTAGTCAGCTCGTCGCCTAATTATTAATGCGCTTTTTGTCTACTCTTTCCATTGTTTAAATTAAAACGTCAGGATTTTTTTTAAAAGAGAGCAAATCCAAAAAAAGCAAACAACCAAATCACCACCACCAGCAAAACACATACAAAAAAAACCATCCCCCCCAAAAAAAAAAAAAAAAAAAAAACAAGAACAACAAAAACAAGAACAACAAAAACAAAACCCCTTCTAGTTGATATCTTCATCTTTTGAAGACAGTAATCTCTCCATAAGCGCACCAGGGGTCCACAGCTGGCAGACAAACAGGAGGAACAGACAGACTCGGGTGAAGAGCCGTGGTATAGCTTTGTAGGCCTGTACTACAGCCTAGTACCCGGTGGCTGCGCTCCGTCTGGCAGGGAGAGAGTGATGAGGACAGCTGCACTCTTACACCAACAACACGCCCCATTGTGCCACTGCACCCTCCTCCACTTTCCTACATCATGTTCCTCTGTCCCCTACTTCAGGTAGTTAGTTACCTGAATGCTACACAGCTCTGTCTGTCTGTCTGTCTGTCTGTCTCTGTCTCTGTCTCTCTCTGTCTCTGTCTCTCTCTCTCTCTCTCTCTCCATCTCTCTCTCTCTCTCTCTCTCTCTCTCTCTCTTCTCTCTCTCTCTCTCTCTCTCTCTCTCTCTCCCCCCCCGCCCCCCTCTCTCTCACGCTACTGTAAGTAGTGCTTCTGGCTTCAAGTTGTTTGCCCTTGTTGTTAAAGTGTTAGACAAAAGTTATTGTTCTTAGAGGTAAAATCTAATATTTCCTTCATTACTCTCTCTCTCTCTCTCCTCCTCTCTCTCTCCTCTCTCTCTCTCTCTCTCTCTCTCTCTCTCTCTCTCTCTCTCTCTCTCTCTCTCTCTCTCTTGTTGTTTTGCTTAGTGGTGGTGATAGGTGTTGTTTTTACTTGTTGCCTTTGGTTTCAGTTGGTGTTGCTGCTGCTGCTGTTGATGCCGCAGCTGCTTCTACTGCTACTTCTGCTATTAACACTGCTGTTGCTTTCCACACAACTTTCCACTGTCTGATTTGTGTTGGTGGCATTACTGGTTTCTAACACGACTGTCACATTAACGCTCTTGTTGATAAGTTTTGTTCCTGTTGTTGGTCCGTTCACCGTTTTTGTTGGTCATGAACTAGTTGTTGATGTTGCTCCTGTTGTTGTTGTTGCTGTTACTACTGCCATTCTTGTTGATAATGAAATAGTTGTTGTTGTTCTTCTTGTTGTTGCCACTGCCATTCTTGTTGATAATGAAATAGTTGTTGTTCTTCTTCTTCTTGTTGCCACTGCCATTCTTGTTGATAATGAAATAGTTGTTGTTCTTGTTGTTGCTGCTGCTGCTGTTACAGCTGCCACGGCATGATCATCGTGACATGTGATGAAGCATCAGAATTGTTTTTGTCTCTGTCTGTCTGTCTGTCTGTCTGTCTGTCTGTCTGTCTGTCTGTCTGTCTCTCTCTCTGGGAACAGATGACATTTACAAAACTACATACACACGGGGACTGGATGTAAAAAAGCACAAGAGTGCTTATTCCATTATCCTCGATATAAAAGATTAAATCAATCAAATCTCTCTCTCTCTCTCTCTCTCTCTCTCTCTCACTCTCTCTCTCTCTCTCTCTCTCTCTCTCTCTCTCTCTCTCTCCTCCTCTCCTCTCTCTCTCTCTCTCTCTCTCCCTCCCTCCCTCCCTCCCTCCCTCCCTCCCTCCCTCCCTCCCCTGACGTGTGTATCCCCAATCATCACAAAACAAAGGAGCTGTATACCTTTTTTTAACCATGAGTGCGCACAACTCGACCGATGACTTGCATGCTGACTCACAGGAGAGATGACAGACAGACAGACAACACACAGAGAGGAGGAAAACAAGGATCCACAGACAGTGGAGTGACAGCCAACAAAGGTAAAGCAAAGGCAACACGAAGACTTCCTTCCTCCATACAACCTTTATCACACAAAAAGATACAACACCACCAGCTTTCAGACAGACTAGAGAAGTCACGCACATCTGTGTCAGCAGCAACAGCAACAACAAAGCCTCCTCTACCCCCCCCCCTTCCCCCACCCCACCACCCCCACCCTCCTACACCCCCTCACCCACCTACCCTCTTATCTCCATCTCCCCCCCAACCTAACTCTTTCACACCGCATCCTCACCCAGACAACTTACACCCGCACCCCCGGCCCACTCATATCATACACCACCACCACCACCACCACCACCACCCTTCCCCCTCGTCGTACATCTCTTACCTCTGTCTCTCCGCCCCCGCCTGCCCTCCCTCCTCCCCCCTCTCCCTCCCTTCCGTACCGGCTGACGAGCCGACTTGCTGGCACTAAATATAGCACCACGGCACGCTTACCTGTTTTGTACCTGCCAGCCGGCCTGCTAGTCTACAGGTGAGAGAGAGCCCGATAAAGTCGTCGCAGCAGTCTGGCGAAGAGTAGCATCTCTCCCTCCCCTTTGCCCCCTCCCCCCCTTTCCTCCCCTATCTCTCTATCAAGCTCCCCAGGTAAAAAGTGTTGAGGGAAGGAGAAAAGATAGTGGGTGAAATGGAGGGAGAAATTATTGTGTATGTCTGTGAGTTTTATTTATTTATTGTGTTATATCGAGTATAATGGTAAGCACTGGTGTGCTTTCTTGCATCCTGTCCCCGTGTGTATGCAGTTTGAAAATTTTGTCATCCGTTCCCACTGGCACACAATGGCCTACTCCTACAAACAGCGGAACAGGTTTTAACGTGTGCGCAAGATTTTCTGCATGCGCTCGCACACGAAACTTCGGTTTATAGTCTCATCGGAAGGTAAGGACTTTTGGGGAGAGTGGAGTCAGCACTGATGTTAACTCCTGGGAAAACATCGCCTTGAACAGGAATCGATCCCGGGTCGTCAGATTGCGAGCGCAATGCTCTGACCACTAGGCTACCCCGTCCCCCATTAACTCATAAGGGCGTGTGCAGAGCAAAAGATTTCAAAACGTGTCCAAAACTCCAGGAGCACCAAACTAAGGTAACTTGACTGACCTATTAGATAGAAAGATACAGGAACATCTTTTCTTAACAAAAACAGTAAATTCATCAACTTTGAAAAAAAACACAAAAAACACCATCGGTTTGGAAATATGTGGATAATAGATCAATTCCAGACAATTCTCTTGAACAAAGGTTACTTACAAGGGGTTATTTTGTTGTTGTTGCAACATTACGAAAAATGAAATACCACAAACAAGTATTTTACTCTCTTACATGGGAAACTGCCAAGGAAGCAAGGCAAACACAGAGGGAGGGAAGGGGACAGACAGACAGATAGACAGACAGACAGATAGACAGACAAACAGAAATGTGTGCGTTCGTGCCTGCGCCCATGCACGTTTGCTCTCCACTAATGAGTCTGCTCCTTACACTCATGTACATAGGTACACCCACTCAGTCACGGGCTTCAAGAGGGCCGAAAGCACCCACCCTGCTCTTTCTCTCTCCAAACTGATAGAGGCTAGCGAGAGCTTCCAGAGCTGAAGCTGATCATTAAGCTGTTGACTGGTTAGCACCTAGAGACTGAGAACACGATGAGACTGTCAATCAAACAGACTTCATACAAGAGAGAGAGAGAGAGAGAGAGAGAGAGGAGAGAGGAGAGAGAGAGAGAGAGAGGAGACAGACAGACAGAACAGACAGACAGACAGACAGACAGACAAAGACAGACATACAACACACAACAGAGAGGCAGAGACAGAGAACACAGAAAGTTAAAATACCTCGGCTGTGGGCCACAGTTTAGCAAGAGACAGAGAGACATAGACATAGACAAACACAGACAGACACATAGGTTACGCTCGTCCTCAACGGATTTTCCCCGCTAAAGTTATGGAGAACTTTGTTTTAGTTCACAGTTTTAACAAAGCTTTTTAATTGATCTTTTTCTCATATTTGTTTTTTATCGCGTATTTTCAACTGTGTTGACATACAGCAATGTGCTAGCAATTTGGAAAATATTTTCCAGTTACTTAGTACCTGTTTTGCATAGTTCATTGTTTTCTTGCCAATTAACGACAAGAAGCCCACTTAACGACACCACCACACACCTTCCTTTGCTCGTGTG
Organism: Stramonita haemastoma; assembly: GCA_030674155.1. Classification (NCBI taxonomy): domain Eukaryota; kingdom Metazoa; phylum Mollusca; class Gastropoda; order Neogastropoda; family Muricidae; genus Stramonita; species Stramonita haemastoma. The sequence goes on along the minus strand of CM060316.1, from coordinate 3,073,512 downwards.
GGTTTACAGGTAGGCAGGCAGGCAAACGGTGGTTGCTCGCTTGCCTGAAGACTCCGGAAAAAAGGATAACACCAGTGTCTACGGTTTACAGACACCAGGAGAGGAAGAAAAGTGTTTACCGTTGGAAGTACAGTGGGCCTAGCGGGCAGGCAGGCTGGCAGGCTGGTAGGAGACTTGATACCGGGAAATCAGTTCAGTGGCAGATTATGCGGCTGTGTTGGTGGGCAGAGGGGGTGGGGGAGTGTGATGATGCAGATAGTATAATCATAGTCGTAGTAGTAGTGTAGTAGTAGTAGTTTGTAGTATGTAGTAGTATAGTAGTAGTAGTAGTTGTGCTAGTAGTAGAGTAGTAGTAGTAGTAGTAGTAGTAGTAGTAGTAGTAGTAGTAGTAGTAGTAGTAGTAGTAGTAGTAGTAGTAGTAGTAGTAGTAGTGACATCACCAGTACTAGATCTAGTCGTAGATACTAATAGTAGTAGTATATATAGTGGTGGTGGTGGTGGCGGTGATGGGGTGATGTAGTAGTAGTATAGTAAGTAGTAGTAGTAGTAGTAGTAGTAGTAGTAGTAGTAGTAGTAGTAGTAGTAGTAGTAGTAGTAGATAGTATAGCAATAATCCATGTCGTTACTGTTACTGTGGTGGTCGTGGGTGTGTGTGTGTGTGTGGTGTGTGTGTGTGTGTATGTGTGTGGTGTGGTGTGTGTGTGTGCGTGTGTGTGTGTGTGTGTGAAAGGAGACAGACAGACAGACAGACAGACAACAGACAGACAGACAATGTGTCTCAAACCAGTCAGTACGATATAGCAGAGCTAGCTGTGAGGAACTGAGATGCTACAAGAAAAATAATTTGTAAAAGCGAGAGCTTGCCAGCCAGACAGACAGTATATATAGTAGACAGATGTCAGCGGAAAGAACTTAAGAGGAAAAAAACAACAGAAAAATAACTGAAAAAAACGGGAGGGGGGGGGGGGGTGATAGGAAACACAATGGCAGTAATGATTCGCCAAAGTGCTTACTCATCAGTCTGTTTCACAGAGGTTCTGTAGACATGGACTTTCTGTTCTCTCTTCTTCTCTCTCTCTCTTCTCTCTCTCTCTCTCTCTCTCTCTCTCTTCTCTCTCTCTCTCTCTCCTCTCTCTCTCTCCCCTCTCTTCATGCTTTACTTACAGTGCTAGTTATATTATGGCAGGCGTGGTGTGAGGTCTCTTTGGGGGGGGGGGGGGGGGAGGGGGTTTTCTTCCTCGGTTTGACTTGTATGATTGATTGACTCTGTGTGTGTGTTGGGGGGGGGGGGGGTGAGGAGGGGTGCATGTGCTTTGTGTGTGTATGTTGTGTGTGTGCGAGCGCGCGCGCAGGCACGCACGCACCGCAAATCACTGACAGTTAAGTACTTGTACCTTCTTTTCCTAAGTTAAAACGACAGTAATGTATAGCATATTGTAATCAATATATGAGGACAATAAACTCATTTACCATCCAAAGAAGAACACAATCTCACCAGCATCCATTCCATCCATCAAATCCATCTTTCTGACTGACTGACTGACAACGTCTCTTTCTCTGTTCTCTGCTGTCTGTCTGTCTTCTGTTCTCCTCTCTCTCTCGTCTCTTCTCTCTCTCTTCCTTCTCTCTCTCTCTCTTCTCTCTCTAGACTTTGAGGGTAAATATATAAAGGACATTAAAAAAATTTCGAGTTTTTTTTTCCCTCTGACATCTTTGTACTTTGTCCAACAGCGCAACGACAAAGAAGTTTGAACGTGCGTGCGCAACTGTGTGCTTACTTCCGGAAAGTGGAGGAGCTAAAACTTGTCTCCCCAAGCGAGCAGACACCCGCATGGCAATGAGATACAGGAGATATTATGGCTGACTGATACTCATTTAGGAACATACAAAAGTTCCTTCTTTTTTTTTGGTTGGTGTTGTTTTTATTTGTTTTCTCCTTTTTGGCCATCTATTTTTTCAACTTTGCTCTGAACTCATAGCTCTGTTTTCAATGAGGTTTTCAGGATAAAATTCTGATTTCTTGAATTTTAAAGAGACTGTCATCTGAAAAACAAAAGGGCAAAACAAGCTACGGGATTTTGGGGGGTGGTTTCTTGTTACTATTTTCAAACTAAAAGTTTGACCTGGGCATCGATACAAGCAAGGACAGTCAAGTCTGGTTTTATACCCCGTTTTAATCTGTATATAGTTGCAGAGCTTTAATATGAGTTTTAAAATGTGATGAGGTGACAGCTCCAATTATTTATGACCTGTGTGGCCGGCGGGGCTGTAAACAAATGATTGGATTGGATTGAAGTCGGTCGGTTGGTACTATAAGGCCGTCCATTCTCTGTTTCTGGCTGGAGAAACACGAGTGCACCGGGATTAGGAACCCCCTGAGGCATACACTTAGATTAACTGGGTGAGGGCTGACCTGTCAACAAAAGAAATGCTCAACCCCAACAGCGCACCCACGCAAGCTAACTGACACACTCCTACGGGCAAATATGATTAATGAATAACATAAATAAATGATTCAATGATAGATGTTTACCAACAAGTGGTCATGCACGTATGTGCATGCGCACGCGTACGCACGCACGTTCACACATTGAGTTTTACACCGGAACACACACACACACCACACACACAACACACACACCACACACACACACACACACACACACACACACACACACACACACACACACACACACACTGAGCAAGAACCATGGAGAGGAAAAGAAAATTTGAAAGAAGAAAACAAAGACTCTGAAAAACAAAGCCAAACCGGATCTGCCAAATAAACAATCTCTCTCTCTCTCTCTCTCCTCTCTCTCTCTCATCTCTCTCTCTCTCTCTCTCTCTCTCTCTCTCTCCTCCTTTGTTTTTTTGTTATCTCACACACACAGCACACACACACACACACACACACACACACACACACACACACACACACACACACGCATGAACACACGCACACACACACACACACACGCACGAACACACGCACGAACGCACGCACACGCGTGCACGCACACACACACACTACAGCAGACCCATTAATAAAATAATAGATCTACACTCTCACATTTGAAGTGTCGCTGCCCTAGCCTTGATCCATTGTCTACCC
>CM060316.1:3045400-3065400 GCA_030674155.1 Stramonita haemastoma | reverse complement strand
CAGACAGGCAGACAGACAGACAGACAGACAGAAAGAGAGAGAGAGGGAGAGAGAGAGTGTGTGTATATGTGTGTGTATGTGTCTGTGTCTGTGTCTGTGTGTCTGTGTGTGAATGAGTGGGTGGTGGGTGGATGTGGGTGTGCGCACGTGTGTGTGCGTGTGAGACACAGCTGTTGTCTTAGCATTAAAACATGACCTCTCACTTCACTGCCCCCCCCCCTTCCCCCACCTTGTCCCTTTCCCCTCAATATCAGACCACACCGTGTGCTGTGCATTTTGTCGTCGTTCGGTTGAGAAAGAGAAAGAGAAAACTAGCAGTGGATCGGTGGTCGAGAGGTAACGCGCCTGCCTAGAAAGTGAAAATCCTGGTCGGAATGTGCGGTGGCTCGAATCCCGATTGGGTCCAAAACTTTGCCCTCCTCCCCCCCCCCCCCCCAATCCATTCGACCAATAGTGGTGGTCTGGGTACTAGTCTTTCGGATCAGGCAACAAGAGGATTGTCCCTGGCAAAATTCTGTAGAAAAAAACCACTCTGATAGGGAAACAAATACAGTTGCAGACAGGGAAAAGGGAAAATGGGTGGCGCTGCACTTGTGGTGACGCACTCTCCCCGGGCATAGCAGCCCGAATTTCAGGCAGAGAAATCTGCTGTGACACAAAGTGGTATAAAACAAAAAGAAAATAAATAAAATAACAGCAAGCTTGCCACAGTAATGGTGACATGATGTGTATCATGATAAAAGCTCCCCATGTCCATTAGCTTGCCACGCAGGAGGGCTGTGTTGTATGTGTGTGTGTGTGTGTGTGTGTGTGTGTGTGTGTGTGTGTGTGTGTGTGTGTGTGTGTGTGTGTGTGTGTGTGTGTGTGTGTGTGTGTGTGTATGCGTGTTTGGGGTTTCCTTCCTGTTAGTTTACATAGGGTTTCTTCATTCAATAAGCATGGAACATAATTCATGTAACATGATGAACATAATGAGCATTGCAACTACAAGCTACAATACCCTAGATTGTGCTCAAGGACATCAACAGTCACAGGGCGGCCAAGCCTTCGATTTGTTTGCTTGACAAGAGTCAGCGTTATGTAAATACCGTACATTATTATATTATCATTATCATTATCATTATTATTATTATTATTATTATCATTATCATTATTGTTGTTGTTGTTAGTATTATGATACCTACAATGACCCAAAGAGACAACAGGGGAAAATGACTAAATAGAATGATAACAAAATCAACAGTCACAGATAATGAAATCGCTGACGATTTTCCCCAAAAGACACGTCTACTAAGGTCAATAAGCAAACGTTTTGAAAATGAAAATGCCAATATCCTTTACTGTTCAACCCATCCAAAATATTAAGAAATAAAAAAAGTAACAGAAAAAAGAACTAACAGCAAGACTGACATAATAACAAAACAAACAAGCTGTAAGAACAGATGAACAGATCTTCAAGAAGACTAAACAAAAAAAAATCAGCAAACCAACACACATACAATCAAGACAAAACATAATCAAACAAACAATCATGAATATAAAAACAAAGACCAGGCAGATTAGCGGAAAGAAATTCTGTCTGATGTATGTGAGGGTGGAGGGGAGAGTGGTAGAGGGGAGGAAGTTAGGAAAAAGGGAAATAAGGAAAGAGTTTATGCCTGTGTGCGTGCGCGCGTGTTTGCCTGCTCTGATCTGCGTGCACATGTGTGGAGAACATAAAGGTGTGTGTGAGATAACATGCACAGCGATGTGGGCCCAGAGGTGGGAAAGTGGAATGATTGCTGCCTGCCGACTTACGCCTACTATACCATTCCAGTGTCAGTTTGACCTGCTTTTAGTTTTCTCTCTCTCTCTCTCTCTCTCTCTCTCTCTCCTCTCTCTCTCTCTCTCTCTCTCTCTCTCTCTCTCTCTCTCTCTTCTTACCTGTTGTGTGTGGTGTGCTGTGTGTGTGTGTGTGAGTGTGTGTGTGTGTGTGTGTGTGTGTGTGTGTGTGTGTGTGTGTGTGTGTGTGTGTGTGTGTGTGTGTGAAAAAGAGAAAGAGTGATTCTGTGCCAAAGTCAAAGTCAAAGTCAAAATTCTATTTCCAGATGGTACATTGAGTAAGCAATAATTTTTTTTCATCAAGCCATCTATCTAGTAAAAATATGTGTGTGTGTGTGTGTGTGTGTGTGTGTGTGTGTGTGTGTGTGTGTGTGTGTGTGTGTGTGTGTGTGTGTGTGTGTGTGTGGAGGAGAGAGAGAGAGAGAGACACACACACACACACACACACACACACACACACACACACACACACACACACACACACACCACACACAGATGGGTGGAGCGTGTCGTGCTTCATTCTCACCTTCTGCTGGAGTTAATAGTAGGACCTAGTGGATACACTGTGTTAATGATGTTCTCCACTTCACGTCAACAAAAAAGTCTTTGCTTGCGTTTCTACAGCCCTGCTTTCCCGTTTATTGTGCTCTCTCTCTCTCTCTCTCTCTCTCTCTCTCTCTCTCTCTCTCTCTCTCCTCTCTCTCTCTCTCTCTCTCTGTGTTTAAATGAGCATGTTTGTCCATACCTATGGATATATATGACTTCCCACGTTGCCCCTTTTTTTTATAGTTTTAAGCACCCACACAGCTCGCATACATACACACATACATACATGTGCGCGAGCGCATGCTAACACACACACACACACACACACCAATATAAACAAAACACAAAATGTGCACACACATCATAACCCCCCCCCCCCCCAAACAACTCACCTACACACACACACACATACACACACATATACACACACGCACACACATACACACACACATCACACACACGCACACACACACACACACGCACACACATGCACACACACACATACACACACACATGTGCACCCACACGTGAATGCCCAGAGGCCCCAAGTCTATAGTATTAATTAGGTGGCGTGGTTTCTTAGTGTAAGGCCGTTCGTTGGCTTCATAATCTAACATTTCAGTCAGGTCACGGCTTGATTCTCTCTCTCTCTCTCTCTCTCTCTCTCTCTCTCTCTCTCTCTCTCTCTCTCGCTCTCTCTCTCTCTCTCTCTCTCTCTCTCTCTCTCTCTCTCTCTCTCTCTCTCTCTCTCTCTCTCTCTCTCTCTCGTTACGGCCCACTAGGTTCCTCTAGCTGCGATTAACAACCCAGTCGGCGCCATAAAACACGGAAAAACCTGAAACCCAAAACTGCCGGTTATCTTGGGAAAGACGGAGAGACCGGTGGACAAACAGACAGGCAGACTGACAGACAGACAAACCAGCATATTCCGAGATCATACCATTTACTTTGATACAATAGTTCTTCCATGCATCCATTGTGATTCAGTTGCATCCACCCCCCCCCCCCCTTTTTTTTCCACGATCACTTTATATAAAATCTGAATGAAACACAGAGAGAGAGAGAGAGAGAGAGAGCTCACACACACACGCGCACGCGCACGTGCACACACACCACACACACACACACACACACACACACACCACACACACACACACACACACACACACACACACACACACACACACACACACACACACGATAAATTGAAAACACACACACACATACATGATAAATTGAACACACCACACACACACACACACACATGGGGGGGGGGGAGAAAGGGGGATATTATGTGCGTACACCACAGCCTGTGTTGCGATTGCCAGCGTCCCGCGTGAGCTTGTAGGCAAAATGCCCATGGGACATCCAAGACGTCAAACCATGATTGCATCTAAACGTGCTTAGTTTACTGTCCGCATCCATAGTCCCAGACAGACTCTTGAATCAACGAATTCATGAATAAACTGCCAGAGCAAAAACATCGTCCAGAGATTGCCTTTATGATTCATCATGTCAGGCCCAGTCTTCCTTACATGTTTGTTTATTAGTCTATCAAATTAGCAAACAGGTCAAACACAGATACTTGTATCTAGCTTTATGATTATCGTATAATATACGCTCAACCCGCACAGGCTCGCGCGCGTACACAGAGAGACAGAGAGACAGACAGAGAGGGGGGAGACAGAGAGAGAGATAGAGAGATAACAGACAGAGAACAGAGAGACAGAGAGACAGACAGACAGACAGACAGAGAAATCGACAGGGGAAGAAACCAGCCACCTCGACCAATCAACAAACACGCTCGGAGTGGCAGAAAAAGGGGGAAAGGAGAACGGGAATAACAAAAAATAATATAACACATAAATTGGCAAAGGGAGGAGAGGAGAAGAGGGGAGGGAGGGTGGTGGGGGGAAGAGCGCCGGCCAAGTCAATGACATCTTGATAACAGCAGCCAGCATTGATCATCGAGCGATGCCGACCTGGCACCGTGAGTCACGAACAGTGTACAGTCAGCACAATGCATGCGGCATGCCCCAGTGAGGACACGACATGGCTGGCTACATAGCCAGTCTGGCTGGCTGTCTGTCCTGTCTGTCTTGTCCACTGCTAGCCAAGCAGACTCATTGAAATTGTTATCCCCGAAGTCTGAATACAGCTACCTTCATGGTGGGCAAAAAACGGTTGCATCTAGGCAAAATCTCACACCATTGGTGAAACTGGGAGGAAGGCAAAGAAGCAGAGTGGAACTACTGAGGAGGCTATAAGTATAATCTAGAACTATCATGACAATCAATAACCGATCAGTTTCTCCACGCACACTTCATTATCTCTGGATTCATTACAAAGTTACAATCTTGAGCACTGTCATCTGACTGGGTTCTCACGTACAGGGAGGCGGGTGAAGGGGACTGGCGAAAAACAAGAATTCTGGAGAACCACGGTTAAAGATCTGACTGAGGAGGTGGTGGTGGTGGTGGTGGTGGTGGGTGGTGGTTGTTGTTGTTGTGGTGGTGGTGGTGGTGGTGGTGGTGGTTGCGTGATCCCCAGCGGAACACCCTGAAAGGTCACGCAGAACCTGGACTCTGAGTGACTCACTCACTCATCTAGGCCTACATGTACAGCGCCTACCTGGGGAATTCATGTCAGATTAAAAGGACACACTGGACGAGAAGTTTGCGTGCACATCTATTTGTGGTTCTTTTCAAATACCTCAGCACGTAGGCAGCCATACTCCGATTTCTGAGGATTTTGTGACATGAGCGATTTTATGGGTACGCATTGTGTGCTCGTGTGTGTGTATGTGTATGTATGTGTGTGTGTTGTGTGTGTGTGTGTGTGTGTGTGTGTGTGTGTGTGTGTGTGTGTGTGTGCGTGCGTGCGTGCGTGCGTGTGTGGTGTGTGTGTGTGTGTGTGTGTGTGTGTGTGTGTGTGTGCGTGTGCGTGTGTGTGTGCGTGTGTGTGTTGTGTGTGTGTGTGTGTTGCTTACTGGTGTTTTCATTGGTGCCAAAGTCATTTGCTGTGTGCTGTTTTGTGTTCTGTTTGCAATGTTTATACAGTTGGGGTAGATGTGTGGGAGGGGGGTAGAATATAAAAAGGGGAGAGGGGGAACCGGCAGGAGACATCCTGTTTCTGTTCCCCAGTAATTTCCATTTTCAGGGATGAGCGGTGGGATGAGGGTTGTGTTATCTCTTGACTATAGTACACAATTAGCTTTTCCAAAGAGGCTCTCAAAATCAGAACAATTAAGCTACAAATGAAAGCTATAATAACACAAACCCTACTTGCATTCTTAAAGAAATTTTAATAACCTATTCTAAGACTGTTTTAAGAACAGTCATTCGTCTACAGACAAGAACACTGTTTTCACTCTTTCACGATATTCGCAGCTTTAAAAATATATATATATTCACAGTTACGGTATCATTAGAACACTCGCGATACAGCCTACCACAAACACGATAACACAAAACTGATTTATGCGCCTGCATTGTGTTTATCATTTCATATTCATAATATCAGGCAGCTAAACTAAACGGGTGGGTGGGTGAAGGGAGGGAGGGATGGAGGGAGGGATGGATGGATGGATGGATGGATGGATGGATGGATGGATGGATAACCCAACAAAGTATCTGTGCACTGATACGACCCTGAGAACTGCGGTCACCACAGCACTGGACTAGGCTAGGCAGGCTACGTAATCTCGAACACACCCTCGACCGCGCCTACCAGCCTTACCTAACCAACAACCCCTCAACTTCGTGTCTGACTGGATCCCTGCAGCGTTATATCATGAACCCTCATTGTTTGAAGGGTTTCCCTCCACTGATTTTCGATTTTTAAAAATGGACCCGTTTCTTTGTAAGTTGATCGATAAAAAATGAAGTCAGACAATTCCCCGTTTTTGTTGATAGAGAACACATCGCCACACACGGGCTCTTACATAGGATGGGAACAGAAAGAAACCTGAACAGACTAGCAATAACTAGTCCAGCCTAGCAAGCAAGCCTCTCGCTGCCTTGCAGTAGGCTACAGCGTGATATTGCGTCAGCTCGCTGCGGCCACATCCCCACGAAATCAGCACTGGAGATAAGCATGTAGGATGGAAGAAAAGTAGGCCTAAGCAACAAGACAGAACTAGGCTAGCCAACAGTGGAGCAAGCACCAATGACTGAACGAAAATGCGGTGACAACTTACCCTCAGTTCTGCTTGACCAGCAAAGCGTGGGAGAGAGAGACTTGAGTGAAACAGCAGGATGGTGTAGGCCTGGGTAGTGTACTACAATCCGCCACGTGAAATCAGCCAGCACACACACACACACACACACACACACCACAGCACACCATGCGGGGTCCCCTCTTGCCTTGTAGCTAGCGAGTGCCCCAGCGTCTGTGCAGGTCACCCTTCCTTATCCCATCTGCGAACACAGGCCCGAGCTGGGGGGCCATTCCTACACGATCACACCCATCTCCGACACTGTCGTCCAACTTCATCAATTACTGGATCACCACGAGTAAAGCGCTGACAAGTGCCACACTGGGAGTGCGAGAGAGAGATTGGCGCGAGATGTTCTTGAAACGAGCGGGTTGGCGGTGTAGTGGTGGCAGGGACCAACACACGCGCACACACACGCACACGCACACACAAAGCACCGGTAACACACACACTCACGAGCAGCTGTGTCGGTGTCGGGTCACCGAGGGCACGCTTGTTGAAGGCACGCGTAGTGTGCACCACTGAAGAAAGGTACGGTGCAGCCAACAGTGCCGATCACTTAGGCTAACTACACCTCCACCACCACTGTAGCTAGCGGTGCGCTCTGCAGGCTGTCAGAGTGGAATCTATCACTTCAATCCCAGTGCCCAACCGGCGCTGCCAGCAGTCAGGCAGGCAGGAGACGATCGCTTGCTTGCTGGCAGTCTGCTGGCCTAGCCTAGCCTAGCTGCTGTTGGACTTTCCCTCTTGTGTCTGAGTCAGAGAAGGAAGCCTACAGTGTAGTAGACATCTCGTGTAGTGGTGCCCTGGCCCGCCAGTCACCATGTGCGAACAATATTCTGTGCTGCTTTTTTTCTGTCTTTTTATTTTTCCCTCTGACTCTTCATGCATGTTCTTTTCTGCTTTGGGGACTCTAGCCTAGCTTCCCATCTGCAGTCTCTGTGTGTGTGTGTGTGTAGCCTGTGTGTGGGAAACTGTCTCTTCCCAACTTCATGTAGCCTGGCCTAGGCCTAGCGTAGCCTAGTAGGCGAATTTTCCGCCGCCTTCTTCTGTAGTTTTCCATTCACCTCTGACCTGAGCGGGGTCACCCGCCATGTGGTGGATATCATGACTGCAGCAGCCACAGGCAGAGAAAGGGCTGCCTGTTCTCTCTGCCGTTCACGTTACATTACAACACTGATGGCAGCAGGCTGAGCACTCACGTCTGCTTGTTTGGCAAATACGATACAATGCTCCTTCCTCCCGCGAAATGACATAACCACTATGATACAAGGCTAATCATCACGATAAGGATGCTCGTCCAACCAGACAGCGTGGATGAGGTGAATATCCTATAGGGCCTAGGCTACATCACAAATGCAGCATCTAATAATCCCTGTTTGTGAAAAGACGTTTACAAGAAGACCACAAAATGCAGCCTGCGCTGAACATTCATTCAGATAACGAAAGTCGCAATTCATCTTCGTCCACAAAATGCCAAATCTTCAGCCTCAATAGTTAAACATGCCTGAAGCATAGAAACTGCTCTGTGATACCAGAGACTGGTGGATCATTTGTAACTCCAGTGTTCACTCCGGAAATACCACACATAGCTGGACTGCAAGATGCCAGTGGGTCGTCCTTCTAACTCATTTGGAGATGTCGCTTGTCAGTCCGTTTTTCCAGTTAAGCAAGTCATCTTTATGGAATGTAGTAAGAGGAATTATGATAACCACTTTATCCTGAAGTAACCGAAAAAACTACAACTGATTAATATATTCCTGTAACAAAACACAAACAAACGGCCCTACCAACTGACATTATCCCAGTAAGCCACGCTTAGTTACAGGCCTACAGCAGAAAGAAAGGACAGGGGAGGGGGTTTTCAGTCTCTTGGGTTTCTAGTTGAGACTCACGCCATGGCATAGGCCTGCTCAGCACTTGTGCTGAAAGTCAAACGACATTCACAAGCCCCTCGCCTTCAAATGTCGTTGTGGTGGAATTCACGTCCCAGCGGAGATTTCCGATTTAGGGATCCACCTTCCGCTGCCTGCCTTTTCTATATTACCTTCCATCGTTACATGTCTAGCAAACCCCAGAATTATTGTCCGTTCGGCAGAGGACAAAATACAAAAGCGTGGTGCAATGTCTCAGTAAAAAGTCCTGTCCTGGGGCCGTGTGTCGTCTGCTACTTCGAGTTTTATGTTCGTCAAGAGTAGCATCCCATGCCTGCGTCAGCGGCATATGACAGCGAGGCGGTTTTCACTGCGGTGCCAAACAAACCAACATGAATTTCTGTGGGGGGGAAAAAGCGTGGCTGCCATCACGTAGCCTCTAGACACTAACCTTCAAGCTTCATGGTCCAGACATAACAGGATTTTTTTATTCATCATTTTATTTCCCCTCACATCTGAGATCTGGCATCAGTTAATTCAGGCAAGATGCTGATCGTGTCAGATTTGTTCACGTCAGGCAAGAGTCAGAAGAGAGTGCTTACTTAACGGGACTGAGACAGCCGATAAGCAGAATAATATTTGAATTGGAACGATGAAGGAAGACAGTCTTCCTATCGTTATAATGTTACGATGTTTCTGACTCAAACTCTTTTCTTTTCTTGTACCTAACGGAGACTGCACGTGCTTCAAATCTCACGCCTGCCTGGGCACCGGACCCATGTGATGACTTTGGAGCAACGTCAAGGAGTTTACATCATCATCACTTCACAGCTCCTCTTTCTCTGTTTAGCTTACAGCCTCTTCTTCTTCTTTCTTTCCTTCTTCTTCTTCTTCTTCTTCTTTTTTCCCTTCTTCTCTTCTTCTTCTTCTTCTTCTTCTTCTTCTTCTTCTCTTCTTCTTCTTCTTCTTCTTCTTCTTCTTCTTCTTCTTCCATTCTTCTTCTTCTTCTTCTTCTTCATTCTTCTTCGCTTCTTCTTCTTCTTTTCGCATTCTTCCTTTTCTTCGCTTCTTCTTCTTCCTTTCTTCTTCTTCTTCTTCTTCGTTCTTCTTCTTCTTTTTTTTCTTCTTCTTCTTCTTCTCTTCTTCCTTCTCTTCTTCTTCTTCTTCACAATTCTTCTTCTTCGCAATTCTTCTTCTTCGCAATTCTTCTTCTTCGCAATTCTTCTTCTTCGCAATTCTTCTTCTTCTTCGCAATTCTTCTTCTTCGCAATTCTTCTTCTTCTTCGCAATTCTTCTTCTTCTTCGCAATTCTACTTCTTCGCAATTCTTCTTCTTCTTCAGAATCTTCGCAATTCTTCTTCTTCTTCAGAATTCTTCGCAATTCTTCTTCTTCTTTTTTTCTTCTCTGTTCATACAGAAACATTTCGTGTGTGCAATGTACCATTCCGTGTGACCATTAGCGCTGGCTTGGAGCATTAGACACAGACATGAGTGGAAAAATATATGTATATATACAAAAACAAAGCAAAAAGAAATGATAGAGAAATTGTGAGTGGTTACCTGTACTTGTTTTCCTGTACTACTACTAGATCTACATCATCAAAAGAAAAAAAGAAGAAAAACTCAACCACAGTACAATTATAAAGCACCCTAACTTTGCTGTTAATTGTGAAAGAGTGGAAACGCACATAGCCTCCAAGCCCTAACCACCCAACTGAATATTTCATGGAGCGCTCAGACAGCAACTGTTGTTGTCAGTGCTGTGAGCGGAGAAAGCGTCGCCATCAAGCGCCTGACGAGCCCACTGTGGCACGTCCAGTAGCCGCTTACCTGAGAAAACAAGTCATGGTCCGCCTCCACAAGCCCAGCGAGAAGAGTCGACCCTGTACTGCTGCTAGTGGGTCCCTTGGGTGACTGGTATTCAAGGATGCGTGGTTGTGCTTCCATATAAGCAAGACCCCACAAGCCAGAAACCCTGTACCAATGTCATGTAATCAGCTCGGGCTCTTGCAGCACTTGTGTTTACGTTGTCCTTGCGCAGTTGCTTATAGAATTATACTACTTTTGGGGTGGCCCGAGACGCCGAAATGGGATGACCTACTGCTACAGTCCTGAAATGGGATCATTACGCCTTGACTCTAATACAAATCTCAAACAATAGAAAAATCAAGCTAGAAACAACCTGCAGTGACGATAATGATAGCTTTTAATTTGTCGTTTAGCCAGACAGTGGAATGATAACAATAATTATTATGCTCAGTCAGGGGGCGGGATAACGTAGTGGTTAGATAGAGCCTTGCGCCTGAGATCGAGCCTGGGTTCGAGCCACCATCTCTGGAGGTGCACAGAAAGACTTAATTATAACAATGCCTGCCATCCGTTCCTATCGGCACGTAAAGGGATTTTTCCTGTAGAGTTAACATCAGTACCGACTCCATTTTCCCCAAAGTCCTGATGAGACTATCAATCGAGGCTCCGCACGCAGAACATCTCACGTGCAGGTTAAAACCTGTTCTGCCTTTCGAAAGAGTAGGATAATGCGTGCTGATAAGAACGGATGACAAAAATAATATAAAAAATCCGCATGCACACGGGTGTCGTGTTCAGACATCATCCCCGCAGCTGGAGTGCGGCTACCTTAGTTAATGGTGGGATAAAATGGTCGCGTACGCAAAAATCTCACCATTGGTGAACCGCAGATCTCCAGCCGAGGAACTGTACAAAGATGCCCAGAATAAATGAAGCCTAGATGAGTGTCAACATGTTTACCCCAAACACAATTTCTTGTGAATCTTGTAATATATTGTATGTGTTTGTTGTGTTGTATTTTCTTGTGTTGCACTGCATATATCGTATTGCACTGTAAATCACTTTCAGTCATATCAGATTTTTGTGTGGGAAATTCGGGTACTCTTTCCTGGAAGAGCCCATCGCCACAAGAACAGTGCCATGCCACCCATTATCGGCATACCTTTAAAGATTGCTGATACCACCATGAGAGCAGGGTAGGAAGTGACCATAGAATCTGAATGATCTTTGTTATATTGCAGGGTAGCCCAGTTGTACAAGAACAGGTTTCCAATCCCAAAAGTCATGAAAACATAGGCTTTATTATCTTCCCGTTTGTGCCCAAAACTTTTCCCCCATCCATTATCCATTCAATGAGTGGTGGTCTGGGTGCGAGTCTTTCGGGTGAGACGATAAATCGAGGCCCCGTATGTTACACATCATTATTTAGCGCACATAAAAGAACCCACGGCAACAAGAGGGTTGTCCCTGGCAAAGCGATGCAGAAAAAAGCCCACTCTGATAGGGAAACAAATACCGTTGTAGACAGGAAGAAGACAAAAATAATGCGTGGTGCTGCACTTGTAGCAACGCGCTCTCCCCGGGGAAGGAGAGCAGCCCAAATTTCACGCAGAGAAATCTGCTGTGACAGAAAGTGCTTTAAATAAAATACGCTCAAATTTTGATGGAATTTGACTTCCACGTGGGGATGCCAGGCGCCTGTCCGTATAAATGGCATCCCCCCCCCCCCCCCTTCTGAACATTCCCTGCTAGAAATTCCCTCTTTTCTATCCCTGTCTTTCTTTCTGCCCTGTTTTTTTTTCATTCTAGTCCTTCGGGTCAGACTATAAACACACGTCCCGTGAGTGAACGCATGCAGAACATATTGCCCACACGTTAAAACCTGTTCCACTTTTCCAAAGAGTAGGCCATTGAGTGTCGGTTGGAATAGATGACAAAATTTACAAACTGCAGTTTACAAATTTACAAACTGCAAACACACGTGGAATGGATAGTTTTTAAAAAAGAAAAAACCTCACATACACAGTGCTTATTTCATTATCCCCGAAATAAAAGAATTTTTTTTTTAATTAAAAATCATTCTGTCTTCAACTTCTTGTGCTTTTTATTCTATCTTATTGGTCCATTCACCTACCTTTTTCTCCCCCAGAAAGACTTTCAAGAGAACCATTCTCTTCTTGGTCCATTCACCTACCTTTTTCTCCCCCAGAAAGACTTTCAAGAGAACAAGTCTCTTCTTGGTCCATTCACCTACCTTTTTCTCCCCCAGAAAGACTTTCAAGAGAACAAGTCTCTTCTTGGTCCATTCACCTACCTTTTTCTCCCCCAGAAAGACTTTCCAGAGAACAAGTCTCTCCCACACCGGAGCTGGTTGTGCTGGGTCTGACTTGTCAGGCGCTTAACGGAGCATTCTCACCCATTATTATTATGAGCGTTCGAGAGAAGAAGAAGAAGAAGAAGAAGAAGAAGAAGAAGAAGATCAGCGATTGGATGCCTGCCACAGCTTTATACCTTTTGTGTAGGCCATGAAATAATTATAGCTTCTACATGTTAAAAATCCCCCCCCCTCTCTCTCTCTCTCTCTCTCTCTCTCTCTCTCTCTCTCTCTCTCTCTCTCTCTCTCTCTCTCTCTCTCTCGTCTTATATTATCCCTGATAAGGACGGGCACTGGATGTAAAAAAAGAAAAGAAAAAAAGTACATGGGTGCTTATTCATTATCCATTATCCTCCAAATAAAAGAATTTGATTTGATCTGTGTGTGTGTGTTTGCATTGTGTGTGTGTGTGTATGTTGTGTGTGTGTGCACACTGTGTGTGAGTGTGTGTGTGAGGGGAGAGACAGAAAAAAATGTGTGTGCATGTGTGTGTGTGAGAGAGAGAGGAGAGAGAGAGAGAGAGAGAGAGAGAGAGAGAGAGAGAGAGAGAGAGAGAGAGAGAGAGAGAAATGTGTGTGTGTGCGTGAGAGAGAGAGAAAATGTGTGTTTGTGTATGTGTGTGTGTGTGACAAGGGCACTCAAAGAAGCCGGATTGTTGGACGGAATCGTGATGTCAGCTCATCTCTCTATATGCAGATGTAGGGGCCCTTTGTGGCTCCTGGGAACAAGGATATTGTATTCAGACCCTGCATAGCTCTCACACAATGGAATGACTTCACCTCTTTGTTCGTTAAAGATCCGTTCCGCCTTTTCTAAAAACCAAATTTTGTTTTTTTATGTTTTCTCTCTCTCTCTCCTCTCTCTCTCTCTCTCTCTCTCTCTCTCTCTCTCCTCTCTCTCTCTCTCTCTCTCTCTCTCTCTCTCTCACACACACACACACACACACACACACACACACACACACACACACACACACACACACACAACTTTGAATAATAAAAATTCTACTTGATTCAGTTCTTTTTTGTCATGCCTCCCCTCTTTTCCTGTAACACAATTTTATATTCCGACTATTGTTTGGGTTTGGTTTTTGTGTGGTTTTTTTTTTGTTGTTGTCTTTTTTTGGGGGGAGGGTCTCTTATTTGGGGAGGTGGGTGTTTCATTGCCGGAGGGGGGGGGGGGGGGTTGTTGTTTTTGCTTTGTTTCCCTTTTTCTGTTT
This sequence comes from Stramonita haemastoma, assembly GCA_030674155.1. Classification (NCBI taxonomy): domain Eukaryota; kingdom Metazoa; phylum Mollusca; class Gastropoda; order Neogastropoda; family Muricidae; genus Stramonita; species Stramonita haemastoma. The sequence goes on along the minus strand of CM060316.1, from coordinate 3,051,541 downwards.
AGAGGGGAGGATGGGCAAAAACAGACCATTATTTTCATCTTATCTTAAAAACCTACCTCGTCTTCGTAAACTCTCTACCCCCACCCCACCCTCCTCTGCCCCACCCCCTCTTCTATCCAGTCCCTGGCCCTCCACCTTTTCACCTTTTGTCACATCTGTGTCTTTCAGTGACCTGCATAATTATGTCCAGTAGCTTAGGGTGGGACTCGGCTACTTGGTCACTGTAAGCTGGCTATAAACAACAGGGACTGAGCCATCAGGGGGGATTCACAAAGTCCGTTAATTAATCACTATAGTGCCGGCCTGTGCTCCTCTCTCTCTCTCTCTCTCTCTCTCTCTCTCTCTCTCTCTCTCTCTCTCTCTCTCTTCTCTCTCTCCTCTTTCTCTCTCTCTCTCTCTCTGAATCTCTGGCTGGACTGGGACAAAAGGAATAGATGGGATTCTATTTGGTTGGGATCGATTCCCCATGTTTATGTGATGTTTACTGCTGTTAGTGTTCTTCCCACAGTCCATGTACCCCGGATGTGATGTCAGTTCGTTAGTCATGCGCAATGTGTATGTTAGAGTAAAAGTATGTTTTTTGTTGTTGCTGCTAAATCAGTAAACAAACATTACTCCTTTGTTTTATTGTTGTGAAAAAGAAAACCCGAGACAACCTCTGTATTTGAAAAAATAAAGTGTTTGAATTGAATTGAATTGAATTGAATTGAATTGAATTGAACAGACGAACACTGAGATCGTGCCACCATGCCATTCACAACAACAACAACAACAACAACAACAGTCCGCTTCCTCCTGTAAAAACCCTGTCAGAGGTCCTTTGCGTGAGAAAAAGCGGTTAGGGTCAGGGGAGAGCAGCAGGCCTAATATAAACAAGGGATCGCTTGCTGTTTACACCGGCAATCCAAGTCTGAATTGGGGTCTTTCCCACGCGAGGATTTTTACTGAAGACTACAAACCAGGAAGGCATTGTATTTCATCTAATCCAAATTGAGGAGGAGATATTATGATACAACCGATGCCCCCCCCCCCCCTTTCCTCGAAAAGAAAGAAGTAAGACAAGGAAGAACAGGGGTGGGAGGGAGGAGGAAGGGAGGGGGAGGAAGAGAAGAAGCAGAAAGAGGGGACAAGACAAAGAAAAAGGAGGAGGAGGAGATGGGAAAAGCTAGAAAAAAACACCCAGCAAAACAAAACAAGCCAAAAATCAACCAGCCAAAAGATGACAAAAGCAGAAAGATTGGACATCCTTGCTGTGTTTATCTGGACGTTGACATAAACACTGACAGTGTAATCACTTGGTAAATGTGAGAAAGAAAACTGAGTCATAAGTGTGGTGTTATGACTGTGCTGTACTGCTGATTGTGTTGTATCATGAAAAAAACACACATATATTTATCACAGTGGTGGTGGGGGAGGGTTTTTTCTTGATTTATTGTTCCTTAGCTGAGAGCTCCGAGGTTCACCACATACATGAGATACTTCGCACGTTCATGGACTCGCTCCAGTCATCATTAAGGTAGCAGCATTCCGACTTCGGTGAACACGTCAGACGTGTGTGTGTGAAATTCTGATTGCTTCTATGCCTTAGAAATGGCACGTCGCCACATTACGGTGCCACTGGACTAAATTAAAGAAAGAGTCCTTGTCTACGTGAGAAAACTACCTACAAAAGTACCTAGGCCTGTGTACTGTAGAAAATAATTATGCCAACGGCAGCGTTGTTGATTACCAAGGGTTTTCCTCTTTGTTCTCCTTTCTTGGTATGCATTGCAGGTGTGTTGCTCACGGGACTTTGGCTGATCGTTTTTTCTTCAAAACACCAGCAATTTCCACTGTTTTCTTGGAAACACTGGCAATCACAGCACCTATCAAAGGCTGCGGGAATGAGGAAGAATGGAGTTTTTGCCAATTGCCAATCCCGAACCTCTCATGTTCTAAACGGGCGCATTAACTGCTACATTAAAAATAGTACAATTATTCTATTGTATCATATTGTGTTGTGTTATATTCCATTTTAGTGTATTGTATTGGCTTGCATTGTATTGTATTGGCTTGCATTGAATTGTATTGTATTGCATTGCATCGTACTGTATCATATTGTATCGCATTGCATTGCATTGTATTGTATTGCATTCCATTGCATTGTATTGTTTTGAATTATTTTGTATTGTATTGAATTACATCTTTCAGTCTTGGCCGACTTTTCTGCAAATTCGGGCAGCTCTCCCCGGGGAGAGTGCGTGGTCACAAGAGCAGTACCATTCATTAAAAGAAATCATGACTGTATGTTTATTTGTTTCTTACAAGAGTGGCTTTTTTAATCAATAATGCCAGGGACAACTATTTTGGAGCCTTGGGTTCTTTTACGCACGCCAAAAGTATGTTAGGGGAAGGGATAGCTCAGTGGTCAGAGCACTCACTTTACCCCAGCTAAGGTTAAACAGCATCGAGCGTGGTTACCAAGTGGATGGGTGACCGTTTGCACGCCTTGGCTTCAGTACAGTCCCCCAGTCCACCCAGTTGTAAATGGGAACCTGCCCTCTTTAGGGTCAGGGAAGGTAAAGCAGCGAGGGAGAGGAGATGGGCGCGCCCTCAACATGCTGGCCCCTAGAGAAGCTGAGGCCTCTGATGGCTCTCTCCCCTATGGGACACCTGTACCTTTCCACCTGCTCTTGTGTCGTTGAGCTCTTCGAAAGAAGAGCAACCCGAATCCTAGGCAGAGAACTGTGGCGTGACTAGCAGTGGCCCACATACAGTGTGTAATGCAGAGTGGGCAGAATGCGGACAGGTGGTTTATGTTCACATCACGACATCTGACCACTCCCTCACTTTACTGGGCATTCTCATTTCATAAACAATTGCCTCTGTGTGTGTGTGTGTGTGTGTGTGTGTGTGTGTGTGTGTGTGTGTGTGTGTGTGTGTGTGTCTGTGTCTGTGTTGTGTGTGTGTGTGTGTGTGCTGCTATCGTAGGTACAAATGCTGGAACGTACACGCGCACGCAAGCACGTTCCTGCGTGCAAAGACGCATTCACACACACACACACATGCGCGCGCGCGCCCACACACGCACACACACACACACACAAAACCACCACTACCACTTCCACCACCACCACCACCACTACCACCAGAGAGAGAGGTGGGGGGGAGAGATAATACATCATACAAAGACACACAGTAAGACACCCCCACCCTACACACATCACAACACACACACACACACACACACACACACACACACACACACACACACACACAAAACACACACAACACACACAAGATGGGCGGCGACATATACACCATCTTGTTTACTGTTGACAGAAGCCTGTCACCTTAGTCACGACCTAAGGGAGGTAATAAATGGACCAAAGGGAGGTGATAAATGGACCTGTCACTTCTCCCAATCTTGGGCCTGAGTCACCAGCCCTGTGAGGATTAACTGCCCCTTGCCTCTCTCTTTCGCTACCGAAACACTACGCTTCCCCACTTTGCGGTTCAAGTCTTCGAAGTCGGAAAGTGGCTATCTTCATGGTAGGCAAAAAAGGTTGCATATGCAAAATCTCACCATTGGTCAACCTCAAAGCTCCAGCCGAGGAATGAAAATAATTTTTTAACGTATTTCTTCGGACATGGCTATGTAAAAATACGAACAGTAAGTTAAAAAGAAAAAAAGGTAAAGGTGTCCCATAACCTATGTGGTCGTAGAGAAGCGAGATGACAGAGACCTCAGCTTCTCTAAGGGACCAGCATATATAGAGGGCAGTGCCCATATCCTCTCCCTCGCTGCTTTACCTTCCCTGATCCTAAAGAGGGCAGGTGCCCGTTTACAGCTGGGTGAACTGGGGGACTGTACTGAAGCCAAGACGCACGAACGGTCGGTCACCAATCCAGTTGGTAACCACGCTCGATGCTGCTTAGCCTTAGCTTGGGGAAAGTGAATACTCTGACCACAGAGCTATTCCGTCTCCAAAAATACGAGTAGGAACACTTAAATATCTCAAAATACATGAGAAATTCATGTAGGTTACAAACATAACTAAAAACAACTAGCAAGTAAACATTTAGCACAGAACAGCACAACAAGACCTCATAGTTTTAGGCAAACTGTTTCCTATAACAAGAACATTCAGATATCAATGATATCCATCCATATGTGTGTGTGTGAATAAGTACGAAAGCACTGGCACATGTGTCACACACACACACACACACACACACACACACACACACACACACACACACACCACACACACACACACAACACACACAACCTACAGCACTCCGTTACCTCAGTGCGGGATTCAAACCCACACCCTTTGCTAACTATTCAGGGCCACCACGACTCCTACCTTCAGCCACGAGGCCAATGTGCCCCGCACTATTCAGATTATAGAGTTATGAAAAAGAGGACAAAATTAATATTCATATATTCATGGTCATGTGACTAGGGAAATATCCAGACCACAGGTAGAAGAACATAACAAAATGATATATTCATAGTCAGGTCACGAGGTTTGGGGTAGATCAAAGGTAGATATGATTTGTAGGGGGGTCTTTGTGGTGTATGTGTGTCTCTGTCTTTTTTATCTGTTTGTCTATCTACCTACTTACATGTCTGTCTGTCTGTCTGTCTCTGTCTGTCTCTTTCTCTCTCTCTCGCTCTCGCTCTCTCTCTCTCTCAAATCGATAGATCGATATCTGTGTGTGTGCGTGCGTGTGAGTGCGTGCGTGTGTGTGTTTGTGTGTGTGTGTGTGTGCCTGAAAGGGAGAAATCAAGTATATGACATGTCTTTGGAGCACCCCCTAATACACACACACACACACACACACACACACACACACACACACACACACACACACACACACACACACACACACACACCACACACACGCACACACAGCGCACACGCGCGCACAGGCAGGAGGACACGTGCTTCAGCTCAGCATGTTTCCAACCTCGTCCCAAAACCGCTATGTCTATTTCACTTCTCAAATGACATCAAACTTGTCCGGACAAAATGTCAGTGACTTTCTCACAGCATATATTGCAGTATCGTCTGTCAAAACGAACCCAGCATGTCACATTTGTCAACTCAGTGGCATGAAACGTCACAACATGAGCATAGCTGAACCAAGCAATGACAACGTTCTATCTGGGCTGACATTAGTTTAGCCACACCGTACTTTCAACCATGTTGTTTATAGCCCCGCCGAAAACACTGGCCATTGGCCAATCGGGGCTGCACACCATACTTACCATAACTCACCTATATCTATGCCTACGTTGCTTTAACACTCTCGGTTTACTACCACCTCCAATAGAAAAATCCCCCGTAGGGATGGCGGGGGACCTGTTCGTATCGAAATTCGTATCACATTCTGGAAATTCTGTGCTAGGAATTTCCTCTTTTTTTCTTCCTCTTTGTTTCTGCTTTGTTTCTTTTCTTCCTGTCTCTTCCTTCTTGTCTGTTGTTTGCCTCTTGGTCCATTCCCCAAGCACAGTAGCAAGACAAGCAACGTAACACACAGTCTGGCAGGATGACAGACAGGTAAGCAGAAAAAAACCAGGTAGGCAGGCTGGAAGACGGACCAGCGTGTGGGTAAGCAGGAAGAAGAAGAAGGGGAGGAGGAGGGGAGAAAGAGACGGAGGAGGAAGAGGATCAAGAAGAAGAAGAAGGATAAGATCTTATCACATTTGAAATGAAGAATCACGCACAAGCACATGCCACAGGACCTAAGTTTATGGTCTCATATTTGCTCTGCTCTAATAATAAAAACAATAACAAGAAAGACACCACCACTAAAAACAACAGCAACAATAACATTGCTCACACACCAATGAACCACATACACCCCATCCAACCCCTCCCCTCCACACACACACACACACACACACACACACACACACACATACACGAAACTCATCGTTCATCCCCAATCCTGTACATACCTGATGTTGACCACGAAAGATACCACACACGCATGGCGCTGAGTTTTGAAGGTGCTGAGTGTGTGTCACCTGAGGTGAGAAAAAAAGCGTGGACATTCAGTCTTTCTTTGGGCTGGTTCTTGGAAATTCAGTCTTTGTTTGGGCAAGTTCTTGTTCCTGCTCCGCACATATTAACAGGTGTACAATTTCGT
>CM060316.1:3037900-3040400 GCA_030674155.1 Stramonita haemastoma | reverse complement strand
GACAGGCAGACAGACAGACAAGAAAGAAAGAAAGAGAGAGAGAGAGAGAGAGAGAGAGAGAGAGAGAGGAGAGAGAGAGAGAGAGAGAGAGAGAGAGAGAGAGAGAGAGAGAGAGAGAGAGAGAGAGAGAGAGAGAGAGAGAAAGAAAGAAAGAAAGAAAGAAAGAAAGAAATATGCACGCTAGAAACACATTTCAAAGGAAAAGAAAAACATCAACCGAAACTACCATCATAATCAAAGCCCTTTGAAATACTTGGGTTAATGATCCGAAACTTCACAAGAGTTTAATTACACAGCAGGCCTTTGAAATATTTCAATTACTGATGTGAAGTTTCAAAAGGGTTGTTGCAGGGTAGATTTCAAAAAGAAAGAAAGACATGTAGGAGAAAAAAAAAGAAAGAAAGAAAGAAAGAAAGAAAGAAAGAAAGAATGAATGAATGAATGAATGAAATGAATGAATGAATGAATGAATGAAGAAGAAAGAAAGACAGAAAGAAAGAAAGAAAGAAAGAAAGAAAAGAAAGAAAGAAAGAAAGAAAGAAAGAAAGAAGACAGACAGACAGACAGGACAGACAGACAGACAGACAGACAGACAGACAGACAAGAAAGAAAGAAAGAAAAGAAAAAGAAAAAGAAAGAAAGAAAGAAAGAAAGAAGAAGAAAAAGAAACAAAGATAGGAGAAGTAAAGGAGGGAGAGACGGAGAGAAAGCAAGTAAGAAAGAAAGGAAAAGAAGAAAACAAGGAAGGTAGAACGACGAAAAGAAAAAAGATATAAAAAAGAACAAAACAACAATAAAAACAAATAAACAAACTAAAGAAAAAAAAAGATTTCGACGGAAAAAAGGCAACAAAAGACAGACATGACACATCAACCATATCACTGACAAATAAAACCCCACCATAAGATAACAGTAGCCATCCGTCAGTCTCGGAAGACTATGGAGTTGCGCTCTAGGCTCTAGAGCGTAAAGCCTGGGTAAGTAAGTAGGGGGGCAAGCTGTTACCCATACAGTAGACCACCCCCGCCCTTCCACGTCGCTGTAATGGTCCATTGGAAAGGCAATCGCCGATATGAATGGTTCCAGTGCCAGTTTCATACGATAATAACCACCATACTTAAAAAAGTGTAAATCAGACCATCAATCAATTAATCAGACCATCAATCAATCAATCAATCAATCAATCATCTTTCTCCAGCAGAAAAAAACACAAACTTTTTGCACATTCAAACAGCCATATGCTAAATTCGTACACTTAAAAAAAAGCAAACAGGACAGAAAAACATCAACCTTAATCATCATCATGATCACAGACCTTTGAAATAGTTCGATTAATGATCTGAAACTTCACAAGGGTTATTACAGGGGAGAATTAACTTCTCTGTCTGTTGTTGTCTGTCTGTCTGTCTGCCTGTCTGTCCGTCCGTCTGTCTGTCTGTCTGTGTCTGTCTGTCTGTCTCTGTTTCTGTCTGTCTGTCCGTCTGTCGTCTGTCCGTCTGTCTGTCTGTGTCTCTGTCTCTCTCTCTGCCTCTGTCTCTGTATCTTCTGTCTCGTCTGTCTGTCTGTCTGTCTCTGTATCTCTCTGTCTGTCTGTCTGTCTGTCTGTCTTCTCTCTTCTTCTCTCTTCTCTCTCTCTCTCTCCTCCCCTCTTCTCTCGTCCTTCGAAGCTTCTTCTTCATCTGTCTCTCTATTCACTATGACCCCATCCATATTTCCTGACCTGTGCAGAGAAGCTTGATTCATCTGTGGTTCGTATTCAGCTAATGAACTTCAATGTTTCTCTGACAGTCCAGAATAAGTGAACTATAATCATTTTGTATCACAAAGTGCACACTTCATAAATTGACTTGTCCAATAAAAAAATCATTAACGAAGACTTGTGATCTGTCTGTGTGTCCGTGTCTGTTGTGCTTGTGTCCAGTGTGTGCGTGCGTGCGTGGTGCGTGCGTGGCGTGCGTGCGTGGTGTCGCGCGGTGTGTGTGTCGTGGTGTGTTGTTGTTGTTCTGTCTGTGTTGTCTGTCTGTCTGTCTGTCGTCTGTCTGTCTGTCTCTGTCTGTCTGTCTGTCTGTCTTCTCTCTCTCTCTCTCTCTCTCTCTCTCTCTCTCTCTCTCTCTCTCTCTCTCTCTCTCTCTCTCTCTCTCCTTTAATGAAGTCAGTCATATGCATCAACAAATTTCATGACAGGAGCTAGTTACAGACCCGGCCTCTCTGATTTCCCAAAGGTCACACATCGGGAGCTACCCACTCGCCTCAGCACACACACGGATCAATTGCTTTTAGAAATAAAAACAAACAAAAACCTACAAATGAAAAAGTAAATGAAAGCAACCAAACAAAAGTCTAGAAGTGGAAAAGTAGATAAAATCAAACAAACAAACAAATGTGGAGAAGCAAATAACAGAGCAATGAAATCAGTGTCAGAGAGAGAGATTGGACCTGTGGGTAGAAGGTTTGGCTCTTGGTCCGTGAATCAGGGATTCGAGCAACCAGGCTGGAACAG
>CM060316.1:3027900-3032900 GCA_030674155.1 Stramonita haemastoma | reverse complement strand
CTCTCTCTCTCTCTCTCTCTCTCTCTCTCTCTCTCTCTCTCTCTCTCTCTCTCTCTCTCTCTCTCTCTATCTCTCTCTGTATGTATGTATGTATGTATGTATGTATGTATGTATGTATGTATGTATGTATGTATGTATGTATGTATGTATGTATGTATGTATGTGTGTGTGTGTGTGTGTGTGTGTGTGTGTGTGTGTGTGTGTGTGTGTGTGTGTGTGTGTGTGTGTGTGTGTGTGTGTGTGTGTGTGTAACCTACGTGTAGGAGTGAGTTTAACGTGTATTATTATCATACTATTATCACTGTTGTTGATATTATTCTTATTGTCATCATTATAATCATTGTATTATCTTTAGTTCCTTCTGAGTTAATTTTGTTGTTACCAGTTGTAACAATGTTGTAGCTAAATATTTTTGGGTGGACTTTTCTTGGTTGCTAAGTTATTTCATTATGTTTCTTTGTTTGCTCTTTATCTATTAACGCTTCTCTTTTTCTTCTATAATCAAAATCATTTTATTGTGGCTTCTGATTTTCGTCTTCTGAATGAGTGCATTTTTATTATCTAATTATATATAATGTCCTTATTCCTTTATGTTGTTTGGTACTGCATATAGTTTTACTGTTTAGTATCTTTTTATCTTGATGTTATCCCTGAAAAGGGCGGGGACTGGATGTAAAAAAGCACATGAGTGCTTATCTATTATCCTCGAATAAAAGAATTTTGCCTTGCCTTGCCTTGCCTTGTCTCTCTCCCCCAAGAGAAGTCATGATTAACTAGGTGTTCCTTTTTTTTTTTTTTTTAACCTTTTTCCACCCTGCTACCTTGACATGTATGGTGGCCAAAGGATGATGTGCATTAAACAATTTCAGAGTTCAGAGCTCTCTCTCTCTCTCTCTCTCTCTCTCTCTCTCTCTCTCTCTCTCTCTCTCTCTCTCTCCATTGTAACATTATTCTGGGTCTCTCTGCTCACACCAGCTGCACTACATCCTAACACACAGCCAGTCAGGGGCACAGTAGGAAGTGCACGACCCGTGTGTTGCCATCTGTCATCACTAACGTTGGAGTCAGGCCATGGGGAGGCAGGCAGGGAGAGAGGGAAGGGGGGTGGGGAAGAGGTGGAGGGAAGGGAAAGGAGGGGAGGAGCACGAGGGGGCAGATTTGTGTAATCAGCAAGTGCTGACTGTTCAGTCATTCCCTAGGGAGATTGTTGTGATTCGATAGTGCCCTGTAGTTTTTCCAGCGATGATCAGCCATGTCAGCCCAGCCCTGCTGCTACGACCTCGACCTGTGCTGGGCAATATCCGGGAGTGACCTACACAAATGCGGCAACAGCAGCCAAAATTAGAACCCTCCTCACTATTTTAGCTCACCTCTGAAAATGGCCTCCTAGTCACTGGGGATCAGAGATTTTAAGAGGTTTCTGAAGTTGGACCTCCTTCCCCAAAGCTGTCTTAGGACAATGGACAATTTTCTCCTGACTAAACTTTTTTTTTAATGAAAACTGCTGCATAAAAAGTACAGCCCCTAAAACTAAACTGATCTAAGTTGGTGGGCTTTATGCGGGTAATGCCTAAATTTAGAACAAAGGGATTATAGTGACCAGATAACTCTGCACCATGCATGTAACATTGTATAAGAGATTATAGTGACCAGATAACTCTGCACCATGCATGTAACATTGTATAAGAGATTATAGTGACCAGATAACTCTGCACCATGCATGTAACATTGTATAAGCCATTCATTGCATGAGGGAGTAAAATGTTAGACTTTACCTCTTTTCTATCCCTGTCCTTGTTTCTGTCTTGTTCCCTTTCTTCCTGTCACCTTTACCTTGCCCATTTTCTTCCTTTGGTTTTGGTTTGGTTTGGTTTGGTCCATTCTCCTGACTTTTTTCAGAAAGACTTGAAATATAACAATTCTGTCCCATGCTGAAGTTGGATGTACTGGGCCTGACTTTTCAGGTAAATAACAGCCACACGACGCATTTCGCTCATGTAACAGACAACAATAGTTGCTGTCTGAGCGTTTGAAGAAGAAGAAGAAGAAGAAGAAGAAGAAGAAGAAGAAGAAGAAGAAGAAGAAGAAGAAAAAGAAGAAGAAGAAGGAAAAGAAGAAGAAGAAGAAGAAGAAGAAAAGATACCAACAATGTATTTTTTCTCCATTTTATTCTTTTATATCGTGGACTATGGAATAAGCCCTTGTGTGTTTTTTTTTACATCCAGTCCCCGTGTGTCTGCAGTTTTAAAAATTTTGTCATCTGTTCCCGATTGGTATTAACCAATCCATGCATCATGTGACCTCCAAGTTCAAACTAACATCTTGGTTGTAATGGTGGCTGTTGTTGTTTGTCGTTGGTTTCTCTTTCTTTTTTACTTGGGTGATTACCCTTGATGTAAACAAGAAGATAAGAAAGAGCAGCCTTTCCATTTTGCCCTCATAAATCTTTCAGACTGTTTCCTTGTAAGAACACTTCAAGGTCTCTCAAGAATACATCTTTCCCCAAATTTCAGACTCTGTCGCAATATTTTGCACATGACACTGTCAATAGTGTTCTTTCCCTTTTCTTTTGTTTGTTTTCATCATTTTGTTGTTTTTACAAAGCATTGACTGGAATGAACTTTAGGGAAACTAAGATTGGGAATTAAAAGGCGGTGGTGGTGGTGGTTGGGGGAGGAGGTTAGCTAAGTGGTCAGAGCACTCGCTTTCCCTCAGTCAGAGTTAAGCAGCATCAAGCATGGTTACCAAGTGAATGGGTGATCGCCTAGATTAGGAACTGGACAATTGTTTAAAAAAAAAAAAAAAAAACAAAGACTCAACTGGAACAGGAACCAGTTTCAATTTCTTAAAGCAGTGTGAGACTGTAAACAAAGCATACCAAAAACATCCTGCACACATTCATTACCCCTAAGTGCTAACACCTTACCCTGAAGTGTGAAGTCACGAACAAAGCTTTGTTTTTTTGTTTTTCCCATGTGTTGGCTGCAGTCAAGTCAGGTTGACAGTACAGTGGGACATAGCTGGAATGTTTGTGAGCAAAAGCTGCCGATATTTGATGGTAGGTCAGAAAGTCACCCCTGTAAACACACACACAAACACACATACACGCGCGCGCGCACACACACACACACGCACACACGTGCACAACACACACATATACTACGCGCACACGCGCATGCGTGTGTGTGTGTGTGTGCGTGTGTGTGTGTGTGTGTGTGTGTGTGTGTGTGTGTGTGTGTGTGTGTGTGTGTGTGTGTGTGTGTGTTTTCGCCCCAATTATCCGTTTCTGATATCAAGCTAACGCAGGAGTGAGGTGGGAAGCAGGAAGTGCAGAAACAGTGTGCCGCCATCTATCACCACTGCTGGAGTGTGGCCAGAGCAGCCTGATGCCATGGAGAGAGAGAGAGAGAGAGAGAGAGAGAGAGAGAGAGAGAGAGAGAGAGAGAGAGAGAGAGACAGACAGACAGACAGACAGACAGACAGAGACAGACAGACAGACAGACAGACAGAAAGAGAGATACAGACAGAGACAGACGGAAACAGACACAGACAGAGACAGACAGAGAGACAGACAGGCATGCAGGCACGCACATACGCACGCACCCCACCCCCCACCCCCACCCCCCCCACACACACACACATACACACAGACAGACAGACAGACAGACAGGCAGGCAGGCAGATAGATAGACAGGAAAAACAGACTGAAAGGGATTGGAAACACGGCATGGCGACGATGGATGGATGGATGGATGGATGGATGGATGGATGGATGGATGGATGGATGGATGGGTTGATGGATGGATGGATGGATGGATGGTTGGGTGGGTGGGTGGGTAGGTGTGTGGATGGATGGATGGATGGACGGACGGGAAGCGATTGTGTAATGGCACAGCGCTGAGTATTTTGTCATCGCCCATTCAACGCTCGCCAGTTCTGGCATTTGGTTCCTGTGGCACCCGGTCTGAAAATAGCACCCCGGTCAATAGGCGCTCAATTCACAGCCACTGCTGCAGTTCCCAGCAGCAGTTAGTCATTGGACAATTGTGTGGTCGTGCTATAGTGGTCACCTTTCAAAATAAAAATTATTGGCTAGAGATGTTATGTACACCAATGGTGAGATTGTTTGGTGAATACGACCCCTTTTTGCCAGCTATTAAGGTGGCCGCATTCTGACTTCAGGGCTGATGTCTAAGCACGACACCAGTGGGCATGCATTTTGGGTTTTTTAAGTTTGCTATCCATTCCTACCAGCACGCGATGGTCTACTTATTGCGAAAGGCGGAACGGGTTTTAATGTGTGTGCAAAATGTTCTGTGTGCTTTCGCACGCCGGATCTCGGTGTATCGTCTTATCCGAAAGACTTTTAGGGGAGAGGAGTCTGTACTGATGTTAACTCCGTTATGATGACATAATTATTTCAAGCAAACATCGATCTAAAGCTTCTTTGCTATTATCAGCAGAAGAAATAAGATATTCAATATATATAGATTAAACAAGAGCCTGAAGTATAACTGAAGTTGATCAGAATGGAAGGTGCTTAGACTGTTACTGCATTTTCAATGTTATAATATCCTTTTTACGAATTCTGTGTTTAGAGAAACAAAACACAACACAACACAACACAATCAGTTTGACACTATGCAACACAAACACACCCACAACACAAGCACGCACACACGCACGTACACATACGCGCGCGCGCACACACACACACACACATGCTCTCTCTCTCTCTCTCTCTCTCTCTCTCTCTCTCTCTCTCTCTCTCTCTCTCTCTCTCTCTCTCTCTCTCTCTCACACACACACACACACACACACACAACACACAGAGTGAGTACAGGCAATGTTATTGAAACATAGCAGGGTAAGAGGAGAGGAAGCAAACAAAGAAAATGTGAATGGTCAGGGTGATGTTAAATTTGTCTCCTGTGGCCTTTGCAGTGCACTGGAGAGGTTTCTCCTTTTGCTGCAGTTCCCTCCCTTGTGCAGTGCTGTTT
>CM060316.1:3017900-3022900 GCA_030674155.1 Stramonita haemastoma | reverse complement strand
ATAATATACTGACAAGGCTGGGTTTTGTGTGCACCTTTGCAACTTTGAGCAAGAAAGAAAAACGTCTTTTGTTAGCAATTTGGACTGGCCTGTCACTTGTAGGAAAAAGATATAGGATATTATCTTCTGTTTGTTTATTTGTTTGTTTGGTGGTATTTTGCACAATAATGTAACCCTCCTATGGAATTCTTTTCTTTTGTGGACCGTTAACCGATTTTCTTTTCATCGTCAGAAATTGCCCGTTTTGAGAAATGACACTACTGCATAGTCAGTTTTCTTATTTTAGAGGCAAAGTCTGAAAACTCTGTGTGTGTGTGTGTGTGTGTGTGTGTGTGTGTGTGTGTGTGTGTGTGTGTGTGTGTCCGTGCATCGGTCTATCTGTCTGCCTGCCTGCCTGCCTGCCTACCTGTGTGAGGGTGTCAAAATACTTAGAAATAGGTTATGCTTCCTCAGTATGAAACTATTTATTCAGTGAAAAAAAATCTTTCCAAGCAAATAATGTACGATGTATTTAGCCTGCTTTACCATTCTTCAGGGCTATATCGGAGCTACTCTGCCGCTCTGTTTATTCCTCGTTTACACACTAGCGCCCTGGTGCTGTTATCCCGAAGCTGCAGACGTGGAGAGAGGCTGTTTATCAGCGGGACAAGAATAGCCTTTAACTCCGCTTTGTTCTCCGCTCTTCGCTGTTCAACCCCAGCCCATCGCTTCCTTCCTGAAATAAATATCTGGGTCGTTGAAATCACTATGTGCCAACCGTATGGGCTTCTATCCTCTTGCATCGAATAACACTCCACCTTGTTTGATCTAAAATGCTCGCTTCGGGGAGGCAGGCCCGCGTAATGCTTGTGTACAAACACCTGTGTGCATGCATAGGCTACACATGTGCGGGTGGCGGGCACATACACGCACGCACTCTTGCACACACACAATATATATGTGTGTATATATGTGTGTGTGTGTGTGTGTGTGTGGTCAATAAACCATCCCCTGAGGAAGGTGCAGAGCCAAAATATTGGGAACAAACTCATGAACTTTTTATTATCTCTTTTGTTGGCATCTCTCTGTCTCTGTCGATCTGTCTGTCTGTCTGCTCTCTCTCTCTCTCTCTCTCTCTCTCTCTCTCTCTCTCTCTCTCTCTCTCTCTCTATATATATATATATATATATATATATATATATAAATAACCAATATATATATATATATATATATATATATATATATAATATATATATATATATATATATATATCGTAAAATCCCTAGCATACGCCCACCACCCCTGTGCACTTATTTAGGGCAAAATTGGGGGGGGGCGTTTGCTAGGGATAGACCCCTTTGCACAAAGTAATTGTTGTACTCAACCCTGTAATTGAGAGAATACAAACCCCGAAAGCATGTAAGTTAGGTTGTGTGAGAAGACTTGACCTATCAACAGAAAATTCACGGGCACACTCCGAAACATTCCCACCTGCTTTATCCAGTACTGGAGGGCTTCCAATTTGAAAGATACAGTGTAAGACTGTCGTTACGGCATTTTGCAAAAATGGCACAGAGAGATTCAAGAACCAACTTCCGGCCATCAGGAAGTGTCCTCAAAGTACCGGTAAGTCACTGACAGACAAAAGACGTCAGTGGAAAAAGCATGACGTAATTTTCATTCGCTTTGTTGGGGATGGGTGGAAGTGAGGAGAGGGCCAAAGAATAAGAAAAAAGGAAACACGAAAAGGTAAAGATGGGGGGAAAATATTACTTTTAGAACAGTCTGCACAAATCCTAGTCAAAGTGAGCATAGTCTCTTAGAATAAAGCAGGGTGGGCGTTTGCTAGGTAGTTACCCCAGTGCACAAATTTTGGCCCAAAGTGGGGGGTGGGCGTTTGCTAGATGGTGGGCTTATGCTAGGGATTTTACGGTATATAAAGTGGGTAGTGTTATAAATGAGTCCTTTGCTGTCAACCGAGCTATAAAAGAAAGCTGTTAGCCAAAGCTGGCCAGGCCACCCCATGACAATAATGGTGGTGGGGGCCTTCTCCCCCCTGCTGTTGTTGTCTTGTTTTGTGTAGTGAATGGATGGGCTCTTTTTCTTGATCTTCTTTTTGCTCACCTGTCTGCCTGGTTTGATGGCTGAAACACCTGTGTTCAGGTGTGATAGAGAGTGCCAGTAACACAAAATAATGTGTGTGTGTGTGTGTGTGTGTGTGTGTGTGTGTGTGTGTGTGTGTGTGTGTGTGTGTGTAACTAAGATGGGGTTATATTTAATTAATGGATGAGGAATTCGGAATGTATACTGAGGGAAGAGAGAGAGAGAGAGAGAGAGAGAGAGAGAGAGAGAGAGGGGGGGGGGGGGAGAGAGAGGGGGGGGGAGAGAGAGAGGGAGAGACAGACAGACAGACAGACAGACAGACACAGAGACAGAGAAACAGAGACAGACAGACAGATACAGAGACAGACAGAGACAGAGACACAGAGAGAGAGAGACAGAGACAGTCAGAGACAGACAGACAGACAGACAGACAGAGAGAGGGGGGGAGGGGTTGAGGGGGACAGAATATTTACGTAATCACAAGAAATCACCTGTCAAGCTTTACTGCCAAAGCAATGAAAGTCGGCCAGTCACTTCCATTTTGAGCCGTGTGTGTGTGTGTGTGTGTGTGTGTGTGTGTGTGTGTGTGTGTGTGTGTGTGTGTGTGAGTGTGTGTGTGTGTGTGTGTGTGTGTGTGTGTGTGTGTGTGTATGTGTGTTGAGGGGGGAGGGGGCGGGGGGCAAGGTAAGCTGGGAAAAGTGTCGCCCATGAAACGTTCTATTCTCGACAAAATCTTAGCCGGCATCATTAAAAGTTCATTAAGTTTTTATGTATGTTACTATAAGATACACATCCTGCAGTTCATACAGTCGCGTATTATGGACAAACATAAATCCCTTCATCACACACACCCACATCCATCCTCTCTGGAAGTATTCTCATCTATTTCGAAATAGTGTTTTTTAACTGGTTATTACTACGTGTATTCTACCAGGAGAGGAAAGGGCTCTGCCAAGACAAAAATATCTGAAACATCCCCTGCAGAGCCCCAATGGCTCCTCAAACCGCTAAAAGTTAAGTCCAGTCGAATCAAACCAAGTCAAATCAAGTCAATTCAAGTCGAATCAAGTCGTGCCAAGTCAAATTAAGTCAAATATAGTCAAGTGTCAAATCAAATCAAATCAAGTCAAATCAAATCAAATCAAGTAAAATCCAATCAAGTCATGTCAAGTCAAATCAAGTCGCTAATTATATTTTGTTTCGTAAGACAGACCCCAGGTAACTGACTATATGTGGCACCCTTCGTATTTTCAAAACAGTCAACTTTCCCCAGCCAGTTTTAGATGAAGACAATGTCTACACAGATTTGTTTTACAAAACGTTATGCAGTGGAAGACAAGGTTTGGTGGTGTCTTGTTTCAAGCAAAAGTCTGAAAATGCCACAGTGACACGATAGAGGTCATCAACTGTACTCAAAGAGTTGATACACAACAAACAAAAACAGAAAAAGAAATCAGTCCATATTGTAGTGTTCTATCCCTCATTTTATCACAACAACAACAACAAATACTGTCAAAACAATGCAGGCACAATCATTCCACAACACCCAATTCTGTGTGCAGGAATTCGTGATACACTTCTGTTGGTTTATCGATTATCCTTGCTGGTCAGTTTATGAAATGCCCCCCCCTCTCTCTCTCTCTCTCTCTCTCTCTCTCTCTCTTCTCTTCTCTCTCTTCTCATCTCTCTCTCTCTCTCTCTCTCTCTCTCTCTTCTCAGAACCTTTTTCTTGGGCTTGTCATTTTGGTAGTTTTCTTTGCCATGCTGTATCAAATACTTTGATGTGTGTATCGTTACTATGCAAATTATACTAAAGACTAGGCTTGGCCTAAACTCTGTATCCTTGCATTTCAAAAGATTTCTCTCTTTCTTTCTCTGTCTGTCTGTCTGTCTGTCTGTCTGTCTGTCTGTCTGTCTGTCTCTCTCTCTCTCTCTCTCTCTCTCTCTCTCCTCTCTCTCTCTCTCTCTCTCTCTCTCTCTCTCTCTCTCTCTCTCTCTGACCGTCTTTTGGTTCTCACCTGGCTGGTACCAAGCACTAGCAGTAGCAGACCACTCCATCAACACAGATCTGACAGTGCTGAACACACACACAAACACCACCCACCTAATTACCCACTCCCGCGCGCGTCTGAGCATATAACGTTCCCTCTGGTATGCACACCTTCGCAGGTTTGCTCGAACACACGTCAGTAACTGCATGTGTGTGTGTGTGGTGGGGGGGGGGGGGGGGGGGGGGGGGAGAGGGGGGTGCACGAGAGTATGTGTGTGTGTGTGTGTGTGTGTGTGTGTGTGTGTGTGTGTGTGTGTGTGTTGTGTGTGTGTGTGTGAAAGAAATAACCTAACAAACAGAGAGACAGACAGAGACAGAGAGACATACAAACAGAAAGATAGACTATCGCAAAGAGAGACAGGGACAGAGAGACAGAGACAGAAACAGAGAGATACCGAAACAGAAAGACAGACAGATTGACAGACAGACAGAATTCAAGTAAAGGCCTACAGGTCAAATGTAAACAAGTCAACCATAGCTTCTTCCGTTCTATTCTTGTCTGGTGGTTCCTAATTTGTTTCCGACAGAGACACAAAGGAGAACTGTGGTACTTAGAGCACTCTACGTGGGCCCATCTTTTGTGTCGGGGCACAGTTTGTATTCACACACATAATTGACCATTTCACATCTCCTGTGTGCCACGTAGATCCTGAAGATTAACCACAGGATCTCTCTCTCTCTCTCTCTCTCTCTCTCTCTCTCTCCTCTCTCTCTCTCTCTCTCTCTCTCTCTCTCTCTCTCTCTTATAAAAATCACCGGAGTTATTATAGTAGACTTTGCTAAGGCGTTCGATGTGATTGACCACACTCTGTTACTAAAAAAACTTAAAATCTATGGTCTGTCAGATAGTACTGTCAAACTCATGTTA
>CM060316.1:2997900-3012900 GCA_030674155.1 Stramonita haemastoma | reverse complement strand
TGTGTCATCCGCTCCCCCTAGCACACAATGGCCTACTCTTTCGAAAAGCGGAACCGGATTTAATGTGTGCGCAAGATGTTCTTCGTGCGTTGCACAGGGGACCTCGGTTTACAGTCTCATCCGAAGGACTTTTGGGGAGAGTGGAGTCAGCACTGATGTTAACTCCAGGGGAAAAATTCTCTTGAACGGGATTCGAAACCGGGACGTCAATTTTGAGCGCGCTGTTCTAACCACTAGGCTATCGTCCATAGCAGGGTATTTGTCAGGAAATTTGACAGGTACAGTTTACATCGGGTCTCACAAGACGCCGCGGACAATCTGTATGTGTAGTTAGGAAAGTGAGCGTATGTATGTGTCTTACTCATTTGTCAGTATATGCCTCTATCATCATAATTCAACAAAATACTTTTTTATGACTCGTTGTAAGGCCAGAAAAGGTTCTGTTATGTATTGTGCATATGAACAAAGGTGCATGGACACAGACGCACGCACACACGTGCACACACACAAACAAACACACACAAATGTGCTCTCGTGTGTGCGCGGAGGAGGGTGTTGAAGGAGAGGGGTGTTGAAGGAGAGGGGTGTTGAGGGAGGAGGGTGTTGAAGGAGAAGGGTGTTGAAGGAGAGGGGTGTTGAAGGAGAGGGGTGTTGAGGGAGGAGGGTGTTGAAGGAGAGGGGTGTTGAAGGAGAGGGGTGTTGAAGGAGAGGGGTGTTGAAGGAGAGGGGTGTTGAAGGAGAAGGGTGTTGAAGGAGAGGGGTGTTGAAGGAGAGGGGTGTTGAAGGAGAAGGGTGTTGAAGGAGAGGGGTGTTGAAGGAGAGGGGTGTTGAAGGAGAGGGGTGTTGAGGGAGGAGGGTGTTGAAGGAGAGGGGTGTTGAAGGAGAGGGGTGTTGAAGGAGAGGGGTGTTGAGGGAGAAGGGGTGTTGAAGGAGAGGGGCAAGGCAAGGCAAAATTCTTTTATTCGAGGATAATAGATAAGCACTCATGTGCTTTTTTACATCCAGTCCCCGCCCTTTTCAGGGAAAACATCAAGATAAAAAGATACTAAACAGTAAAACTATATGCAGTACCAAACAACATAGAGGAATAAGGACATTATACAGAATAAGATAATAAAAATGCACACATTCAGAAAACGAAAATCAGAAGCCACAATAAAATGATTTTGATTATAAAAGAAAATGAGAAGCGTTAATAGATAAAGAGCAACCAAAGAAACATAATGAAATAAACAACTTAGCAACCAAGAAAAGTCCACCCAAAAATAATTAGCTACAACATTGTTACAACTCATAACAACAAAATGAACTCAGAAGGAACTAAAGATAATACAATGATTATAATGATGACAATAAGAATAGTATCAACAATAGTGATAATAGTATGATAATAATACACGTAAAACTCATTCCTACACGTAGGTTACACACACACACACACACACACACACACACACACACACACACACACACACACACACACACACACACACTCACACATACATACATACATACATACATACATACATACATACATACATACATACATACATACATACATACATACATACATACATACATACATACATACATACATACATACATACATACATATACGCAACTCACTCACTCATGTACGCTCGCAGGCAAATGCACATACAAATCACACACCACACACACACACACACACACACACACACACACACACACACACACACACACACACACACACACACACACACACACACACACACACACACACACACACATACACTTACTCACACTTATATTTATAAGCACATATGCGCAGGCGCACATGTACTTGAGGTGGTAGGTTTTTTTGTTTTTTTTTCTTAAAAAAAAAAATTTTTAGTCATAGAAAAAAGAAGAATGATACAAGTCAAACAATCATATCAGGTGACAATATCATCCTTTCTTTTACATTCATACTTCATATAAAAAAGAAGAAACAAAAGCAAACAGCAAAGTTAAAACAGAAAAAAAACAAAACAAGAACAAAACATCAAAAACAGGGGTGTTGAGGGAGAGGGGTATTGAAGGAGAGGGGTATTGAAGGAGAGGGGTGTTGAAGGAGAGGGGTGTTGAAGGAGAGGGGTGTTGAAGGAGAGGGGTGTTGAAGGAGAGGGGTGTTGAGGGAGGAGGGTGTTGAAGGAGAGGGGTGCTGAAGGAGAGGGGTGTTGAAGGAGAGGGGTGTTGAAGGAAAAGGCCGTTAAAGTGGCGACAGGAAAAAGGCGGTTGAACCTGTCAGGAAACAGCGAGGTCCGCATCTGTACCCTCTGCTAAAGAATCCCCCCACACCTGCACGTGCAACTTGAACACTAACGACCCACTTGTGTTTTACCTCCGACAATAACAGTGATAGCGTTTTCCTGAGTCATATTTTTTGTTTGTTTACATCTTTTTGTTTTCCTTTATGTTATTTATTTATTTATACATCTTGGTGTCATCCTCAGCACACACCCCCTCCCCCTACTACACTTCATTATTTACTTATCACGATTTTGCCTGTTACTCATTTTATTGCTTTTCACAGGGTTTGGAACTTTTGTGTGTGTTTGGTTTGGTTTGGTTTGGGTTGGGTTTTGTTTTGTTTTGTTTTTCTGTTTTTTTGTGTTTTTTGTTGTTGTTGTTGTTGTTGTTTTTTTGGGGGGATAAGTTATATCTTGAACCTTGTTCTACAGTGTTAAGACTAACAGAAAAGAAAAACTCCACTGTATGTCTATAATTTTGTCAACTTTGGTTTTTGTGTAGAACAAGTTATTTCTGAGAATGAAGAATGCAGTTTTTGGATTTTAGAGATGATTCAATTTGTGTCAGTTGAGAGCCAAAGTCTTGAAGTCTGTACAAATCATATGTGTAGTTTTGACAACATTGACAATCGGCGTGGTGGGGCTTTTTTCTGTTGGTTTATTGTTGTCGTGGTTGTGCTTGTCTGGGTTGTTCTTCTCCCTGTGGTCTGCCTTTCTGTCTTTCTTCATCAAGAAAGATGGAGCTGTAAGGCTTTAAAGACCTGTAGGCCTATTCCACTTCAACTCACTGCATTGGCTTCTTCTTAAAGATTCGAGAGAAAAAAGGCGATCTATATTCAATAATGATAACAAACAGTTACATACTAGTACTTTGAGACCGGATAGAAAACTGCACATCACCTCTAACTCGAGTGTGATTTCAAGTTGCCACTTTTCAGAGTAAACAGAAGGAGAAGGGGCTTGGAAGAAAAAAAAAAGAAGAAGTCGAGTTGCATAACTTATGAAGTCATCCTTCATATATCTTGGAATCTTTTCGTGGCAGGCATGGTTAAAAACGGGCCAAGCAACTGAGAGGTTTGTGTATGGTTTATGAAGATAATGTGAAGAAGAAGAAGAAGAAGAAGAAGAAGAAGAGGAGGAGGAGGAGGAGGAGAACGGAGAAGAAGCGAAAGGGAAGCACACGCAACAAGAACCAAAAGAAACCTAATTATAGACATGTAACGGTGCCGAGACTGGGCTCCCGTTCTGGACAAAGGGACATAACTCAAGCCATTGTTGGTTACTTATAACCGAGTTGCTGCTTGTATTGTACCCCCTTGTTGTCATCATCATCATTATCATCATCTCCACAACCATCATCACCATTATCATCATCATCACTAGTAGTAGTAGTAGTAGTATAGTAGTAGTAGTAGTAGTAGTAGTAGTAGTAGTAGTAGTAGTGGTGGTGGTGGTGGTGGTGGTTTTGTTGTCATTAATGTATTTCGAGGATAATGGAATTAACATATATATCCAAAAGGCTTTGTGGTTTTCTCTACACTTATGTAATAGTTTCTTTTCAAAATTTTGGGGGGCTTCTCTTGATTTCTCAGTACATTCATTATATATATATATATATATATATATATATTATATATATATATATATATATATATATATATATATATTATATATATATATATATATTTGATAATCTCTCTTTTGTTTCGTAATTAAGAATTTATTGTACAAATTACTTTTTAAATTTTGTTTTACTTCATTGTATAAATTTTGTGGTCATCCACAGTGGTTTTAGTTTCTTTGTGTCTGTGTTAATTTGCGTTTTGTTTTTATTTTGTTTTGTTGATTGGAGAGAGAGGGTGGGCTGTGAAATAAAAAATATATATAATGATAAAGCAAGGGCATACTGCCTGACTGGTGTGAGCAGTATACCCAAATCCAAAACCCGTTTCTGAAACCGTTTCCACGCATAAAAAGGGAGCACTTAGTATTAAACGAGCAAGTGTGTAGTGTTTTTGCAAGATTTCTTTTCTCAATAAATAGGAAAGTTCTCTTTATGAAGGACTAATAAGTTTTTTACTTTCAGCTAGTAACCCCAACAACATCAACAACAGTATGAATCTCACTGTTACAGAAGGCTCCCTCGCAAGTCGCCAAATGCGTGACGTTTATCGCAAACTTCACAGAACTTCACGATGGCTACCGCTCGGATCAACATGCAGCATGGGTTTATGAAATCCATTATAAAAAATCAAGTAGACAGGTACGCTCCTAACATTTTAAGAACGACCCAATCTTCAGTTTGGTTGTTTGATCGTTAAAATTTTAATTCCCAGTTTGGTCTTTGTCTAATGTGCACCTCCAAGGCAGTGGCAATCACGGCAGGGAATTATCCATTTAATTATTATGGCTTGACTTCTGGAACTGAATCTGGATTTTTATTTATTTATTATTATTATATTTTTGCAAGAGACATGCTTTCAGATACTCGATTCACGTGACTGAGACTCGGGTGTTCCAAGTCTGATATCTGCTTGAAGTCCTAGTCTGTTCCTACTGAATAGGCTAATCATAATTGATGAGTGAAAGTATTAGAAAAAAATGTTTTAATTGTTTTAAAGAAACCAGAAAAGTTTCCAACTTTACATCTGTGATTTCTTAGGAACACATGCAATTATGACAGACAGAAAATAAGCATTTAGAATCTGATTTACTCAAATATGCAAAGTGACACACTGACAATGCATCCAAAAACATTAATGATCAAGGTTTCACTTGTTACAGGGTAGCCGGTAGGCCTATAGAGCTTTTCCATACAGAAAAAATCAGAAAACTGATATAATGGTAAAGTTTTATATTTCTCTTCTCTCTCTCCCTCTCATTTTTTTATCAGACTAGTAAAAAGACCTTGTACATTTCTCTTCTCTCTCTCCCTCTTTTTTTTTTTTATCATACTAGTAAAAAGACCTTGTAAAAAAAAAAGCTTGTTATGCTTTTTGCTGTTTTAGTTCTAGGTTGTAAGATTATATAGTTCCTCAGCATTCAAGTTATCATTAACTCAACTGATCAAGTCACATGCATATATAATGTTGAACTTGAATACTTGTTCCCTACTGTGTTAGTGCTGTCAGTATTGAGTATTGTTGGTAATAATACTAATATTGTAAAATTGTTTATGATACTTTTGTCATCCAGAGACAACTATGACAAAGAAGTAAAAGCCAAGATGGAAAGCACATCCCCGCTGGCTCCAGATATAAGCAGCCCAAATACAGACCAAAGAAACCTGATAAACAGGTCTATGTTCCACCATTTATGAAAAAAGGTAATTCACATTACATTATTATATTATATATATATATATATATATATATTATATATATATATATATATATATATATATATATAATGAAGCAGTTTGTACTAATTGTAGTGTTATATACAGATTATATTTTGTCAATGGCTGTTTTGTAGATTCTCCAGAAGTCTGTAATTTGTTAGCATAGCTCTAGAGATCATTTTAAAATGTTATTTTTATATTATTGTTTTTCTCAGTTTTTCTGACACAAGTGCATGCAGGTACTGAGGTAATGATTATCATATTTCTGGTGTTTGAAAATTATACATACTTTGATTATGTTGTTGTAAGCCGCTGGATTCAGTACACACACACACACACACACACACACACACACACACACACACACACACACACACACACACACACACACACACACACTCAAAATGACACAGAGCTACAAGCAAACTAGATTCTTTCCGTCTGTCCATCTGTCTGCCTGCCTGAGCCTCTGTCTTCTGTCTGTCTGTCTGTCTGTCTGTCTTTCTGTTTTCTGTCTGTCTGTCTGCTCTCTCTCTCCTCTCTCTCTCTCTCTCTCTCTCTCTCTCTCTCTCTCTCTCTCTCTCTCTCTCTCTCTCTCTCTCTCTCTCTCTCTCTCTCTCTTTCTTTCTCTCACTCTCTGTCTCTCTCAAAGAATTTGACTTGACTCTCAGCCTCTCTTTTTTCTTTTCTTTTGAGTATGACCATTAAAAAAATGTTAAATACTTTTTTTATGCCTAAATTCAGGCTAAAACCAATTCAATTAATCAATTTGTAGTGATCTGATTTCAACTTTGGTAGCGTTCATACAGGGTTCGCGATAACCGGTAATTGTCGGTATTTTACCGGTTGTAAACAGGGAATACCGAAAATTTTCGAAGCAGCCGGTACGCGGTACCGATTCTGTTTGCCTGTGACCGATTAGATTTCCATCTCAAAAAAAAAGTCTGAAGTGACATTTTCTGACAGTCTGTCATGGGCCTGTACTGTGCTTACGCACCTACCCCTTCCCACCACTTCCAACGAACATCTTTGGCGCCAGCCTCATTAGCCTAGCACGCAGAACAGCAAGCTTTACTGTGAAAGAATAGAACTTCGCGCTCTTCTCGGCATGACAGTGACTTCCATGCACAATGAGTAAATGGGGCCTAGATTTATTTATTTTTTATTCTTTTAATCCTTTTTATCGAGGATAATGGAATAAGCACTCCTGTGCTTTTTTACATCTAGTCCCCGCCAGCACACGATAGCCTGCTCTTACGAAAAGCCAAAGCGGAGGGTCTATGACTATGAATTTGCGCGTTGCTTTGAGAGAGAGGAGTCGAAAACTTAAACTAAATTGAACAAAACATCTAGATGAGCGCTAAGCATAGAAACAAGAAAGAAGAATATAAGTCACAGAATGATGTCATGCAAAACAACAGACTGACACAGACAGTGGCACAGGCGCTAGAAAAAAAACCTATTTCGTGCTGGCTTCGTGCCCAAGAAGTGAGTGGCAGCAGGACGGCAGTCAAAGTCTGAGATATTTGCGTTCAATTTAGATTTAGTTTTGCTGCTGAGCAATCCCCCCCTCCCCCACCCCCTCACTGAATAGTTTCGTTTTGTTCACAGTACATACCGGATTTTATTTTCTGGGGACCGATTTTGGGGAAGTTGGTCAAGATGTCTCTGAAATGGCAACTCGCAGTACCGGTTTTAAAAAATCCTAGCGCGAACCCTGTCATAAAGGCATAGGCTTTTGCTTGCTCTCTATCTGTTGGCATGTAAAGAGAAACAAGGATCAATGACTCATATTTACAGTGTAGCTTCTTTGCTGTAATAAACCATTGATGGAGTTTCTTCAGAGACTGTTTTGCTGGAAACTTTTAATGTTGATATAGAAACCTTTATTTTGTGCAATTTTATTTATATATATAATTTATATTTTACAGAAAAGTAATTCTTATTTCTTTGCTACAGAGTAACATGCTTTTTGTTTTGGTAAATTCAGATTGAAACTGTACTTCCATTTAAACCTGCTGAATCTACAGTGTTTGCTATTTTGTGTGCTATCTTTTCCAGACAATAGACAGCAGCTGTTTGTCTTGGAATTTGAAGATCGGAGTGGGTCGATACACACAGTGGACATTTTCAAGGTACCAGATTTTCTTTAATGAGGTGGGGAGTTTCTGTTTGAGTTTTATTTTGAAGGATAAATCCAAAGTTTGTTTAGTTTGTGTGTTTTTTTCCTGTAACAAAATGTGACGGTTTAATGTATCACAGCTATGAACATAACTTTTGTGTTTGTATCTAGCGGTTGTTTAATGAGAAATATTGTATAGATAGATAGACACACAAAGTGTTGGTGCATGGTATGAAAAATGTATTCAGATACACATACAAGCATATGCATTTTGTATGCATGTGGGCATAGACTGTATGCATTTTGTATGCATGTGGGCATAGACTTACGGTGATGCACAGATTGTTGGGTTTTTTTTTCCCTTATGTAAGTTAAATGCTGCTCTTTTCATTAACATTGATGAGTTTGAACACATATATGCTTTTTAAGTAAAGGATATGTCATATGTGTGTGGTGTGTGTGTGTGTGTGGTGTGTGTGTGTGTGTGTGTGTGTGTGTGTGTGTGTGTGTGTGTGTGTGTGTGTGTGAAAGAGAGAGGTATGCACATGAGGGACAGGTAGCCTGGTGCCTTGTGATTAGTGATGGGCTCACAGTTTGACAGCCTGGGATTAAGCTATGGTTCAGGCCACTGTAACGCCACCACTGTAACGCCACCACTGTAACGCCCGTTCAAGAAGATTTTCCCCTGGAGTCCGCATCAGTGTAGACTCCACTCCCTCAAAAGTCCTTTGGATGAGACTGTACCACACTTTCTGAGTATGAACCCATGCAGAACATCTTGTTTACATCTAAAACCTGTTATACCTTTTACAAGATCAGTGGTCTAGAGATATTGCACCTGCCTAGAAAGTGAAAAATCCCAGTTCAAAGTGTGTCAGATGACGATAAAGTGAAGTCACATCAGTAATACACATTTAGCACACGTACATTAAAAGAACCCACGGCAACAAGAGTTGTCCAGGCAAAATTCTGTAGAAAAAAAGCCTTTCATTTACAGTGATAAGGAAGCAAATTCTCATGCCAACAGGGAAAAAAACAAACCTCACAGGTGACGTTGCACTAGAGATGACAGACTCTTTCTGGGTAGAGCAGCCTGAATTTCATGCAGAGATCTGCTGTGACTTGAAGTGGTATACAATACAATGCAAAACTATACAATACAATACAATACAATGCAATGCAATGCAATGTATCCCCGCCAACAGGCACCTCCATGGAGGCTTGATTCCAGGCCATCAGATCATGAGCACCAGGCTCAAATGACAAGGGAGTACCCCTCCCTGCATCTAACTTCATCTTCTGTTTAGCTCTTCACTCTGTATGCAGTGCATGCATTACCGAACCAGCTCTCCTTCCTAAGCATCTTTCCAAGTATGAGTAGTAAAGAAAAAGAATTCTGGCATTCTGTTTTCAAACGAATCAGCACAAACTGAAAATGCTTTGACAGGACAGCCAAATGATGCTGGATAAACCAGGTATGGGAATCTACATTTTGTTAAAAAAAAAAGGTACAAAAATCCAAGCAGGAGAAAGTGATTCTATAATGACTTGAAGAGATGTGTTGGGGAAAAAGAAGGAACATTTGTAACAGTATTGAGTACAGAACTTATATACATTAGACAGTTAGGCAAGGGAAGACATCTGTAGAAATCTTTCAAGAATATTATGTAGGTGTTGAATTTGATGAAGATAACCAGCTTTGGCACTGACCATGTGTTGCAGGATGACATGGCAGAAAGTCTGGCACAAGAACTGGGCAGCAAGTGCAACCTGAAGCCTGCCCATGTGTCTGCCCTGTCCAGCAGAATTCAGCAGGAGATGGACAAGCGATCATAACACAACATAATACACACATATACAACATCCAGCATTCACTGCATCTTTCAGCATCTACTGCCAAATTATACAACTTTCTGTCCAAAAAAAACGTATACATGACTGTGATCTTCAACTGACGACTTATCGGAATGTTTATGATTGTACATCAGAAACAACAACTAACATGCACTCACTTGAGCATCAGACAAACTTCAGTAGTGTATAATCTGATCATAAAATGAACGGTAATCGAAGTGAGGGAATCTTTGCAGTAGGCATTATCCATCACCTAGCAGAAAATCAGCAACAGGGTTAAAAAGAATTTTTTTTAAAGGCGTACATGTGACAGTATTATTTACCAGCAAATGGTGAAGCAGAGGAATTTGGTCTCATTATGAAAATAATGTAAAGATTGCATTTTTTCAGCCAACTGGATTCCATTGTATGATTTCTTTATGTGTTATGGGGATATGTAATCAAAAACCATGTGCAACAGAGAGAACAAAAAAGAAAAAAGTCCACAAATATGAATCGGATTACACAAGCAGCATGGGGAGACTTTCAAGAATCACAAAAAGCCCCAAGGGAGAAACACAAAGTAGTTGCATGCTGGTGTGCCGGCACACATGCTGTGTATATGCACATACCCACACTTGTACATTTGAAGCCTTACAGAAGTATTTGATTTTATGACACAGGCACAGACAATTTTATGAAGAGCATTATATGGTCGGTCATATTCAACTGATGATATAATACATTGTGTGATCTCATTTTAAATGGTGCCAAGGGACACATCGTGCATTCTGTGCAGGAATATACCTGTGCCTGACTTTAACGCGCATTGCAATGGATGAAGGATTGTCACTACTTCATTTGCTCAAAGAGTGACAAACTGTTGGTGCTATGACAACATTGTGTAATAAGATGTTGATTATGATTGGGTGGGTTTTGTTTGTTCTGGCTTTTTAGTTTTGTGTTGTTGTTGTTTTTTTTAACCTGGTAGATTTGTGTAAGTAAAATTCCTAGTCAAGTTTGTGTCATTTTTAGGCTTTTAAAAAAAGGATTATGGCTCTCTGTTGTCAATAGTTTTCTGATATGGATATGAAAGCATTGTGAATATAATGTTGTCCATCTGGAAGAATTGCTTGAGTTCTGATTATTGTTTTGATTACATTAAGACCTTGCAGTTTTTCCAGACCTCTCATGATGTCCTGTAATCTAAACTTCCATGTGTATCAGCAGTGCTTAAAGAACAAACCATTGAGCTAACTAAACTATTAAGGAGGATAGCTGTTTGGTTTACCTTTTGTTTCTTTGCAATGGGGCATTGTCTTGAAAGTTTTGGGGTTTGTTGTTTTTTTTTCAACAACAAGAACACCCCCACAAAAACATAAGCTCAGTTTTGATTCCTAAGCTGAAGCACAGGTTTCAGTCTTGAAATATAAGACAGCTGTAATTCTTGCCATTTCAAGTATTTCTTACTCGGTTAAAATAAATAAATTAATAAATAAGTAAATAAATGTAAGAGAAAATGTCTTCTCATATGACAAGTTCCTGCATCATTGTATGAATTAATGATTTAGCCAACTGCAAAGAAGTTATATGTAGTAAAAGTAAACTTTGTATATTATTAGAAAAAAAGGCTTCTGATTAAAACTGAAGAAATGATGTTACTGTGCAGTTTACTATTGTTGTTATTGTTATTGATATAATCAAACTACTTTCTCCATCTGTTAATCAGATAAGATTTGTTATACTCAGGAAGTGTGAAAGGTGGACATTTTAGTTTGGCTCTGTTTATTTCCCCCATCCCCACCTCCATCTTTTCTGAATCCATCATTCCTGTCTTGCAAAGCCCGCTTGTGTTGTTCCTTGATGTGACCCCATCCATCCCCAGTCTGTCTGGCTCCTTGCACAGTGGCCCATACATCTCCAGCATCACAAGATAACATAATCACCCCTTGTTTCAATGGGCAGTTTGATTGTACATTTCTCTTGCAGTTTTCCCCCACAGTTTATGTGATAATCTGGGTAATTTGCCAATGTTTTCAGAAATGATGGATATCATGTTTTGTTCATCATTATCAATTGTGTGTGGCTGCAAATGGAAGGCTTGTCTTGACATTGTCAAGCATGGTGGCAAATGATTGCTTGCTAGGTTTTATTTCTTTGAATCTCAAGATTGATTAATTTGATTTCCAATTTCTCAAACTAAACCTTAAAAAAGAATAATTTTGTGTTTACCAAAAACTGTACCCTTGTATTTATTTTTTGTTAGTCCCATGGTTTATTTAATTTGCAATTTCTCAAACTAGAACTGGTTTTTTTTAATTTAATCTTTTGTGATTGCCAGAAAAAACGGTACCCTTGTATTTATTTTAATAGTCCCTTATAGGAGAGCCCTCCCCCACCCTTTGTTTTAAATTATTATTTTAATAAAACAAATGAACAAGAAACATACTGAGTTGATAGTATAACACTTGCTTTCAGACTCTGCTCGTCAGGGAAGATTTTGTTTACATCCCAAGTATTGTATTTGATGTCGAAAATGATTTCAGCAAGCTTGTAAGGTTTTTTATAGATTTTTTTTCCTTTTTAAAAAAGAAAACTATTTTGGAAATAGTATTTAGATACATGCAACCAGATTCATATGAAAATTGCACTAAATGTGTAAGTCAGCAGGTATTGTTTTGTCCATTTGATAAGTTTGTTTTTTGTTTCCTTGACTAAAACAACAAAGTAACTATTTGTTGTTTTTTTTAATTTGAAAAAAAATCTTATGTTTTTGCCTTTCTTTGCTCTGTGTTTTTATTACTATGATCAAACCAAGTTTGAAATGTCTGGTCAACATGTCATTAAGCATACGACCACATCCTGTAGGGTGAGCAGCAGAGGAGGAGGATTGCACTACCAGAACAAATACCACGTAGTTATGCAGGCTTCACATGGCTACTGATGTAGTAGATCTTTCAGTTTACTGAGTGCTGCCTTAAGCACCATGTCTTACTAGAAGGCAGGTTGTGATGCACTGTACCACAACATTCATTTATCTTTGTTGACAGGTTATCAAAGCAGACGTTGACAGGAAAAAAATTGGTATATAAAAATTATGTCACCAAAAAGGGAAAACAAAGTGTGTAGGAAATGTACTTCTGTTGACATTCATAAGTTGCTGCAGCATCTCTGGAATAATAATAATAATAATAATACATGGAATTTATATAGCGCTATATCTTGTAAAAACAAATCAAAGCGCTTGCACTCGACCCTCACAACAAACAACCAATGACAATAAATAATTCTAGCAAAACCAAAAGCACACACGGCGCGCACGCGCACACACACACACACACATACACACACACACACACACACCTATAGAGGTTATACATTTTGACAGGGTGAATGGAATTTCAAATGTTGGAGGCAGGGACAAATAGGAGATGAAAACAGAAGGTAAAAATCTTAGGTTTGAAACAAGTGTGTCTTGAGGTTGGATTTAAAAGTGTCATATGTAGGCTTTTGCTGAAGGGATAGAGGGAGGTCATTCCAGATTGATGGACCAGAAATAGAGAAAGAGCGGCGGCCAACGGTAGATAGGTTGAATCTCGGAATTTTTAAGGATAAGGTATCTGCAGCCGAGCGGAGGGAACGAGAAGGTGTGTACACGTGAAGACAATCACAGAGGTAGGAGGGTGCTGTTTTGTGGAGACATTTATAACAGAGAGTACTGATCTTGTAGTTTACTCTCTGTGGCACAGGCAGCCAGCGGAGAGATTGCAAGAGAGGAGTAATGTGTTCAGATTTTTTCTTTTTTTTCGGAATGCAATGGTTCGTGTATAACTTCAGTCACAGGATAGGGGAGTCTTTAAAAACAAGTTTGTTCACCAGGAATTGATTCGAGAATGTGTTTAAAAGGTTGTTCAAGAATCAGTAATGCCATATATAAATCATTGTAAAGTTTATGATGAAAAGCTAGCTTCACCTAGATGGAGAAAAGGCTGCTGGTATGTGCATGGGAGAATGTGTGTGTGTGTGTGTGTGTGTGTGTGTGTGTGTGTGTGTGTGTGTGTGTGTGTGTGTGAAGAAAGATAGCTCAGTGAATTGTTCTTTTGTTTATATATATTGTCTATGAAAATCAAACTTAGGGCATCATAGACAGACTTCTATGTAGAGCAAAGCCTTCGGATGAGAC
Organism: Stramonita haemastoma; assembly: GCA_030674155.1. NCBI lineage: Eukaryota > Metazoa > Mollusca > Gastropoda > Neogastropoda > Muricidae > Stramonita > Stramonita haemastoma. The sequence goes on along the minus strand of CM060316.1, from coordinate 2,999,152 downwards.
TTTAAACCGAGGCCCCATGTGCGTACGCACGCAGAACATCTTGCGCACACGTTAAATCCTGTTCTGCTTTTCGTAAGAGTAGGCCATCGTGTGCCGGTGGGAACAGATGACAATATTTACAAAACTGCATACACACAGGGACCGGATGAAAAAAAGCATATGATTGCTTATTCTGTTATCCTCGATATAAAAGAATAAATAAATAAATAAATAAATAGATAAAGCCTATGAGGAAAAAAATTGGTTCGTATCGTATCTTTTTTCTTTCTTTTTTTGTTAGCAGAACTGAATTTTTTTCAAATCTACAGCTTCTTTGGTACATATACATTGACATTTGTCAACATACTTTAACTTGCATTATATTTTCCCATCACTCATAAATGCATGACCTTTTGCCATCACACGTTCAGAGTGTTAGCTTTTGCCAAAATATGACACATTACGGAGTAGTCGCCATCTTGCTGCAGTATACAGTTTTGATCAGTAACAAGATTTTTTGTTTGTGACATGCTTTTAGAATTGAAAGCAAAGTCCATTGTTGGCTGTTATCTGTAGTAATCCTATCATGGGAAGCATATCTGGTAAAACAATGTACTTTGCATGTTTGTGTGCAAGAGAAATTTAAGTGTGAAGAGTATGAAAAGAGAGTTTTTTATCATTTGTTTTCATATAAGTATTACAGAACTATTGCCAGCAAAACATATGCAGCTGATTTACAAAACATTTTTTTGTGTTAATCATCTACAGTTCACAAGATTTTATTACAGCACGCATTTATTGTTGTAAGAACGCACACAATTCTGCATGAGGTAATGAAACTAGAAGATTTTGAACTTAAAATACCACAGCAACAGCAACCAGTGTATGTGAAATCGCATGGTTCTAAAACAGCCTCTGTTTTTGGTTTCCTCTGAAATTATCCCAGGCAAGACCTCTTTATTTCAAAACACTTTTAAAAAGTGTATTCCCTTGACAACAAGCCAAGACATATTTTTAATGTTTTCTAATCATCTATTTCTGTGTGTGTGTGTGTGTGTGTGTGTGTGTGTGTGTGTGTGTGTGTGTGTGTGTGTGTGTGTGTGATATTCTTAAAGCAAACAACTATGCATGTCATCTTGTTTGAGTGTGTTGGGACATTTGACAAAAATTGTTATCCCACCTAATAAGTGGTGTACATGGGGAAAAAAATTGACACATGTTCAGTTGCTGTTATGGTTTTTTAAAGATGTTTCATGTTGTATTTTGAAATTTG
>CM060316.1:2965400-2995400 GCA_030674155.1 Stramonita haemastoma | reverse complement strand
CTTGGACGTGGGATAAATAGTGTACTTTTACCTCGAACATTATTAACAATAAACTTTTTGTTCAGATAGGATGGAGCAAGATTATTCATAATTCTGTACATGAATACACCTTTATTGAAACGACATCTAAGATGAAAGGGAAGGATATTAAGTTCCTTGTAATCTTTTACTTCCAATGGTGTCGATTTAAGGAGCACTATTTTTAAGGAACGTCTATACAAACTTTCTAATCGTTTTAAGCATTTTTTACTGGCTAAATCCCAGCATGTGGAGGCATAATCTATGTCAGGCTGTATATAAGCATGAAAGAAAAGCTTGCGGGTATGTTGATCAAGCAAATTTTTTATTCTGTTGAGCTGAAAGATTTTCTGGGCTAACTTTTTAGACAAATTTGAAAGATGAATAGACCAAGATAAATTGTTATCAATATTTAAGCCAAGCAATTTGTGAGAATTTACTTCTTCTAAGTGCCTGTTGCAAACTTTAAGGTCCGGTAACTTCAATCTAATGTTTTGTCGCTTTTGCCTTGTCGTAACTAACATAAATTTGGACTTTTCAGGATGGAGAGCCATATGATTAAGTTTAGACCAAAGAATAAGTTTATCTATGTCTTTTTGCATTTCAAAACAAAGCGAACTTGCATCCTTACCTTTATTATGGATCGTAGTATCATCAGCAAATAGTTCACACGTAGTGGAGATATTCAATGGAAGATCGTTTACATAAACTGAAAATAAAATGGGACCTAAAACTGATCCCTGTGGAACTCCATGATTAATTGGCATAAAAGTGGAGGTAATACAATCTTGATATACTGCTTGTTGCCTATTACACAGAAAGGACGATACAAGTTCAACTGCTTCGGGACATAAGCCATACATATCTAGTTTTTTTAAGAGAAGATCATGATCAATTGTGTCAAATGCCTTTGTAAAGTCTACAAAAACGGCTCCTGATAACAAATTGTTATTGATGTTTTCATGCCATTGTTCAATGATATTTGTTAGTAGAGTATGACAGGAGTGGTTTTTTCTGAATCCACTCTGATTTTGGTGAAGTAAATCATACTTAATAAAGTGAGATTGAAGGTTACTTTTAAGGTGTTTTTCAAGGGGCTTAGACAACGTGGACAGGATAGAAATAGGTCTGTAGTTTGACGGATCATTTGGGTCACCAGATTTATAGAGTGGTATTACTTTAGCATCTTTAAATGCTTGAGGAAAGCAGGATTTTTCTAAACAGAGATTATAAATATATGTTATATGTTCAGAAATTATGGGTGCCGAAATCTTTAAAATTCTGCTGTCAATGTCATCGAAGCCCCGCGATTTTGACTGTTTTAATAAGCATAATTCTTTGTATACCTCATGTACACCAATAAACCCAAATTTCAACTTAGAAGTTATTTTTCGGGAATCACAAAAATCTTTTAATGCACGTAATTTGTTACATTTTGTAAAATCTACAGGAACAACTTTTTCTCCTACTGTGCTGAAATATTTATTGATACTTACAGCTGATAAATTACAAGAAGGTGGAAGAGATACAGATGGCTTACCTGACAGCTGGTTTATTGCTTTCCAAAGTGATTTGGTATCCTTTTTCGATGAAATAAGATCACTAAAATATTTCTTTTTTGCAGCTCTTTTCATTGCTGTTATCTTGTTTCGCTGCTTTTTGAAATTTTCATCTCTGCCTGTTGATCGTAGCAGGGAATCTCTGATTAAAATGGCTGCATTTATTTCGTCAGTTAGCCAAGGTGGTTTTTCTTTGAATTTAACACGTTTTATTTTTGGTGGTGCGTGCTTGTCATAGACAGACAGAAAAGTTTTGTACCAAACAGCCAGAGCTTCATTTGGATCATTGTGTTGATACACCTCAGAAAAATTAGCCATACATAAATCAGACAGAAACTCTTCAGTATGAAACGATTTATAACTTCTAAAAGAAACACATTTGTGTCGACATATGGGAATTTTGGCTCCCTTTTTGGACCAGGTTAAGCAAACAGGAAAATGATCACTAAGTCCAAACACAGGCACAGATGTTTCTATTATGTTAGTTGGGTTAGTTACATAGATATGATCGATTAATGTTTCAGAAGACAACATTTTCCTTGTTGGGGTGTTAATTAATTGTGAAAGGTTATATGATTCATATAGGTTTTTCCATTTGTTGTGAGGTTTACATAAATCAATATTAAAATCACCTAGCAAGATAATTTCAGTTGAATGGCTCGAAACGTCGTCCATCATTTGTTCAAAACGATCAAACCACTCTGTGCGCTCATCTGGGTTTCTGTATAAGAAACCAACCAGCATTGGTTTTGATCCTTTCAAATGGATTTGCAGCCATACACATTCAATTCCATACTTATCAAAATTACTAATCTGCTTGTAGTTTATAGACTGATGCACATATGCTATTAGTCCTGTTTCTAATCTTGCTTTTGCATCCCTTCTAATTGTATTAAATCCTGGAATAGAAACAGTATCATTTGAAACTACATCAGACAAACGAGATTCTGAAAAACAAAAGACATGAAAACAATTGTCAGCATTGGAAAGGATGGGAGGTATATCAGATAATTTGTTAAGCAGGTGACAAGCATTGAGATAACCTGCTTTAAAGCCAAATTTGGTCAGCCACTTTCGTGCATTAGGATGATATGACATATTATTGGTATATTACTTTCTTGTCCAACACAGACAAACGCATATACACAGGCATATAAATTTACAAGTCTCAATTGTCGTCACAGGCAGACTTTTCACAACCTCACGCATGCACAAATCCCTAAAACAGATGAAGAAGAAAAAAACAAACAAGCGATCACAAAAACCAATGAAGAATGTAGAAAGGGAAAAGACAATGTAAGTAGAATGAATACAATATGTATTAATAGAAAAGGAACAAACACGACTCAGATACAAAATGAAAGAGCTTAAATGATTTGCCACCACACACAATGAGTTGTGGCAGAGCGTATGTCAAAGGACAAAACTGTATAGCTTCTGCAGCTTTTTCATCCCCAGCCCCCCAGTCCGCGTAGTCATGTGGCCTGCATAACAATACACACCTCTCTAACACACATGCACGTCATGCACTCACGCAAGCACGCACGCACAAACGCGCACACACATACACACACAGTGATTATTGGAGGCACTAAAGATTACCAACTGACAGGTTGTCTGTGACCTTGCTGAGCTGCCAGCTGTGTGGCAAGGTCCACTAGCTGCTGGCTGTAGTGGCCAGCAGGATGAGGAGGAACCCAGGCCCGTGGATCAGAGCTGTACAGTGGAGGAGGGTTCATCCCAGCAGAAGCAAACCCCACGGGAAAATTAGCAGGTCTCTGCAAGATTTCTCTACTGTGAATATCATGCTGAGGAAAGTGGTAAGGGAGTCTGGGATAAGGGGCCTCTGGAGCCATGTAACTAGGGTTCGGAAGTGGAGGAGGGAAATATGAGGAAAATTGGGGCAGTGGGAAGAGTGGTCGTGAATCTCCACCAGTCTGGGGTTGACCTCTTCCTTCTGAGAATGTCACACTCCCAGTGGATTCCGGAGCTCTAGACCTTTGTGTGAAATCTAGAGGGTGACCAGCTTTGCTCTGTGTCACCTGGTCACTTCTTTCTGAGGTCAATGGTGGGAATTCATCCATTGATGTGAGTGGCACCTGTGATACTCTGACATTGTTTAGACTGTTTAATGCAGTTCTATTGTCGGGATTGTTCCTGAGTCTGGTGTTTCCATTAACAAAAGGATGGTTACGAAAATTAGATCTTTGTCTATTAATAGGCCCTGTGCTGTCAGAGGATTCTTGTGAAGGTAAATGGGAAGGTTGGGGGAGAATTTGTTTAAAGTTGATTGCCAAGCGGGCTGTTCCCTTGAAACTTGGATGAATAGGATCTTTGTACAGAGCTTGTCGAGGAGCACCATGTAAAGTGACAAAAGTTCTAAAATTGTCTATCATGTCTACATGCATGCTTGTGCAGGCCGTGTAGAGGTTTCTGTTGGATGGTGCTATTGAATTATTTAATTGGTGTCTTCCTCGAGCAGGAAGAATGGAACTGATGGCAATGTAGGCTGATGGAAAGCAGTTTTTACATGAAGAAATGAGTTCATTCCATTCACGAACAGATATGGGTCCTCTAGGACAATCATTGACACCTGCATGGATGATAACTGTGCGAATTTGATCATGTTTCACTAAATTTTGCAGCCATTTGATTATGTCTAAAATTGAAAGTCCTGGAATGCATATCTTGAACAGTCTATTTTGCGTTTCTAACCTTTTTGGATCTATGTGTTTTAATACTGAATCCCCAATAAGTACAGAGGAAGCCTTGGCAGGGATGGTCAGATTGTTTAATGTTTGTTCCACAGTTTTCTCTGCATCTGATTTTTTAGGTGAGTTTTCATGCTGAAGTGGATTTATGACTTTCGGAGAGGCAGGTATATCCTTTTGGGGATGGAAATCATGTTTTATACCCTCAGGGGTATCTTGTCCCTGATTTTGATCTGAAAAGACTTGAAAACGGTTTCTCACAGACACATTGATAATCTCTGTGCCTTGTTCATCTTTCTCATTACTAACAGCATGTGAGTTGGGGGAATGGTTAGAGCTTTTGTCATTCACTGTGGTGTGTTCAGGTGGGGAGAGGGCTGGAGAATCACTAGAAACACACTCCGATTTCCCATTGACCTTTTGGGATTTGTCTGGTTGACTCTGCGGAGGATTACATTGTGTATATGCATTCTTTACTGTACATGATTTCTGCTGTGTTTGTTTTAGCTGAGAGGATATTGAACCAAGGCAGGATTTTAAAGTATGGTTTTCTTTAGTGAGATTGTTGAGTGTAGTTTGCAGGCTTGAGACACTAGTTTTTAAATCATCAATCACTGACTGTAAGGATTCTACTCTACAGTCAACATGATGTTTAAGTTCATTTTTTATAGAGACCTTTAAATCTTGCAGTCGAGACAGAAGGTTATCATCACATTCAGACTGACTATTCAGTATCAAGCCAAGACTTGTTTCTATACTCTGCAGTTTATCAGATAGAATCCTGCTCCCATCTTGAGATGGGCACAGGGTTCGTCTGCGATAGCGTTTTACTGATTTTGCTAGTTTTGGAGTCTGCTTTCGGGTCATTTTGTGCCTTGTTCTCCTAGAAACCGTGGGGGAGGGAGTTTCCAGCAGTTCCGAAACACACTGGTCCTCACCTCCATGAGAAACACGGTCACTCTCCACCTCACCAGTGTCTACCTGGTTTGCTTTGAAGGATTGTGGTAGGGGGGATACAAGTGAAAGGTCACACATATGTTCAAGCATGCTTTCATCAACATGCAAGAGGGTAGATGCTGAAAAAGGGGACGGGGAGGGAGGATGACTACCTTCACTCTGACCACACTCAGGAGCAGACAACAAGACGTCATTTCCGTCCTCTGTAAGGAATGAAAATGGAGCAGAAATAAGAGCACTCTGCAATGTCAATACATCATCATTGAGACAAAACTCAGCTACTATGCCTTTTAAGACTTCACATTCCTTTTCGTCCCATTGCTTGCAGTCTACACCCTGGCACAAAAAAGTGCCAGTGCTTTGACGTGGAAAGTAAAGTGAAAGAGTCACACGTTTAGATCCATGAAAGTAAATGCGGATGACGGATTTGGCTAGGCCCAGTGGTATGGGGTCATCGATCCACAGAGGAAGAGAAAGGAAGTTATCTTTATGGTCGTAGTCTTCTCTGTCTATTTTGATTGAGTCACTCTTAATTGACGCATAGCGGTAAAAAAGAGAGTTTCTCCAGGTGACAATTTCTTTATCTGAGCAAGAAAAAGTCTTTTGTAAGCAGTCCAGGGTGGGCTGTAATTTTCTATCTGATGTAGAAGGGGTGTTGGTCATAGTCCTGATCTATGACATGACAGTTTATTTCAAAATAAATAGCGCTTGCAACCATTAGTTAGACAAGCCAACATCGCTGGACAGGGGACCAAGGAAGCGTGTTAATGTTTGTTCATAATTCACCTTACCCTTGTAGTGCAGCCGTTAACCCACAGAATCCAACATCACACCTGTTGTCAGCTGCACGTGCAGATTCCACAGTTAACCTCGTCACACCACACACTGTTTTGTTTATGTTTTTGTGAACAACCTTCAGATTAAGTTTTCTTCATTGTTTCATATGAAATTATCAAATTATTATTTATTAATTACGGCGTACACCTGATGTCCAGAACAAAAATATTGACACTTTTACGTTGACATGACTCTTAAAAAGACATCTGCAAAAAATCACAAAGATGACTGTCCTCAAACACTCAAAAATTGGCACATTACGCAGAGCAATCCAAAACACGTCTTGTGTCACCAAAGGAGAGAGAGAGAGGGATGGACAGCATCGACCTGACAGAGAAGAGCTTGCGTGGTGAAAGGCTGCCATTAAGAAAACATCTTTGGTTGAGAGCAGGTAGGCTAAGTGTAAAGTAGCGCACTTCCTTACTTCCTTGTATTGGTGAAAAGTAAATCCAATTTTCTCCCAGATGGTGTATGAGTAAGGGGGGGGGGGGGGGGGGGGGGGGGCTTGTCAAGGGAGGTAATGCACGATCACAAGTTTTTGCACGAGGTAATGCAAGATGGCGTCCAAAAAAGTTTTGGCTGCTGGGTTGATCGTGTTTCGAAGATGCAACAAAAATACAGAGTATTTAGTGATGAAACACACCCGTGGACAACACTGGGGTACACCTAAGGGTAAGTACCATAGGACCTAGATGGATTCATTTATCAGATTGTTTCTTTTCATTCAGTTATGTTAACTGAAACTGAAGTGGTACAGGCACGATACGAACATCCTGCAGGGAACGGTACAAATTACTACAACTAGATCTAGTCTAGTACAAGGAGGGAGACGAAGAGGCAGACAGAGAAAACGATGGGAAGAGAACATCAGAGACTCAAAGTAGGCCTAGACTGGCCTCGAACAGAACAACATAGGGCCTACCCTACCACAGAAAACAGAACCGCGAGGAGTGAAGGAAGTTGGTCGCAAAAGCTACCGTGGTGCTCCAACGGTCGACTAGACTACCAGATAGGTGAAAGTGAAAGCGCGTGGCATCGAACTTCCATCTGGTACAACTTGGTAAAATAAGGTAGGCCAAGGCCTACTATAAGTAGGCCTACTAAGAAAGTAACTGAAGAAGCACCCAGCATCAAGAGATGCGGCCAAGAGATGATTTTTAGATCATAATATACAAGAGGTGCCACCATTTTAAACACAAGATTTAAGATAAATTAGATAATTTCAGTGGGCTAAACAAAATTAGCTGAAGTATAACGTATGATTTACATCAACAAAAACATTAACAACACAGCTTGTGACAGAAATAGAAATGGCAGTCAATGGTTTCATCAGTATCTTTTTAATTTGCTCAGGTTTTCTTTTATACATGTATAATACATAAATATAATGTAACATCCTTTTGTCAGAAGAGAACATTTGAATTAAGGAAATGTGTACACAGAGGTGGACCATTCTTCCAAAGCTCAGAAATCTTTGCTCACTAGGCCTGCATTTTAAATTGAAACTCATGACAGATTAACTGAGATTATATATTCATGTTGTTTTGTTTACAAAGATGATTTTTGCATTCAGTATCATTCACTGAATGTGTGTGTGTGTATATATATATATACAGGGTTCGCGCTAGGATTTTTTAAAACCGGTACTGGGAGTTGCCATTTCAGAGATATCTTGACCAACTCCCCCAAAATCGGTCCCCAGAAAATAAAATCCGGTACGTACTGTGAACAAAACGAAACTATTCAGTGAGGGGGAGGGGGGGATTGTTCGGCAGCCAAACTAAATCTAAATTGAACGCAAATCTCTCAGACTTTGACTGCCGTGCTGCTGCCACTCGCTTCTTGGGCACGAAGCCACGCAGTAAATAGGATTTTTTTTCTAGCACCTGTGCCACTGTCCGTGTCAGTCAGTTGTTTTGCATGGCATCATTCGTGAGACTTATATTCTTCTTTCTTGTTTCTATGCTTAGCGCTTATCTAGATCTTTCGTTCAATTTAGATTTTGTTTTCGACTCTTCTCTCTCAAAGCAACGCGCAAATTCATAGTCAAAGACCCTCGGCTTTCGCTTTTCGTAAGAGCAGGCCATTGTGTGCCGGTGGGAACAGATGACATTTACAAAACTGCATACACATGGGGACTGGATGTATAAAAGCACAGGAGTGCTTATTCCATTATCCTCGATATAAAAGATTAAAAGAATAAAGATTTAAAAAATCTAGGCCCCATTTACTCATTGTGAATGGAAGTTACTGTCATGCCGAGAAGAGCGCGAAGCTCTATTCTTTCACAGTAAAGCTTGCTGTTCTGCGTGCTAGGCTAATCATGCTGGCGCCAAAGATGTTCGTTGGAAGGGGTGGTGGTAGGAAGGGTAGGTGCGTAAGCACAGTACAGGCGCATGACAGACTGTTAGAAAATGTCACTTCAGATTTTTTTTTTGAGACGGAAATCTAATCGGTCACAGGCAAACAGAATCGGTGCGCGGTACCGGCTGCTTCGAAAATTTTCGGTATTCCCTGTTTACAATCGGTAAAATACCGACAATTGCCAGTTATCGCGAACCCTATATATATATATATATATATATAACACTCTCTAATGACGAATGTACTTCTCTCTTTTAAAACATTTTTTGTAATTGTAATAAGATACATAATTTTTATTAATTCCTTGCAACTCATCTGACCATGACTTTACAAATTTAATTATCCTTTAATGCTTTGGCTTTGGTTTCATTGCCAGTGCCTTTATAAATTAAAATGTTAATTGCTTTTAAATGGTATTGAAGGATTGTCTCCATCCATATCACGCTCTTACTCAAACTGTCACTACAATATATTTTTGTGTTTTCCAAACTTATTGTATGGTATTCCATACATACCACTTTAAGCCAAGGCAGATTTCTCTGTGTGACATTTGGTATCCTCTCCCTGGGGAGAACATGTTCCAACTTTGCACAAGAGCAGTGCCACCCCTTTTTATTTTTCCTAAACTTACTTCATTAGAATTTGATATTCCTAAAGAATCTGTGCTAGGGCCTATCTTGCTTTTACTCCATAGATGATATTCACAAACCGTGTCTGATATTCTACCCTGCATTCTCTGTCCATTTTGTGCTTTTCAAATGATAAATCAAATTCTGTTTTACACACCTGGACCAGTCTCGGACAGAGAGAATGAGATCTACTGGAGATCATCCTATTTGTTTAGAATTTATACATCTTTGACATTATTGTCTTGGTTGACAAACAGCAACTGAATGATGACAGGAATGACTTTCATTATTTCCCTACATCTGGTGAACTTTTTTTTTTTTTTTACTAAGCCATCCAGGTGATTGAATCTGCCATTCCAAATTCTGAAATAGTTGCCAACATTAGCTTTATGTTTTCCAGGATTAAATTATCTCGTTTGAAAAGCAAACTCCTGTCAAACCTGTTTGTTGTAGGTCAGCAACTTTCACTGACTAAACAAAATAAGATTGACTGATAAGCTATTGTTATAACCATCAGTCCAATTAAAAGCCCAAACAGGTGTATTTGCAGTAAATTGCATGCCCATGCCCTGCTTTGAACAACACTATGTAAAATCTTTAAGGGGCAGGATAGCTAAGTGGTCAATGCGCTCGCTTTCCCCCAGTCAAGTTAAGCAGTGTTGAGCATGGTTACCAGTTGGATGGGTAACTGTTTGCGCGCCTTGGCTTCAGTACAGTCCCCCAAGTTCCCCCAGCTGTAAATGGGTACCTGCCCTCTTTAGGGACAGGGAAGGTAAAGCAGCAAGGGAGAGGAGATAGGCGCCGCCCTCAATATGCTGGCCCTTAGAGAAGCTGAGGTCTCTGATGCCTAGCTCCCCTACAACCTCCAAGATTGTGGGATACTTTTACCTTTAACTATGTAAAATCTAAAGTTCTGTGTATCTTTTTTGCAGGTCACGTTGATCCTGGAGAAAGTGACTTTGAGACAGCTATGCGGGAAACTGCAGAAGAGGCTGGATTGGTCAAAGATCAGCTGCGTGTGTTGGATGGCTTCAAATCGGAGCTTCACTACACAGCCTTTGGCAAACCCAAAAGAGTGGTGTTTTGGCTGTCAGAGCTGGTGGACCCTAATGCCACGGTGACTCTCTCTTTTGAGCATTCAGACTACAAGTGGGCCGAGTTGGAAGAGGCCTGTAGCTCCTTCAGTTTGAAGATATGATCAAGGCTGTGAGAGAGGCAGACTCTTTTTTAAAGAAATCAGATTAGGGGTCACCTTTGATGATCACAACAGTGATTGTCATGCTTTACTGTGGACATATGATACCAAATGTGCATATAACCCAATGTGATTTTGCTATTCGTTGTTTTTTTAACTACCCTGAGAATTTTTAATTGTGCATCAATTTCATTTTTTTAAGCCATTGTTCTGGGCTGTCATCTTTGAACAGGAATAAAACTGTTGTGACGGGAGCATTCACAGACAAATCACTGGGCCTTCAGCATGAAATATTGAAAAATGCTGCTTGTAAGCAAAACCCTTGTCACATGAATGAAAGAGGGATGATAAAAAAGACATGCTGAATTTAATGGGAAAATAAGTGCTAACTTGACTTCAGTTGACCTTTGTTAATAACAGTGGGTAATGCTCAGCTGCACTGGATTGAAGGTTCTGTCCTGGATGTGTTAATGACTAGCATGGTTATCTTAATTAAGTTAATAATTGTGTGTGTGTGTGTGTGTGTGTGTGTGTGTGTGTGTGTGTGTGTGTGTGTGTTGTGTGTGTTGATGTAGGTGACCATCAGCTATTTCTTTAAATGATTTCACGAGTGCTTTTGTTTATACTGACAGTCTTACTCTGTGTACAATGACTCTTTTGTTGAACATTTTCCTTTCAGGATAGATCTATCCTAATGTTTACATCATCTGCTACTGTACAAAATAATGAGGAAGAGCTGACATCAGTGAGGGTCATGATTGAAAGTTGTCTGTGTTTTGAGCGGAGTTTGAGCTGACTGTACTGTCATGGCTTTCAAAGGATAGTTGAAAGTAGGCTAGGTCAAAAACATGCCTGCTTGGTGACATCAGTGCTCACTGTTTTAGTCTATTATTTTGTGCTTGTAAAATATACACTGACTTCACAGATGCACATTTCAAACATATCATTTCTGCCATTCTTGTAAACTTTCAATTCAGTAATACTGAGTAAGATTTAGTGCTATAATGGAGGATGTTTTTAAACATCTTATATTTTAAACTTTCTCATCAAAAGACATTTTAGTGCTGCTGTGTACAACAGAATTTTGGCATTTTATATGCTTTACATTTTTCTTTAAAGTATAGCAAGCTTTTAGTGCTGTCATTTAAGTTTTATTTGTTATATTTTATTTTAAAATTTCAACCCTTGTTCAATGTTTTTTAAAGCATGGTGTGGGGTCTTTTTATTATTGATATTATCATAATCATTATTTGTGTTCTAGTGCATTCAGTCATCTACTGTTTTGGGGGGGTTGTTTTGTTTTATAATTTGTTTTGTGGGGGAGGGTGATTAAAAAAAAAAGTTTTCGCATTCCAAAGAAGCAGAAAGCAAATTTTTAACATGATCTTCAAATTAATGTTTTGAAGGATGAGAGATTTCTTGAATGGCTGTGTAGGAAATTGTAGCCTGCCATTTTCAGAGATACCATGGAAAATATGCAGTTATAGAATATAATCAATAATGTTATGTGGCATGCATGAGCAAGATACCTTGATTTTTTAAATCATGTGATATTTGGAAACATCTGAATTGTAAAATTGTTATTCTTGACATTCAGATTTTTTTTTATGTGCAAAATATCAAGCTTTTTCTTAAACAAGGTGAGCATTTGGTTTGTGTTTGTTTGTATGCATGTGTGTGTGTGGGTTGAATGTCATTGATATCATCAGTCAGTAAGAAAAAAGTTGAGTGTATGAAATGAATGCAGCTGACTGCAGAGCTGCAGTTCTGTGACTTGGTTTTTTTTTTCATTTGGGGGATAATGGAACAAGCATTCATGTGCTTTTTTTTTTACATCCAGTCCTCATGTGTATGCAGTTTTGTAGATTTTGTCATCGTTCCCACCAGTACACGATGGCATTATACATTTCCAAAAAGTAGAACAGGTTTTAACAAAGATGTTCTGCATACATTTACACATGGGACTTCAGTTTATAGTTTTATAAAAAATCACAACTGTTTTACACTAAGATCTTTCCACAGCATGTACAGTATCACCACACATAATCTTGAATCCTTGTGTTTAAGATGTCTCATTTGATAAGCAACAGTAACAAAATCATACACTACATCATTTGAGCAACAACAAGCATACAAATTATAAACATACTCTTGTCTGATGGAAACCTTTTTAACAAGTGAATGCAAAGTTTATGAAAATTGTGACTTTTACAAAGTCCAAAACGGGAATCTTTAAGTAAAGAAATACCAAAGATCAGAAAATGATCTGCCTGCCCTCCAGTCAACCATGATTAACCTGATCAATGCTTTATGACCAGATAACTCTTCGGCCGTGATGTGCACTCTTGGCTGCCATGTCCATTAAGTATATTCATTGTGAGGAAGTCCAGGATTTTTCTCATTTTATATTTAAACTGTGGATAGTTTTGGAAAGATGAAGGTAGGTAATGGTAAAGGTGTCCCATAACCTGTGTGGTTGTAGGGAGCGAGGCCTCAGAGACCTGAGCTTCTCTAGGGGCCAGCATGTTGAGGGCGGCGCCCATCTCCTCTCCCTCGCTGCTTTACCTTCCCTGACCCTAAAGAGGGCAGGTACCCATTGACAGCTGGGTGAACTGTACTGAAGCCAAGGCGTGCAAAGGGTCACCCATCCAATTGGTAACCACGCTCGATGCTGCTTAACCTTGGCTTGGGGAAAGTGAGCACTCTGATGACTGAGCATATCCCGTCCCCAATGATGAAGGCCTCTTGCAAAATCCTCAGTGGTGCCCCCATGGTCTACAGGATAGGTGAAGGTGAAGATCTCTAGATTCTATTGATAACCAGTAATCTTGCATTCACCAAAAGGAGTCCCCTCACAATTTTTTTTATATGTACCCGTTTTGGGTGGTTGTTGGTTGTGTTGTGGTTTTTTCTTGGGGGGGGGGGGCTGGCAGATGGGATTTAACTTCCAGCTTAGTTCCCTGGCAGTGAAAGGGGTAATACAAAAAGGATATATGTCTACAAAGTAGGACATTTCACTGTGGGAAATTGATGAAGGAAAACGTCTGAATTATTTCCCTTTCATTATATCATTTAAAATGTCTCGAATTATTTCCCTTTCAAAAATATTCAAATTTTTTCAATTATTTCCCTTTTATCAATATTATTCACTCAAGGGTTTTAACTAAAGACAGGAAGAAGTTGGTATCACATTGAGTGCACAAGGCATGTTGCAGGACCAGTGTCCAGATCACCAAGTATGGCCTTGAGGCAGGGAAAAGTCCAACTTGAAGAAACGGGTTCAAACCACAGACCCCTCCTTTTTGCAACAGCTGCATGCTTTTGTAGGGCACCACCAATTCACACATAAGTGGTTAGCTGGGCTACCCATTGATAATTATTATGAATATGAAAATGGTCTCAAGAGTATGAACAACTCTTGAGTGTATGATCAGTGATTTACAGAGAATTACTGAAGATTTATAGGACCTACTTACTTCAAAGAGCAAAATGCCTCACACCTGCTTGAGCTTTGTCAATGTTTCTTTCTCTATACCTGTGTGTGTGTGTGTGTGGGGGGGGGGGGGGGGGGATGCATACAGGTGATTAGAGTGTAGGAGTGAAGTGACTGCTCACACACACACACACACACACACACACACACACCACACACACCACACACACACACATACTGACATACACACCTCTGACACAAAGATGGACAGATATTTGAAACAAAGTAGAGGCAGTCAGAGTAGGACAGACAGATATCAGATAGCTGTTAAACAGATACACAGTAAACAAATAAAGACAAACAAACTGACATATTTTGATTATATTTTTTATTTCTTTTGTTAGACAACATGGATTTCAATAACATCACAATGTTATGATTCACCATTCAGAATATAATATAGATGTACAATTAAACAGATACACAGATCAACAAATAAAGACAAACAAACTGACATATTTTGATAACATTTTTTATTACTTTTGTTAGACAACATTCATGGATTTCAATAAATCACAATGACATGATTCATCATTCAGAATATAGATGTACAATTCAAAGTAGTAAACACAATGTTTATATGTACCTAAAAACATCTGATGGCACATTGCAATTCTGTTAGTTGTCTGGTTCAGCTTTGATTTAAAATCGTGAAAATAAAATATCATCATCATCATTATGGCAGTGAGGCAAATTCGGGACATAAAATAGATTTCTGATCACATGCCAGGAAAAATATTTCTTGAATACAAAATACAGATAATCCTGGTTACTGTAATCATGCCAGGGAAATGACATATCGCTGATGACTGGAAAACAGGTCAACTGTCTTTTTTTTAATTAAAAAAAAACAGACAGAAAAAATCTTGATGTAAACTGGATGTCTAAAATAAGACGTTTATAACCAAGACATAGCAAAAAAAAAAAAAAAAACTCTCTTAAAAAAGCTGATCATGTCATCACAACAGAGTAATTCCCTCTTTTTAAAAAAAAAAAATTATAAAATGAACAATCTTGTTTGCTTTTCCTGAGATGAAGGCATTGTGAGAATATGACTAAATGTAACTCTTTTTTTTCCCAAGCATGTACAGCACAATGAGATCATCTCATGGATTACGAACTCCCTTTCAAAAATTCTATCACAGAGGGTGATCTCTTGACCATCAAACAGGTTTTGTTTGCATGCTTGTATCTTCTTTTTTTGTTTTGCTTTGTTAAACTGTATCGATCTGCTGGTACGGTCAAATCAACTAAGGAACTTGCATGATGATTTTGTATGGTCAGATCAGAAGATAACTATGGCAATGTCAAATAATTCAAAGAACTTGTAGTGAGAGCTGTTTGATGGTGACGGTTAGCTGATCATAAAGTCCTTGAGTCGGATAACTATCCTGAGATTCTAATGTAATCAAAGAAAGAAATAAAAAAAATTTAAAACATGGTTCTGTTCATGTTTAGTTCAGAATAAAAAATATGGTACTGTCAAAATCATTGAATGGAACTTACAACAGGATTCCACACACTGATTCAGTTTGGCACAAAATCTCTTTGGCACATTCAGATCAACTAAAGAACTTGCAACATGATTTCAAATACAGCATCAAATCTATTTCACACATTCAAATAATCCAAAGTGCATATAACATGACTTTGTGGTCAGTTCAGAATAATGTTTGCTGTTTGTCACAGTCAAGTCATCTAAAGAATATGCATTTTGATTTTGTACTGCCAGTTCAGTGTAAAATCTCTTTATACGGCACAGTCAAGCCCCCCAATGAACATTCAACATGACTTGTACGTTCAGATCAGCACAAAATCTGTTTAGCACAGACAAATCATCAGAAGACCACAAGACAATTTCATACAGAAGCCTACATGATAGAACAAAATCTGTTTAGCACAGACAATCATCGGAAGACCACAAGACAATTTCATACAGAAGCTACAGATGAACAAATCTGTTAGCATAGACAATCATCGAAGACACAGACAATTTCATACAGAAGCCTACATGATAGAACAAAATCTGTTTAGCACATTCAGATCATCGGAAGACCCAAGACAATTTCATACAGAGCCTACATGATAGACAAATCTGTTTAGCATAGACAATCATCGAGACACAAGACATTCATACAGAAGCCTACATGATAGAACAAAATCTGTTTAGCATAGACAAATCATCGGAAGACCACAAGACAATTTCATACAGAAGCCTACATGATAGAACAAAATCTGTTTAGCATAGACAAATCATCGAAGACCACAAGACAATTTCATACAGAAGCTACATGATAGAACAATCGTTTGCATAGACAAATCATCGGAAGACACAAGACATTTCTACAGGAGCCTACATGATAGAACAAAATCTGTTTAGCATAGACAATCATCGGAAGACACAAGACAATTTCATACAGAAGCCTACATGATAGAACAAAATCTGTTTAGCATAGACAAATCATCGAAGACACAGACAATTCATACAGAAGCCTACATGATAGACAAATCTGTTTAGCATAGACAATCATCGAAGACACAAGACAATTTCATACAGAAGCCTACATGATAGAACAAAATCTGTTTACCACATTCAGATCATCGGAAGACCACAAGACAATTTCATACAGAAGCCTACATGATAGAACAAAATCTGTTTAGCATAGCCAGATCATCTAAAGAACATACAATATAATTTTGTACAATTCATTATAGGCCTATTACAGAATCTGTCTCTATAGCATAGTCAGTTCATCTAAAGAATTTGACATCATTTTCCACAGTTCACAGTTCTAAGAACAAAATTTGTGGCACAGACATATCTTTTGAAAAAAATCTAACTTGCAACATGATATTGTACAGTTCATTAGGAGAAAATTAAGTTGTTAGTATGGTAATATTTTTTTTTTAAAAACCCTCAACAACCATTCAATGTACATGTTTTTGTACATTCATTTCAGAACAAACATCAAAGTACAGCACAGTCAATTATATCATCTATATAATCATGAGCATCTGGTATGAATTAAATTCTTTACATACAGTCAATACATTAAATATAGTAAATACATTATGATATATATTGTTTATCAGGTTGTTTGCTTCAGAATCACGACATCAGATAACTACCTTACAACCATAAACTTCATGCAGGTTTTTCTACAATCAATACACTGCTAAAAATGGAGGAGGGTGAGGGGCGATCACCTCAAAACATTCAGCAGACGTTAGTGATCACAGTTCTTTGGCTAGCACACATTCAAGTCAACAAGTTTACAAAAGCAAAAAAGAAAGTGTAAACAGAAGATGCCCCATAAGCTGAGGTACAAATACTCACAGTAGCTGATATGAAGCAACACCAACACGAGTAGATCACAAAGGCAGCATACTGCAGCTATGAGTAACATTTTTCATGGAAACCATAAACCTACTAAATATACATCTTGATCATGCACTAGCTGTCTGTGGTTGCTCCACTGTGTACAATGACTGGTTCTGTTGCCAGAAAATTAGATAGGCCTAGCCGATCACCAGCACACTGTTTCTCCCTGGTCATGTGACAAAAGTCCTGACATCAGCCAGAACAGTCTTCGCACAGGGGGCAGGTGTCAAATGACGCCACACTCCTGAACAGGCAGAAGTGACCACAGGCAGCAAGGTCAAGGCCACAGGGTTCTGACGACAGTGAAGGCACGTCTGTCTGGCCTTCAGTCGTCTGTTTTCTTCTCTGAGGGCTTGCAGTTGGTCAACAGCTGCCGTCTTTCTCCTGGCCTCTCTCTGTAGGGGCTGCGGCCCTCTCCCCTCCCAGGCTTCTGTCGCGGGATGCTGCTGTAACTTTGCACAAGCTGTGGATGGGGGTGTTGCCTCATGCTGAGCTGTTGTTGCTGTAGACTCTGCACAAGCTGTGGATGGGGGTGTTGCCCATGCTGAGCTGTTGTTGCTGTAGACTCTGCACAAGCTGTGGATGGGGTGTTGCCTCATGCTGAGCTGTTGTTGCTGTAGACTCTGCACAGCTGTGGAGGGGGTGTTGCCTCATGCTGACTGTTGTTGTCACAGCTGAAATGGCAGCTTCGAACTGAAGCAGCATTTGCCGAGGAAAACTCTTTGGCGGCATTTTGTGTCGGTGATGTTGAAGCTGTAGAAGCAGTGCACCCTCTGGCTGCAGCAGGGCTGAAACAGCGCCAGACACTGTCAAAGATGACGCAGTCTCAAGCCGACAGTGCCAGCTGCAGTTGGATGTGGAGTGGTCTCCATGGTGGATGCCCTTTCTGCACTGGACAACTGACCAGTGACGGAGAAGTCTGGCTTTCAGTGGAGGGCGGTGTGGAGTTGGCAGCTGCCTGGCCAACACACTGTTGCTGCTGAAGGTCAGAGCTGCACTGCTGGGAAGCAGGGGGCTCGTCATCCTCCAACCCATCCACCGAACCGCCTCTCTTTCTGAAAGCCTGCCTTCTCCGTACTCATGCCCCTGAAGAGCATCCAGACTGAAACTGGATTCTGAAGGAGCTGCCAGGCCAATACCCTGGGAAGAGCTGAAACTGGAGTGACGCAGTGCATCATCCACAGCAGCCAGCAGTGAGGCAGCCGACACACTTTGCCATGGAGCATTTCGGGTCAGGGCCGTGGCTCCATTTCTTGGAGCAGGATGACTGGTGTGGGATTCCTGTTCTCTTGCGGAGACAAGCTGCTGAAAGGTGGCAATGACCAGGTCAGGGGGGTACCCCATGCAAACCACAGCCTCCACTGCAGGGGGCAAGATCTCTGATCGGCTGCTGTGGGCCCCACTTCTCTCAGCAGCGCCTTCCGTTCCATTATTGGAAGTGGCCATACTGGTTCCTTTAGTTTTCCTTTTCGTCCTGCAAAGTATCAGACAGAAACATTTTATCTCTAAAAATGCAGAAAACTGTAAGATTTTGTCAACACACACACAACACACACACACACACACACACACACACACACACACACACACACACCACACACACACACAGTGGTGCTGTGACATTAATCCATGATGCTAATTTTAAAGATACAGTTCAATTGGTTGGGTTTTTATTCCTCAGCTAGAGCTCCGAGGCTCACCAGTGGTGATATTTTTTTTTATATACAACTGTGTCTTCCCCACCAAGGTAGATGCATTCTGACTTCAGGAATACAGATGGGAACTGAACCTACTAATCTTGCCAGAACAGTCAGGGGGTACCTCCCTGCTCTTTCCAATTTTCAACTTTCATGGGTTCTTTTGAAGTGCGCAAGTCCTCAAGAACTCAGGTCTGACTGGTTCAGTCTCCTCCACAAGACTTGATGTTCAGTTCAATTTTCCCGTTGATGTGGGAAGAAAGGGAAAGGCTGGGAATCGAGCCCAGAACCTCGTGCCGTCATAGCTTACTTGTCAGGTAGGTGAGCATTTAACCCATCCTGCCACCTTCCTTCTTAAAGATACAGTACATTTTTAAAACCTTAAGTTAATATTAAATAGCAAATGTATGATTCAGTACTATGTGACCATTTCAACCCAAGAAGCATACAAGAAAAATAAAAGTAATTGGTAATGAAAACATCTAACAAAAATATATACAGATACCAATAACAAAAAAATTATACTGATAAAACATAGCTCTGTGTGGTTCATGTTGGAGTTAATAATGTTATTTATATATAATATAAAAGTATACTCAAACAAAATCAGGGAAACAAATTCATTCACTTACCCCAGTTTGGGCAAATCAATCTTTCAAAGTATGATGAAAATGACAAAATCCTGAAGATGAAAAGCATTTTTAAAAAGTGATTTTCAATAGATATTGTCAGATTCACTAATCAAACCAGCTGCCTTGGTGCAGTGGTTAGCTTCCTGAGTTATAGAATAAAAGGTCGTGGGTTCGAACCCCATAAGAGTCAAACTCAGAGAGATTTTTTCTGACTTTGGGCAACTCCTACCCACAGCGAGTTTTCTGTGGACTTGTTGGGTATACCGAGACCACACAGTCAAGCTTCATCCTCTTCACAGATGTAATTTTTGAGACTGTTGCTCAAAATTACCGACCATACTGCAGTAGCCTCCATGTGCAATTGTTTTTAAGAAACACACCATTAAGGTAGCTGCATTCCAACTTTAAGAATGAATACATCATGGTAGAAAGCATAGAGTTCAGCCTTATCAAGCAGTCTCAAAGCATACACAAGCCGGGTTGTACCATTACATCATCTTCACTGTCATTGATCATCATGCAATAAAAGAAAATTGTCTGATTCTGTGGCTCCAGTTGCTCTGGTCTCACAGAGACATCAGTTTCAGCTTTCCACACACTTCTGTGCCTGTGGCGAGTTTGTGTCAAAGCCTTTGGGTTGGAGGTTCACTGTACAAGATCATTGGAGGGACGTTGTGGTGGTCACCGCCACGATGGGCAACTCACTCAGTCTGTTCCCCAACTGAGCTAATAGTTAGTAGGGGGTTTAGTAGGTGGTGCCCTGCCTATAGAGCTCAGAAGAGGCACCACTGAACACCACCAGTGACCCAGCAGCAGTGCAGGGCCCTCTGGCTGCTGGCTGGCCTGACATTGATAGGCTCTGTGTGGACATCCGACCCTGAGGATGTGACAATGAATATGCTGGGGCAGAGATTGAAATGAGCAGTGTGGGAACAGCAGGACAGGATTATCACAGAAGATGAGGCAGCAAAAAGAAAAAAAAACAACTGACTAATCAATAGAGACTCTAAACCAGATTTTTTTGTTAGAAAGATATATGCTGTTAGTGTACAGTTAAGACGCCTCTGTGTGTGTGTTTGTGTGTGTGGTGTGTGTGTGTGTGTGTGTGTGTGTGGTGTGTGTGTGTGTGTGTGTGTGTGTTGTGAAGAGAGAGAGAGAGTGTGTGTGTGTGTGTGTGTGTGTGTGGTGTGTGTGTGTGTTGTTGTGTGTGGTGTGGGTGTTTTGTTGTCACCCTAATGTGATCAGGGGTTTTGTTGTTTACCTAGGTGAAAGTTTAATCAGTTCATGTAAATTATTTATGCTAGTTCTGGGAAGTTATAATTCATCCAGACCTGTAAAAATTTCACCAATTCATACAAAAATTGTTATTTTCTACCCATTGTTGACATTTTTATCAGTAGTGTCATTGCATTTACCACTTTCAAAGTTGCAAACATGTACATGTAAATGTTTTGCTGCTAGATTTGTATCTGACCCCCCTCCCCAAGTGGCACTCTGGACTAAACTGCATAAAATGTATTAACTGTTTGCTGACCATTAAGGTAGCCACATTCCAGCTTTGGGGATTGGACTTTTATATCAGAGATATATATATATATATATTATTGGCTATCAGTGATATATATATATATATATATTATTGACTATCAGAGATATATATATATATATATATTATTGGCTTCAGTTTCAAACAACAGGAGCTTTTCATAATCATGTCCACGCAATCAGTTCTGAACACAAAATCACCACCTGTGTTCACTTAAAAACAAGAAATGGGATTTAAAATCACTTTCTTCCCCCTCCTCTGTCTCTTTCTCTTCTACTTTTTTTCCTCCTCTCTATTCTACCTTCTTCTACATCTACTAAGTAAGTAAATTACCACTACCTTCACAACAGCAGATCTGCTAAGTACTACTGTTCTGCTGCTGTGCTGCTGCTGCTCTAACTACTACTAGTAGTAGTGCTACTCCATGTACTTCTATTACATTTTTTCACACTTTACATCACTTTAAATCACAGCAAATTTATGTGCTGAAATTTAGGCTGCTCTTCCCAGGGATAGCATGTTGCCACAAGAGTTTGCTACCCAAAAAATAACAAGCACATAAACATCATTTTCTTTTTTTCTTTCTTTTTTTATTTATTAAGTACGGCTACTACCAGTTGGTGTGTGTGTGTGTGTGTGTGTGTGTGTGTGTGTGTGTGTGTGTGTGTGTGTGTGTGTGTGTGTGTGTGTGTGTGTGACCACTACAGTCTCAGATCAGCAGTTCTTTTGCTTTTCACTGTTTTCTTCCTTTTAGTTTCATAAATCACCAGCATGATGCTTGACCAGTTACGGTTTTTGTTTTTGGTTTATTTTGTTTGCTGTGGGTTTTATTTGACTGTTTGTTTAGTTTGGTTTGGGGGGAAATGTATTAGTTTCTGCCTTTGTAAGTTTGTTTTGTTTCCTTGTTTTTTTGTACATTCTTATCATAATCTCAAACCAAGTTATACTTCTACTTGTTAGGTCTTTACTGATCAAAATGATAGATCAGTTTTGTGGTTTTTCTTGTTATATATAGTTATTTTCATGATCTGAACTTGATTACCAGCTGCTTTTTTTCTCCTAAGTAGTTATAAACATCATAACTTCAGACCAGTTATCCATTTTCTTCAGTTCATGAATACAAGTTCCCAATCAAACTGTGAACAGTTTTCTTCCTTTTTCATCATTACAATCTTAGGATATATATCTCATATTAATTAGCACTTTGACACTTTTTTTTTCATAATTTCAGACATCATCCCTCCTTCCTCCCCTCCCCCCCTCCAGTCCCTCCTTCATTGTCATATATATATGTCAAACCTTAGAAAAACTTTTTTTATTGCTGCTTACACACACACACACACACACACACACACACACACACACACACACACACTACACACACACACACACAGTGACTCACACACACACACAGTCACAAACACATACACACAAACACAGTGACTCACACACACACAAGTCACACATAGTCTCACACACACACACACACACACACACACACACACACACACACACACACACACACACACACACACACACACACACAAACAACCACCACCACCACCACCAACCCCGACTTTACCTTGTCTTCAACATAATATTCCCAGACATCAATCTTAATGGTTAACCATTACTATGTATAGATCATACACATTATGAATGTTTGCACACTGTGGTGAAATATCTGGGTAAAACTTCCCCTGTTCTTTCAGAATTGTATCTCTTTTCTCTGTTTTGGATGGGGCCTGTGTTAGCTGTGTCTTTATCATCCATGATTAATTTTCTTCTAACAGACACTGTGGCCAAGTGGTTAAGACCTTTCGACCTCAATCCCATGACTCCATGAAGTCAGGAGCTTGGCGGTGTCTGGTGAATTAAGGAGGGGGATTTTTATGATCTCCCAGGTCAACTTTAAGCGCAGGCTTGCCAGTGCCTTAATTCTCTTTGTGTATACACATACAGAATATATATATATATATATATATATATATATATATATATATATATATATCAAATATGCACATTCAACTTCTAATCCTGTCATTCATGTCAGCTTTCTGTGGTTTAGGGAAACACAAACATACCCTGCAGATATTATACATTCTGTCACAGTATTCTGTCACAATCTCCTATTTCCAACATGTTATAGCCTAATTTATAAAATGAGAAGTACTGAAAACTAATAGCAGTAGTAGTTATAAAACGACCTCAATAAGATATCAGGGGGGGGTTTAAAGGTAAAACTGCCCCCATAACTTAAGTTCAGTCATCCAATGATCCATAACAAAAAAAAAGTAAACTTGAAAACAAGTCAAATGAACAAAGATTTATTCTCCAACATATTTCCACACAAAAGCATGCACAAAAGTATTAACATCTTGCACAACCCAGTACCAAACAAGTGAAAGCATTTTCTTTTTTAAATAAAAATATCCATCCCCCCATGACATACAAGAGTATATAACACACACACACACACACACACACACACACACCACACACTCACAGAGTCCTTGGATGAGACTATTTATCTAGGCCCCCTGTGCAAGGCAGCAGAACATCTTGGCACAGGCTAAATCCTGTTCTGCTTTTCGTAAGAGTAGGCCATCGTGTGCCAATGGGAACAGATGACAAGATTTACAAACCTGCACACAGGGTACTAGGCTAGTGTTAAAAAAACAAACAGCACATGAGTGCTTAATCCATTATCATCGATATAAAAGATTAAATAAATAAATAAATCACACACACACACACACACACACACACACACACCACACACACCACACACACACTGGCAAAGTATAATATTTACGCTTAGGCATAAATTGCATTACGTTGTTCACATGAGCCGTTGGCACAGCTGAAGAGTTCTGTTCAATGAAGCTCTCCTCTTAGCTCTGGTCCTTTTTACCTCCCAGCGAGAATATCCGATATATATACGGAGCCTTCTTCTTCTTCTGTGGCTGTGGTGTTGATGATTTCGAGCATCCACGATGGCAGATCTCTGACGTTTAATCCTCCTTGCACAAGCACACTTTTTCTATTGCGCAACGATACTGCATTGGACCTATATATAGGCCCTAGGCTATGCCTACAACAAATCCACTCTCGCTTTTTCTCGACTGATGACGTCACTTTACAAAGTTTATTTATAGCATCGGGGAAACTTCCAGACGTTTCCGAGGTCACGACCTCATTTGCACAGGGTAGGAATTTTTGTGTGCTTGTTTGATAGTTGATTGGTTGAATGGGGGGTTGGGGTTTTTTTGTTTGTTTGTTTTGGTGGGGGTCGTTTCTCTTCTAGAACTCCCAGGTTCACCAATTGTGAGCGTATTGTGAATGCCACCTGTTTTTTGCTTACATTAACTAAGCCTAAAGTAACAGCCTAGGGTGCCTAGTGGTCAGAACATTGCACTCGCAATCTGACGACCCAGGTTCGATTCCCGTTCGATGGGGATTTTTCCCCTGGAGTTAACACCAGTGCTGACTCCACTCTCCCCAAAAGTCTTTCGGATGAGACTATAAACCGAGGCTCCGTGTGCGAACACACGCATAACATCATAAGCACACGTTAAATCCTGTTCCACTTTTCCTAAGAGTAGTCAAAGTCAAGTCAAAGTCAGAATTTTATTTCCAGATGGTACATTGAGTAAGCAATAAATTTACTTTTTTTCTTCAAGCCATCTATCTAGCAAAAAAACAATAACAAAAACCCAACAACAACAACATTTTTTTTTTAACCAACCTAAACAGACCACTTAAAATTATATCCAATCCGTAACGCTCAAACCAACCATAAACTTCAAACCGAAAACTCACCCATAATGACAATGATACAATTTTACAACAACATGATAATCACCCACCACCACCTAAAGCACCAAAAAACAATTGAAATAAAATAAAATAAAATTTAAATAAATCCCAAGAGTAGGCCATTGTGTGCCGGTGAGAACAGATGACAAGATTTACAAAACTGCATACACACGGGATTGGATGTAAAAAAAAAAAAAAAAGCACATGAGTGCTTATTCCATTATCCTCGATATTAAAGAATAAATAAATAAATAAAATAAATTCTGTCTGTCTGTCTGTCTGTCTGTCTGTCTGTCTGTCTGTCGTCTCTCTCTCTCTCTCTCTCTCTCCTCTCTCTCCTCTCTCTCCTCTCTCTCTCTCTCTCTCTCTCTCTCTCTCTCTCTCTCTCTCTCTCTCTCTCTCTCTCTCACTCTCTCTCTCTCCTCTCTCTCTCTTCCTCTTGATAATTTTATTAGTTTTTCTTGATTTTAGTTGGATTTTTTTCAGTATTCTGTTATACTGTTATACTCGATATTTAAAGTATAATCATTACTGTGGCCAGCTAGTCGATTCATGGCTCTGTGTGTGTGTGTGTGTGTGAATGCCCAAGCGGGCGCACACGTTGCGCATAGCGCGTGCTGCTGGTGTAATTTGTTAATGCGTAATTTCCTTTTGTTTGAATATTATGACGATTGATTTTATGTAGTTTACTCTTGCTACTGCTTTGCCGAGGGGTTTAAACCTTAAGACTTCAATCTCAGGTGTCCATGAAGTCGTGGGTTCGAATCTCGACGGCGTGTGGCGAATAGGACAACTTCAGGAGTCTACCCTCCAGTGCCTTAGGCTATCTCTCTCCGTGTACATACACATGCTGAAGATCAAATATGCACGTTAAAGATCCCGTCATTCATGTCATTGTTCGGTGGGTTACGAAAACACAAACATATCCAGTATTCATCCCTGAAGTCGGAATATAGCTACCTTCAAGGTGGGCAAAACAGGTCGCACACACACACACACACACACACACACACACACACACACACACACACACACACACACACACACACACACACATACACACACACACACACACACATACATACATACATACATCCTTTAGATAAGACTTTAAACCGAGGCCCCGTGTGCGAACGCATGCAGAACATCTTGCGCACACGTTAAATCCTGCTCTGCTTTTCGTAAGAGTAGGCCATCGTGTGCCGGTGGGAACAAATGACAAGATTTACAAAACTGCACACACACGGGGACTTGGATGTATTATCCTCGATATAAAAGAATAAATAAAATAAATAAACACACACAATCTCAGACCCGTGAACAAATATCGAAGCTCTAGCCGAGGAACAAATAAAGGGAAAAAATCCCAGGATAAAAAACTCACCCCTATTTTTATATTCTTTAGTGTTTGGTTGCACAAGTATTTGGGCTATGAGCAGCCTATTTAAATGTGAATATCCTGATTTGACTCAGCCTTTAAAAAACAGACAGTTGTCTCCCACACCCCAAGTGGGATGCACTGGTACATGGTGGGCCTGACATCTAAAGGGCTTACTGGCAGCCAACGCATTTTCGCTCATAATTATGACCAACAATAGGCTAGTTGCTGTCTATATGTTGAACAACAAACAAATTTATAATCAGCCTTTCAAGTGCCATTCACGGCCGCTTTATCAGTGGGGAGAGGGAGGGGAGAGGTGAACATTGCGTCAATGCCGCCTACACTAAGCACTATTATGCTTCTTTCTATTGCTGTGACGAAAGACAGCAGGCCTATGCCATAGGGCGTACTATAAATTTGCTATGACGTAGGCACTAGTCAGAGTTGGGTGGGGCTCTCTCTCTCTCTCTCTCTCTCTCTCTCTCTCTCTCTCTCTCTCTCTCTCTCTCTCTCTCTCTCTGTTTGAATCTATAACATTATTTTGTTCCCGTGTGGTTTCCTATGGCTACTGCTCTTTTTCCATACTGATGTATATTATTTAACACCTTTCTCTCCCTTATTTATCTGTTTTTTCATTAACATGACATGATCTGTATATGTTTGATCTGTTAATTGATGGTGGTAGTATGGGGTGGGGGTGGGTTTTTTTTTTATCTATAATTATAGGTAAAGGTGTCCCATAACCTGTGTGGAGCAAGGCGTCAGAGACCTCAGCTTCTCCAGGGGCCAGCATGTTGAGGGCAGCGCCCATCTCCTCTCCCTTGCTGCTTTACCTTCCCTCACCCTAAAGAGGGCAGGTACCCATTGACAGCTGGGTGAACTGGGAGACTATACTGAAGCCAAGGCATGCAAACAGTCACCCATCCAACTGGTAACCACGCTCGATGCTGCTTCCTGGCTGGGGGAAAGCTAGTGCTCTGACCATTGAGTTATAATCCCTCTGACCACTGAGCTATGCCGTCCCCCTAATTTATATATTTGTTTTAAATTTTAAGTGGTTTGAATTGCTTTGTTTTCATTTTGTGGGTTGGTTATTGGTTATTTGCTTGTTTTGTGTTTGCTTTTTTTTAATTGTCATGATTCTTTGTTTTTCTCTGTAAATGTGTTTGGGGTTTTGTTTGATTGATTGCTCTGTTTTGTTCTTGATTTTTTTGTTTGTTTGATTTGTGTGTGTGTGTGTGTGTGTGGGGGGGGGGGGGGGTCGTTTTTGTGTTTCTGTTTTTTTTGTCTTGTTTTTTCTTTGTTGGTTCTGGTTGTTGGTTATTTGTCCGTTTGTTTAGTTGTTGTATGTGGTTGTTTGGCTGTTAGTTTTTTCATGATGTTATCTTCGACAAGGTTGGAGACTGGATGCAAAAGAGCACCTGAGTGCATTCTCTCTTCTCTCTCTCTCTCTCTCCTCTCTCTCTCTCTCTCTCCTCTCTCTCTCTCTCTCCTCTCTCTCTCTCTCTCTCTCTCTCTCTGTGTGTGTGTGTGTGTGTGTGTGTGTGTGTGTGTGTGTGTGTGTGTGTGTGTGTGTGTGTGTGTGTGAGTGAGAAAAGATTACTCATTCATACATTCATTAATTCTCTCTCCGTGTCTCTATGTCTCTCTGTCTCTGTCTCTGTCTCTCTGTCTCTGTCTCTGTCTCTCTCTCTCTCTCTCTCTCTCTCTCTCTCTCTCTCTCTCTCTCTCTATATATATGTGTGTGTGTGTGTGTGTGTGTGTGTGTGTGTGTGTGTGTGTGTGTGTGTGTGTGTGTGTGTGTGTGTGTGTGTGTGTGTAGGCTATACAGAGAGACAGAGAGAGACAGATAGACAGAGAGAGGTGTGTGTGTGTGTGTGTGTGTGTGTGTGTGTGTGTGTGTGTGTGTGTGTGTGTGTGTGTGTGTGTGTGTGTACACGAATGATTGATTTATTTAAAGAAAGGCCTATGCCCCTGATGGAGCTGTGTGTGTGGCCTATTCAATTTGATACAACATAATGTTATTCAACTTGAAAAAAAAAATCTAGCTTCGATGACTTTGCTATTTCTCTGAGCTTCAATGCTTTATATACGTAAATACCCTTAAATACCCTTCTCCGTTTTTGTTGTGTTTGTTTTTTTAAGTTTTCATATTTGTAGCAGACATCAGCACAGTAAATCTATATTAAGTCTGGATGAGAGAGAGAGAGAGAGAGAGAGAGAGAGAGAGAGAGAGAGAGAGAGAGAGAGAGAGAGAGAGAGAGAGAGAGAGATCATCACTCACTCACACACACACACACACACACACACACACACACACACACACACACACACACACACACACTGACTCACACACACTGACTCCACACACACCACACACACACACACACACACTGACTCACACACACTGACTCACACACACTGACTCACACACACTGACTCACACACACTGACTCACACACACTGACTCACACACACTGACTCACACACACACAC
Organism: Stramonita haemastoma; assembly: GCA_030674155.1. Classification (NCBI taxonomy): domain Eukaryota; kingdom Metazoa; phylum Mollusca; class Gastropoda; order Neogastropoda; family Muricidae; genus Stramonita; species Stramonita haemastoma. Next base: position 2,966,684 of record CM060316.1, on the reverse strand, counting down.
ACACACACACACACACACACACACACACACACACACACACACACACACACATTCAAACAATCATACTGAACAGTGCTGTTGTAACCGAGAAGAGAGAGAGATCTGCACGATTCCTCCAGGGTGTTTAGAAACTCGTGGCTGTCCCTGTAACAAGAAGAGAGAGAGATCTGCACGATTCCTCCAGGGTGTTTAGAAACTCGTGGCTGTCCCTGTACACTCACAAACGAACACAAAACCATTAATAATTTCACGTTCGTGGCAAGATAACTGGAAACGACACATACCCTCTACAAGTGAGCAACAAAGACCGTACAAAAACGATCCGATACCACACATTATTGTATATCATGTACATTGAGTATAGGCTGTCCGTGTGCATGTGAATCGAATAGTTTTCAGCGTCTCTAGAGAGTTAATCCCCTTGTTTTACAACTTCTCTCCCCCCCCCCCCCCCCACTACACCCACACCCCCTATTTTTTGTCTACTATGGTATTAACGGTGTATGTGTTCGTTTTTCTACAATATGTTTCACATTTTTAAAAAATCAGTTTATTAAAATGGTAAACCAAATGTATAGAATTCTATTTTATTGTAACCCCCATTGTATTGCTTTGTATTTCTATTGTATTGTGTTGTACTGTATTGAAGGTATTCTATTGTCGTATTCACTATATGTTGCTTGGAGGAGATGTGTGGCATCACTTTACTTTGTAAAAAGTACAGGGGGTTTTGCTGTTGTTTTCTTCTTTTTTGGAAGCTGCGGTATGCAATGATAATAATAATGAGGCCAGGATGGCTGTTAGAGTTCGTCATCTACTGACCCGGGTTCAGATCTCGTTAAAGAGGATTTTTTCCTCTGGAGTTAACATCAGTGCCAACTCCATTCCCCCAAAAGTCCTTCCGATGAGACTATAAACCGAGGTCCCGCGTGCGAACGCAGGCAGAACATCTTACGCACACGTTAAATCCTGTTTCCGCTTTATCGGAAGAGTAGACCATTGTGTGCCGGTTGGGAACGGATGACAGAATTCACAAAACTGCATAGGCCTACACACGGGGACTGGATGTAAAAAAAAAAAAAAAAAAAGCACATGAGTGCTTATTCCATTATCCTCGAAATAAAAGAAAATAAAACAATAATTAATAATAATAATAATTATTATTATAATAATACGATGATGATGATGATGATGTAATCTCTTTTGGCCTAGCGCTGAAACTTGTACAGCAAACAAATCAACGCGCTTGCATTCAAATCATTCATGCGCATGCGACCCTTCACA
>CM060316.1:2957900-2960400 GCA_030674155.1 Stramonita haemastoma | reverse complement strand
CCTGAGGGGAAAAAATAATGGGTAGGCGCTGCACTTATGGCGACGTGCTCTCCCGGGAGAGCAGCCCGAATTTCACGCAGAGAAATCTGCTGTGACATAAAGTGGTATAAAAAAAAAAAAAGAAAATGTGAACTACAAAATTAACACCTTCCCCTCCATGAAGAAGGATCAAGAGAAGAAAAAGATGATAATAATGATGATGAAATGGAGCAGAAGAAGAAAAAGATGATGATAATGATGATGGAATGGAGCAGAAGAAGAAAAAGATGATAATAATGATGATGAAATGGAGCAGAAGAAGAAAAAGATGATAATAATGATGATGAAATGGAGCAGAAGAAGAAAACAGGGATTATGATGAAGAGACAGAGGAGCACTGGCCTCTACTAAAACTTTGTTGTTAAAAACAGTAACTTGCTACAAAATACAATTTTTAAAGCATTTTCTTGGTCATGGAATTCAAACAGCAGACTTTTAGACCCATTTGCCTTACCATAGGTAAGGTTCTATCAGATCTTACCAATGACAGGTGTCAAAGGGGGGAGCACACTTCAGATTTGGCCGTTCTTTTATGACTTGTTGCCGATCAGTGTAGAGGAGTCTACCACCTCTGTATTAACCATTGATTATCGATCTTTTCTTCAGCGTCCTGGAGGTCAGTCACGGAACTAGATAGTTTTGTATCGATAACTGTTGATTATTTCCAAGTTTTACGGTGATAGTTCTGTAGTGATAATTGTTGATTATTTCCAAGTTTTATGGTGATAGTTCTGTAGTAATAACTGTTGGTTATTCCAAGTTTTATGGTGATAGTTCTGTAGTCACAACTGTTGGTTATATCCATGTTTTACGGTGTTGTTTTTAAAGAACAGTCTTTAAGAGAGGAACTGTGCTGTTGGTTAGTACTAAATTTTCCGCTTGAAAGGTTTAGTGACAAATGAGTGTGTGATTGATAAGTGACTGTGTTTAAGAAGTACTAATTCTTTTAGTATGTGTGTGTGTGGGGGGGGGGGGGGGGGGGAGGGGGGTTGTTGTCTTCAATTTTATGTCTGTTCACTTCTAGTGATATTAGATGGTGTGTGTGTGCGTGTTGTGTGTGTGTGTGTGTGTGTGTGTGTGTGTGTGTGTGTGTGTGCACGCGCGCGCGCGTGCGTGCGTGCGTGTGTGTGCGCGCAGTGTGAGCCCTACTATTTTGTGCGTGTATGCACAATACACCAATACATGTGTATGCAGTTTGTTTTGCAAAGGTGTGTGTGTTGTGCATACGCAAGGGCATGTGTATGTCAGTGTTTGAGTGTGTGTGTGTGTGTGCGTGCGTGCGTGTGTGTGTGTGTGTGTGTGTGTGTGTGTGTGTGTGTGTGTGTGTGTGTGTGTGTGTGTGTGTGTGTGTGTGTGTGTGTGTGTGTTGTAAGTCTGATTGCCTGGTGTTAGTTATGGTTATCTTTTCTACATTGTTTTCATGACTGGTTTTATGTACGCACAATGGAAAGAACTATGTTAATCTTTTAGGCACACGTTATAAATTAAAAGGTAAAGGTGTCCCATAACTGATGTGGTCGTAGGTAAAGGTGTCCCATAACTGATGTGGTCGTAGGGGAAATGGCGCTGCTGATAACCCCCTGACAATTCAGGCCCAGGGCATCCCACTTCGTGTGCTATCTCCATCAGTCAGGAAATCAACAGAGCCTGCAGTTATAGTATAGTGTAAGTTTATTTTCTTTTTCAACTGAGAAGAAATCAAGCAGACGCCAGGAGACGATATTACACCTGTTGTTGCAGGTCAGTTTAACAGGCTGGGGGTCATCCAGAATAAGTATGCCCTCTGACTGCTCCATCCCAACTGTGATATTTTAAGTACCCTCTGGATAAAAAAAGAAGTGTGTATGACTGTTTTTAAGTACCTCGCCATATAGGCAGCCATACTTCGATGGGAGACCTTTTAAAGGTTTTTTGTTCAGAAGATGATTTTCAAAAGGTGTGCATGTGACGCTACTGTCCACATACCCCTCCCATGTCCACGAATAAGCTGATCACTGCTGAGGTCGAAGTGTACAATCAAATACATATTTCACAGTTCTTTTTCCAGTGAAAAGGGAAAATGGATAAATACTTCTGGTAACCTTTTAAAAAATAGAGACTGCAAGTGACGTCACACCTCACATGACTTTAGTGGTTTGAACATACATGTATGCCCCTTTTCTGTTCAATTTTCAAACAATAATGGCAGCTCTTCATCACTGGCTGAATATCCCTCCCTGCCCACCTCTCTCTTTTGTGTTCATTATCACAGGCAGTGATTACTCCTGTCTGTCTTTAACTGACGAAAATAATTAGAAAAGGGCGGTAACAATGTGGTAATTATGATTATGATAATAGCACCTGCTGACAGAACAACTTGAGTGCTAGGTATGTGAATTGTCTGTTTCTCTTGGGAAAATGGTCGATAGGTGTTTAGTCTGGCTTTTGTTGCTGTTGTTGTTCTTGATGCTTGATAGAAGTT
>CM060316.1:2849520-2957800 GCA_030674155.1 Stramonita haemastoma | reverse complement strand
CCCATTAGAGATTATTATATACAAATTCAGGGGAATGATATGAATGCAAAAACCCGTTTTTGTAAAAAAAAAACAACATGAAAAATTTTTATATATAATCTCAGTTAATTGTCATGATTTTTAAATTTTTAAAAATGCGGGGGCCTAATGAGAAAAGATTTCTGAGTTTTGGGGAAAGGGAATGGTCCACCTTGGGGTACACATTTCCTTAATTCAAATTTTCCCTCTTCTGACAAAAGGATGTTACATTTTTTAATTTTTTTTTGTATTATACATTTAATTAAAAGAAAACTTGAGAAAATTTTAAAAAGTATGATAAAAAACCATTGACTGCCATTTTTTTTTCTGTCCAAGCTGTGTTGTTTTAAAGTTTTTTTTTGATGTAAAAAAATACGTTTTTTTACTTCAGCCCAATTTTTGTTTAGCCCACTGAAATTATCTAATTTATCTTAAAAACTTTTTGTTTTTTAAAAATTTGGGGGCACCTCTTGTATATTATGATCTTAAAAAAAACATTCTTGGCCCCATCTTTTTTGATGGGTGGGTGCCTTTTTTCAGTTACCCCCTTTTTTTGTAGGCCCCACTTATAGTAGGCCTTTTGGGCCCACCTTATTTTACCCAAGTTGTACCAGATGGAAGTTCGATGCCACGCGCTTTCACTTTCACCTATCTGGTAGTCTAGTCGACCGTTGGAGCACCACGGTAGCTTTTGCGACCAACTTCCTTCACTCCTCGCGGTTCTGTTTTCTGTGGTAGGCCCTATGTTGTTCTGTTCGAGGCCAGTCTAGGCCTACTTTGAGTCTCTGATGTTCTCTTCCCATCGTTTTCTCTGTCTGCCTCTTCGTCTCCCTCCTTGTAGTAATTTGTACCGTTCCCTGCAGGATGTTCGTATCGTGCCTGTACCACTTCAGTTTCAGTTAAAATACCTGAATGAAAAGAAACAATCTGATAAATGAATCCATCTAGGTCCTATGGTACTTACCCTTAGGTGTACCCCAGTGTTGTCCACGGGTGTGTTTCATCACTAAATACTCTGTATTTTTGTTGCATCTTCGAAACACGATCAACCCAGCAGCCAAAACTTTTTTGGACGCCATCTTGCATTACCTCGTGCAACAACTTGTGATCGTGCATTACCTCCCTTAACAAGTCTCCCCCCCCCCCCCCCCCCTTACTCATACACCATCTGGGAGAAAATTGGGTTTACTTTTCACCAATACAAGGAAGTGCGCTACTTTACACTTAGCCTATCTGCTCTCAACTCTCCCTCTCACAACAACTTGAGAGTTGGCAAGTTTTACTTACTGCCCAATTCAACAACTTTTTTAGTTTGGCTTGTGGTTCTTCAATGCTACTTTATGTGAATTTGTGTCCTTTGTGTGAGAAAAAAATGCTATGCTACATTCCCAGACTTACTTCTTTTTCACTTTTCATCAGTGTGAATGGCTCATGATAAGACCACATCGTCAATACAAATCAATTTAATTATAAATTTCAAAGTTTGCAAAGTTGGATCACCTTAACCTCCCAAGATTAATTTTCATGTGCTTGTCAATGGCAACATTTCTTTCTTTTCTGCTATATTCTCTGCTGTGCCCAAGGCGGGAGCTGCTTATTCAAATGTCAACACACTAGCTAAATCATGTTCTGTTTGCAGAGCCAATGTTTGCAGGTTTTTATCTTTCTGATCTTGCTCTGCAGTTCTAAAGATGTTGTGTGTTCCCCAGCTGAACATTCTGGGGGTCACCTAGAATGTGCACTCTGACTCACTCATCCCACCTGAGAATCACAGTGCAACTGAAATTGCACACAGAATGAGAAGTTTGCGTGTATAACTACTTTTAAGTACCTCACCATAAAGGCAGCCATATTCCGACTTCAGAGGATTTTTTTTTTTAATCAGGAGATTAGGGAGAGCGCAGGTTATGTGAAGAACTTGTCATGACTTGATGTAAAAAACAACAACAAAAAACAAGCACCCACATGTGTGTTTTTCCCGATATCCTCGAAAGGAAAGAATAGATAAAATAAAAATAACATTAATATGCCCTCTGTGGAATTATCATACTTACATTAGTGTTCGCATTTTTTCCCAGTTCTTTTGCTAGAGCTCCAAAGTTCACCAATGGTGAGATTTTGCGTATGCGACCACACACGTATGCGCGCGCGCACCCCCCCCCCCCCCCCACACACACACACACATGCAACCACCACCACCACACCACACCACACACACACGCACGCACGCTCCCTCGCACACACGCACGCACGCGCAGACGCACAACAGCGCGCATAATTCTTTCACCCATTCAACAGCAGAGAGGATATCAAGTATCAAAAAAAAAAGTATCAACTCTTTAAAATCATACCTACAACGATTATTGACAAAAAACAACCAAAAAACAAACAACCCCCCCCCCCCCCCCAAAAAAAAAACAAAAAAAAAACTACAAAAAACAACCCCCCCCCCCCCCCCCTGAACTATTTTCACATTCTTGCTTGACATTTTGTCATAGAGAGAGCTTTTAGTATAAAATAATGTAGGAATCCCAATGATAGGGCCAGCAGTTTGACCAGGGGGACATAGAGACAACTGGTTTTATCATTTTAATGCATGCAACATGTCACATGACGCACGTAGGATATAAAATTTCTACGTGGAAGATGACATAAGCCCAGCCCAAATCCAACCATTCTTGCTTCCACTCTGACAGAAATTGGATATAGATCCCTGTTTCTTCTTAAATTAATTAACCCCTTGTTTAATCCAGGTGGAATAAATGCTAAACAAAAATAAAATTGAAAAATTTTTTTCTCTAAAATATCTACAATTTCATGCCCCCCAAATTTCATAACCACATAAAAACACTGGTATCACCATAGAATCATCAAGTTTCAAGCAAATATTGAGAGACAGTTTTTTTTTAAAACCTGTTTTGTTTCCTAATGGTCTGCAATAATGAAATACTGCTTTTTAACCCTTGTTCATACATACATTTCTTCTCTTTAACAAAACTGTACAAGTTTCACAAAGTTCAATACCCAAATGTTAAAACCACTTCACACACACAAAATTTTAATCGTTAAACACTAACATAACATGGGGATTGTTCCTGATATAGGCCTATACATACTTTTATATATTTATGTCGAGGCCTTTATTGTACTGCTGGCTGGGGATTTCACTCGGATGAGACTTTACCCAGCTCTCGTGTGCGAACACACAGAGAACATCTTGAACACACGTCAAACTCGTTCCGCTTTCCTGAAGAGTCGGCCATCGTGTGCCGGTGGTAACGGATGACAAAAATGACAAAATTGCATACACACGGGGACTGGATGTAAAAAAAAAAAAGCACACAAGTGCTTATTCCATTACCCCCGATTTATTTTTAAATATGAATAAATAATAAACAAGATTGGAAGAGTTACTAGCTACTGTGGAAGCTAACTGAGTTTCAACGTGGCTTTGAATACAGGAGAACACACACACACACACACACACACACACACAAGGGACTCATGACAAAGGATATAATATGTAACTCGTGTGACAGGATATGGGCAAGGAAAACTCATGACGTAATTGATGCATATCCGGACACTCCCTAATAGGCTCAGCCAATCAGCACTGGTGCAGCTGGCTGCATTTAGATTCACGTCATAATGATTATTATATAGGCCTACTGAGCTTGTAGGCAGGGCCAGTAAATTGAATCACACACACACCCACACCCACACCTACTTGAAAAAGAAAAAAAAAGTGGCAAAGGACAGTGTAAAGTCTACATGTATTGCTTTTAAATAGACAGTCTGAAATTAAACTTTGATTTTGACAGTACACACACACCACACTGACTGATTCTCGAGGCGCGCGCGCGCGCACACACACACACACACACACACACACACACACACACACAGTCCCTACATGCCAGTTTTGTATTAAGTCCCCAAAAGTCCTTGATGAGACTATAAACCGAGGCCTCGTGTGCGAACACACACAGAACATCTATAGCACACGATAAATCCGTTTCGCTTTTCGTAAGAGTAGGCCATTGTGTGCCGGTGGGAACAGATGACAAAATTGGCAAAACTGGATACACGTGGGGACTGGACGTAAAACGCACATGAGTGCTTATTCCATTATTCTCCATATAATAGAATAAATAAATAAGGCATATACTATAAAATAGTATACAAGTTTTCAAACAATCGCGAAAAATACGTTCCTGGTGAAACATACCACATTAGTTGCATAAATAATCGTAATCCAAATAAGCAATAAGCATAAAGCCAAGCTCATCATGATCAAGATTATTATTCATTTACTTCGCCCTGGGCTGTTTTTCCCTGAGCAAGAGCGGACAACTTTGAGTTCTCTTTTTCAGAGATTTGACGTCAGCTTTGATCGTTCATCTTAACTCAATCACCAATTCACAATAAACCTCTCTGCAATAATACTTCAGCCTGGAATCAGCAAACTGCAAAACTGAGAAGTGTGCAAATCGAGGGAAGTTTATCAAACGATGCCAACTTAATCTGATTTTGCAGAGGACCCGCAGCCCATTCTAGCAGACTACTCAAGCAGAAAATCGATTTTTTTTTTTATGCACAGATCACATGACTGCCTTGTGACTAAAACAACATGGCTGCCACCAGGGCTAGGAAGTTTTTGCGGAAGGTTCTGTTGCTTGCAGGTAAAGTTTATTCTTTTACTAAGAAAAATTACACCGATCAGTTGCTTGATTTTTTTGTCAGTGATGTACACATAAGAGAATGTCATCTAGACACGTTTTGATGAGCTTGTCAGCTCTCAGAAGGCTGACACTGACAAAACCACTACCATAGCATCACGATGCTGATAACGTCTCACGCCACATCCTATTTTTTGTTTAAAATTATTCTTATTCACAAAGAATGTTTTGATTTTTATAAACGTTTTCCAAAATTTTACTGACAGTAGTGCATATTAGATCTATGTGTTGTGTACACACTCACACGCACGCACGCACGCACGCACACGCCCACCCACCACCCACCACACACACAACAACATACACACACACACACCACACACACACAGCGCGCGCGCGCGCGCGCGCGCGCGCGCGCGCACGCACCTACGCTGGCGCGCGCAAGCCCATGCGTGCATATACACACTCACGCATACACCTGCACACACACTTTCACACTCTATACATGCATACACACATGCATGCACACACACACACACACACACACACACACACACACACACACACACACACACACACACATACACACACACACTCAAGTACACACACACACACACACACACACACACACACACACACACACACACACACACACATCACACACATGCACACACACATTTTGGTTTTTTTTGTGAGTTTTTTTGTTGGCTTTTTTTGGCTACATAGATGGCTTGGTGAAAAAAGCAAATTTATTGCTTACTCAATGTAGCATCTTGAAATAAAATTTTGACTTGACTCGACTTGCCTTGACACACACACTCACTCACTCACTCACTCACTCACATCACTCACTCACTCACTCACACAGTGACACACACAGTCACACACAACAGTGACACACACACACACACACACACACACACACACACACACACACACACACACACACACACACACACACACACACACACACACACACCACACACACACACACACACACAACACACCACACACTCTCAGCCACACACACACACACATGTAACATGTACACATGTTCATTTCTAACTCTATGTGCCGCACACACACACAACACACACACACACACACACACACACACACACCACACACACACACACAACACACACACACACACAACACATACACACACACACCACACACACACACAACACACACAACACAACACACACACACCACACACACCACACACACACACACACACATGTATACATGTGCACATGTGTACATTTCTAACTTCTATGTGCTCTATCACATTTTCAATAAAAGGCCAGGAATAACTTTGGGTTGGGTCGTATCTAGTCACAGGACAAGATGAATGATTGAACAGAACAGACAGTATACATAATTACATGAGTCAATCAACCATGGTACTCTCATTCTTATTAAAATAATGTATGGTGATGAATGCATTGACCAGAATGCGATGCTCCAGTTGACACATAAGTAGGCATCCATCAGTCTCTGAAGGCTATTGAGTTGTGCTCTAGGCTATAGAGCGCAAGGCCTGAATAGGTAAGTATGAAGGGCAAGCTGTTACCCATGCACCAGACCTCCCTCTCCACATCGCTGGAATGGTCTATTGGAAAAGGCAATTGCCGATACAAATGGTTCCAGTGCCATAACTGGAGCCGCCAGAACATTGTCATATATACAGCCCCAAACTTGCCCTGGGGACTCCAACTCCCTGATTTTTCCTCAGATATAGTGTCTTAACATGACACCTGTGTGCGTGCTGTTTTTTTTAATTTTGTTGTCATCTACTCCTACCAGCACACAATGGCCTGCTCTTCCGAAAGGCAAAATGGGTTTTTAACATACATGCAAGATGTTCTGCATGCGTTTGCACATGGGACCTTGGTTTATAGTCTCATTCAAATTTGGATGAGTTGACAAAGAACACATAATAATGGCAGGTTGTTGGGGTGGGTTTTTTTTTTTTTTGGGGGGGGGGGGAGGGTTCAATGAAACTTGAAAGTCCTTTTATTTAAAGTGAAGTGGCTTGTTTGATGTGATACAAATTTACTAATTGAAAACATTTGTGGTTTACAAAATAACTCAGTTGACTTTTGTTCTCTGTTTTGCTTAGTGTTCTAAGTCTAGTTTGCTTGTCTGTGGATACGTGTATACATACATGTACAATGCCCTCCTTTTTCTTAAGGTGGCAAAGGTTTTTTGGTTGTTGAGAAAAAACACCACAATCTGGAATAAGCATGCACACAGACATAGAGGGATACAGGGGGGGGGGGGGGGGGGGGGGGACCCATTGTCACTGAACTGTGGCAAAGCATTCTCCTTGGGGAGGCAGTTATAATTTCACACAGAGAAATCTTCCCTGACTGAAATTATTGGTAGATGATTTATATACAAATACAATATAGTACAATACAAATTATAATACAATACAGTCTAAAATATGATGATTATAATACAAAACAAGACACCACAATAAAATACTAATACAACATAAGATAATACAGTGCAACAGTACAATATACTATTGATTGATATAAATTAAAATACAATAGAAAACAACACAGCACATAACACAAAACACAACACAACACAACACAACACAACACAACACAACTGAAAAACCAACTGACATTGGAATTGTTGGTGGGTAAATAACACTTTTGACAGTAAACATGTAAAACCATGGATTTTTTTCTTTTTCTCCTTCCACAGGGGTTCAGGTGGTTTTGTCTACACTGGTTCAGGGCGCAACATGGACGCACGTTCAGCCGGCAACATGCAGGGCACGCCACATACCGCGGCTCCGACTAGACACCGCTCACCTGACCGTGTACAACGACCGCGGCTATCGCTCCAACCAGTCCATACTGCTGTACCAGCAGAGCTCCGAGTGCATAGGTAGTGTCATTTGTAGCAGTTCAGTGTACTCAACTGCTATTGTCTGACTTGCGCTTGGGTTTTGTTTGGCTATCGCTCCAACCGTCCATACTGCTGTACCAGCAGAGCTCGAGTGCTATGAGGTAGTGTCATTTGTATGGAGTCAGTGTATACACTGTATTTCATGTAGCTTGTTCGCTTGTTTGTTTGGCTATCGCTCCACCAGTCCATACTGCTGTACCAGCAGAGCTCGGAGTGCTATGAGGTAGTGTGAAGTCAGTGTATACACTGTATTTCATGTAGCTTGCTTGTTTGTTTCAATTCTTTTTTTTTTTTAACATACTTGTTGATTCATTGGTCATATATTTATTTGCTTGTTAATCTGTTGGTTTTTTTGCTGATCAAAGTTTCCTTGCATTTGTTCAGTCTGTTTTTCATTCTTGGTTTTTTCCCCCTATCTCTAACTTTGCACTTTCTGAACATTACCTTCTGTCTGTTTCTCTTTCCCACTTCATCTGTCTGGACTGACTGCATCTGTCTCTACCATCTCTCTGTCAGTTAGTCTGTCTTTTTGTTTTTCTTTTTTATGTATATGTATTATGTATGTATGTATTATATATATATATATATATATATATATATATATATATATATATATATATATATATATATATATTTATTTATTATTATTTTTTTTTATTTTTTTTTTCTATCTTCTTATTTTTTTTTTCTTTCTGTCTTTCTTTCTGTCTTTCTTTCTTTCTTCTTTCTTTCTTTCTTTCTTTCTTTCTTTCTTTCTTTCTCCTCTCTCCTTTCATCTCTCATCATGTAACGAACTATTGACATCTATATGTATATATTATATATATCTCCCTGTGGTGTGGACAGTGTGACCTGCAGGTGGTGATACAGATCGCAGACAACCTCCTCTCTCCTTTCATCTCTCTCTCTATATATATATGTCTATATCTCTATACCTGTGGTGTGTGCAGTGTGACCTGCAGGTGTGTATATATATATCTCTATACCTGTGGTGTGTACAGTGTGACCTGCACAGTGTGAATTTCTATACTTTGACTCAGTTGTATATAATCTATACCTGTGGTGTGTGCAGTGTGACCTGCAGGTGGTGACCCAGATTGCAGACAACTGCACTGTGTTGGTGGACACACGATGGCCGGTCAGGGTGGAGATCAGGGGCTTCAATGGCTCCCAGGAGTTTACCTCCCCTTCCTGCAGGTAATGCACCCACAGCCATTTCTGTCCTCTCGTTTACAGGCTTCACTAGTAGTTCTTAACACAGAAGGTTACTTACTACTTCTCCTTCAAACACCTCATTGTCTTTTAAAAAAAAAAAAAATTAATTTAATTTCGAGGATAATAGTATAAGCACTCATGTGCTTTTTTACATCCAGTCCCGTGTGTGTGCAGTTTTGTGAATTTTGTCATCCATTCAACACATAAGGAAGTGATAATATAGCAATAGCTTTTCAGACATCATCAGCCATGGCAAATCTGAGACCAAGCTGGTGCAATGGAAGCATCAGTCTGTGGACAGAACTGACATTACTGTGTATTTCCTGGACTTGAAACGCTAACAGCTGACATGCAGACAAGAACTCCAGTAGTTGAAATAGGAAGCTATTTGTGAAGTCTCGGCATCACTGCATGATAGACCATATGTCAGTTTTTGGTATGGCAGGAATCGTTAGGAAGAGTTTGAAATGTCTCAAAAGTTTTCATTTTTAGTTGTGATGAGGGTGAGACTTGCAAAGTGAAGTGTGTGATGTGTTTTGATATTGCAGTGCGGCAGACAACAGTGAAGTGTGTAATGTGTTTTGATATTGCAGTGCGGCAGACAACAGTGAAGTGTGTGATGTGTTTTGATATTGCAGTGCGGCAGACAACAGTGAAGTGTGTGATGTGTTTTGATATTGCAGTGCGGCAGACAACACTGAAGTGTGTGATGTGTTTTGACATTGCAGTGCGGCAGACAACAGTGAAGTGTGTGATGTGTTTTGATATTGCAGTGCGGCAGACAACAGTGAAGTATGTGATGTGTTTTGACATTGCAGTGCGGCAGACAACAGTGAAGTGTGTGATGTGTTCACATTGCAGTGCAGCACACAACAGTGAAGTGTGTGATGTGTTTACATTGCAGTGCAGCACACAAGAGTGAAGTGTGTGATGTGTTTACATTGCAGTGTGGCACACAAGAGTGAAGTGTGTGATGTGTTTACATTGCAGTGTGGCACACAAGAGTGAAGTGTGTGATGTGTTTACATTGCAGTGTGGCACACAACAGTGAAGTGTGTGATGTGTTTACATTGCAGTGCGGCACACAACAGTGAAGTGAGTGATGTATTTTTGTATTGCAGTGCTGCACACAACAGTGAAGTGTGTGATGTGTTTACATTGCAGTGTGGCACACAAGAGTGAAGTGTGTGATGTGTTTACATTGCAGTGTGGCACACAAGAGTGAAGTGTGTGATGTGTTTACATTGCAGTGCGGCACACAACAGTGAAGTGTGTGATGTGTTTACATTGCAGTGTGGCACACAAGAGTGAAGTGTGTGATGTGTTTACATTGCAGTGTGGCACACAACAGTGACTGAAGTGTGTGATGTGTTTACATTGCAGTGCGGCACACAACAGTGAAGTGTGTGATGTGTTTTTGTTTTGCAGTGCGGCACACAGCACGCACCTGTTTCTGGAGGGGGGGAGTACTTCATCTTCGTTCAGCAGACAGAGGCCAGTGACGGCCTGATGGAGTGTCACTTTGCCCAGACCAACAGCCCTTCAGATGCCAACATACGTGAGGAGAGGGAGGGAGGAAGAGAGGGAGAAAAAGTGCACATGTGTGGTGTGTGTGTGTGTGTGTGTGTGTGTGTGTGTGTGTGTGTGTGTGTGTGTGTGTGTGTGTGTGTGTGTGTGTGCCTGCTTGCTTGCTTGCTTGCTTGCTTGCATGTGTGCATGTTGCACTTGAGAATGCAGACATTCAGACATCTGTGTCAAAGGAATACAACTGTAGCACTTTTTGCCTGTACTACCTATTTATGTTGTAGGAATTGGTTGGGGAGGGGGGGGGGGGCATAAAACAGATCACTAGCAGTATGCTTTTGAATTTTTTTCATGGTCAACACAAGTAAAATGATATTTGTGAATATTAGTAATATTTTATTTCTGATACAATCACATTTCTTAATTAGTCTAATATTACTAGGAGTTTACAGACTTTTAACAAATCAAACCAAATCAAACACAATCGTAAGGCAGAGTGTTTAGTTGCATTAAAACCATCAACACGATCTGAGGGGTACATGACATGTATGAATTCATAAGTAAAAGGTAGATGTATATGTAACTAAGGTAAAGTCCACATGAACATGTGGTTCTCTAAGTTTAAAATGTGTATCAAAACACAAAAGGACTGGCTGTGTGATGTGATGTGATCAATTTTTGTGTATTTCAGCTGTGCCACAATTGTTTGATTAATTCATGAAGCCCTGAAAAAATATTCAGGTATCTTGTGACACTGAATCATGAATAACAAGGGGTTTACTGGAGTTATAGAGGAATGACATGGTTTAAAAAAAAAACTTTTATTGAATTTTGCCATTTCTGTCTAAACTGTCAAATAAGACGGCTGAATACACATGCATGCACTCACACATGCATGCACGCACGCACACATGCTCACATACACACACACACACACACAGCACACACAGACACACACACACACACACACACACACACACACACACACACACACACACAGACACACACACAGACACACACACACACAGACACACACACACACACACACACACACACACACACACACACACACACACACACACACACACACACACACACATGAAGGTGTAATATATTTGATTGTATGGTTCATGTGTCACACAGCTATCTACGTGGCTCTGGGATTGCTGGCTTACTGCCTGTGGTGTGGACCATTCTGAAGTTATTATACAGGTATAAAGCAGTGATGCTGTGTGTGTGTGTGTGTGTGTGTGTGTGTGCGTGTGTGTGTGTGTGTGTGTGTGTGTGTGTGTGTGTGTGTGTGTGTGTGTGTATGTATGTGTGTGTGTGTGTGTGTGTGTGTGTGTTGTGTGTGTGTGTGTGTGTGTGCGTGCGTGCGTGGGTGCGTACATGTGTACGTGCGTGCGTGCGTGTGTGTCAAATCAAATCAAATTTTTATTTCCAGATGGTACATTGAATAAGCATTCATTTGCTTTTTTCATCAAGCCATCTATCTAAAGAAAAAAAACAACAACAAAAACAACAACAACAAAAAAAAACAAAAGCAGAAAAAACCATTTTACCAACATTAATCAACTAACATGATTTCAACAGCCTTAAAAATAAAATATGCCTATAAAAAATACAAGCAACAACATTAACAACAAAAACACACAAAAAAAACACTCAAAAGTCTCATGCTCACACACACACGCACGCACGCACGCACGCACACATGCACACACACACACACACACACACACACACACACGCACACAGATACACGTACATACATATACACACAGTTCGCGCGCTCGTCCACACAGCACGTATGCACGTACGCGCATGCACGCATTTAAAGTTTTTTAAAAAAATCATATGATGTCAATGTATACATGTGTGTGTACATGTGTGTGTGTGTGTGTGTATGAATATGTGTGTGTGCGCAAATGCATGTACACCTGCTTCTGTTGTCTGGTCTGTGTGTGTGTCCTGTGAATGTCTGTTAATATGTATATTATACACAGTTTGATTATTGTGAATTATTTTTGTTCCTTGGATAGGGCTTTGAGGTTTACCAATGGTGAGATATTGCATATATATATGCGACAGTTTTTCCCCGCCATTAAGATAGCCACATTTCCTTTTCAGGAACAGTGTCTAAACACAACACCTGTGTGCATGGGTTTTTTTTAATTTTGTTGTCATCTGCCCCTACTGGCACACAGTGGCCTGGTCTCACGAAAGGCAGATCAGGGTTTTAAAATGTGCCAAAGATTCTCTGTGTGTTCGCACACAGGGCCTAGTTTTATAGTCTCATCCGAATGACTTTGACATTCAGTTCCATATTTTTGTCAAACTGGGAAGTGATGTGTTTTTCTTTCTTTCTTTGTCCTCAGACGCGGAGTGTTTCACAGGATGCTGTGTATCTGGAGCACAGAGTTTGTCATGTCGGTGAGTCAGCAGTGTGGTGCCATGTGTTTGATTTCTTTGTCTACACTATGAGCTTTTGTGATGCACTTACAGTCTTGTGTGTGTGTGTGTGTGTGTGTGTGTGTGTGTGTGTGTGTGTGTGTGTGTGTGTGTGTGTGTGTGTGGTGTGGTGTGTGTGTGTGTGTGTGTGTGTGTGTGTGTGTGTGTGTTGTGTGTGTGTGTGTGTGTGCGTGCATGCATGTTTATTTGTAAGCATGTGTGTGCCTCTGTCGGTCTGTTTGTCTGCCTGTTTTTCTGTGCATGCTCTTGCATGTGTTTGCATGAAGAAATATACATGCTTGTAGTTTGGTGGAGGAAGAGGAGTTGTAACTGCTAAAGAAGTAAAAATACAGTTGACAAGATGACATATTTTGAGCCACACTTTTCATACACAGATATTACATGGGTTTCAAAAATTAGAAATTGGCAATACATTTGAAGTATTCTGTTGATTTGTCAATGTTTTTGTTTGTCCTTACACAGTTGGTAAAAGTTCATGGTATGCCTTCATGCTGTTATACCTGATAATTGATAACATAGAAGTTGTTGACCTGCATAAAAAATAATAAATAATGCAGACATTGATGTGCATAGCAGAGAATGACCAGAAGATTACTTTATTGTTTCTGTAGTTAAATGGTTGTTTCTGTAACTGGTATAACTTTTATGGAATGACATGTCACTGTGCGTGTTATTCAGGATCTGGGCACGCCCATCATCATCAACCCCACAGAGGAGACAGGCAGCAGCAGTCAGACCAGTGCCTCTGACACCAGCAGCAAGGACAGGAAGGAACGCGTCAGATCTCTTGACACCTTCAGAGGGTACCACCTGCCTCTCTGTTTTCTTTATATACCAGTAGAGAACTGTACTTTTGTTTTCTTCCTCTGCATTTCCAGGTGGATGTTCCTTTTCCCATTTATCTGAGGTATATTGCATATTCAGTCCAATTCTGTTTCTGAATGATGCCTTTTTCATTCCGTTTTTAGGTTTTCTTCTTTGTCTCCATTCTGTCTACCTGCCTGTTTTTAGCTTTAGTGTGTGAAAATCTGAAGAAAAGAAATGAAGATTTGCAAACTAATAAATTGTGGAATGCATTTTTGCTAAAAAGGCATTATGGAGACAGTTTACTGCAGAATATCTGTATCAGCATAATTTTTTTAAATATGTCTTTATTCATTTATTTATTTATCTATTTATTTATTATTTATTTATTTATTTATTTATTTATTTATTATTTATTTATTTATTCTTTTATATCAAGGATAATGGAATAAGCATGTGTGTGCTTTTTCACTTATGATTTAATATAGTTGCTGTCAGACATGTTGTTATGTTAGAAAAAATATGAAAATGATATTGAGAAGTGTGACCAACCAAACGAAAGGATGAGTTGCATACTCACAAATATATTTTGGTACACATTTATATTTTGTTTTAAAACTCCTTTTTCAGACTTTGTTGTCTTAACATTTTTATTCTCTTATTGCCAGTATGAGTATATCAAGAGTTATCCTACATGATATACTAGGACTGTTGAAATATTTTTCCATACATTATTGTTTTGTAAAATAGTGTGACAGGTTGTCAGTCGTGGTGATGATCGTGTTGTTTGTGACAGCATGAAATGGTGTGACAGGTTGTCAGTCGTGGTGATGATCGTGTTGTTTGTGACAGCATGAAATGGTGTGACAGGTTGTCAGTCGTGGTGATGATCGTGTTGTTTGTGACAGCATGAAATGGTGTGACAGGTTGTCAGTCGTGGTGATGATCGTGTTGTTTGTGACAGCATGAAATGGTGTGACAGGTTGTCAGTCGTGGTGATGATCGTGTTGTTTGTGACAGCATGAAATGGTGTGACAGGTTGTTGATCATAGTGATGATCATTTTGTGACGCTGTGAAATGGTTGTGACAGGTTGTCGATCGTGGTGATGATCATGTTTGTGACAATGTGAAATGGTGTGACAGGTTGTCGATCGTGGTGATGATCATGTTTGTGATGGTGTGAAATGGTGTGACAGGTTGTCGATCGTGGTGATGATCTTGTTGTTCGTGACGGTGTGAAATGGTGTGACAGGTTGTCGATCGTGGTGATGATCTTTGTCAACTACCACGGCGGTCACTACTGGTTCTTCCAACACTCAAAGTGGAATGGGCTGACTGTAGCTGACCTGGTGTTTCCTTGGTGAGTTTTCTGTATGTGTGTGATGTGTGTGTGTGTGTGTGTGTGTGTGTGTGTGTGTGTGTGGATGTGTGTGGGTATGTGTCAGTGTGTGTGTGTGTGTGTGTGTGTGTGTGTTGTGTGTGTGTGTGTGTGTGTGTGTGTGTGTGTGTGTGGTGTGTGTGTGTGTGTGTGTGTGTGTGTGTGTGTACAAACATAATGGGCTGTTTCAGTTTGTGATAGGAAACATACAACAGTATTTTTTCAGATTTTGTTACACATGTAAAGGAGAGTTTGATTCATGTGTGACAGACGATGCTTGTCAGTTTGTGTGACAGAAGTAAAGGAGGGCATGATGCAGGTTTGTGTGACAGAAAGTAAGAGAGTGACTGTGTCAGATTTGTGTGACAAAAGTAAGGGAAGGCACTGTTGCAGGTTTGTGTGACAAAAGTAAGGGAGGGACTGTTGCAGGTTTGTGTGACAAAGTAAGGGAGGACTGTTGCAGTTTGTGTGACAAAAGTAGGAGGGAACTGTTGCAGGTTTGTGTGACAAAGTGGGAGGGCAACTGTTGCAGGTTTGTGTGATAAAGGGAGGGAACTGTGTGCAGGTTTGTGTGACCGAAGGGAGGGCACTGTTGCAGGTTTGTGTACATACCAGGAGGCACTGACTGTTGCAGGTTTGTGTACAACGAGGCACTGACTGTTGCAGGTCTGTGTACATCCTGGGCACTGACTGTTGCAGGTTTGTGTACATCCTGAGCACTGACTGTAGCATGGTTTGTGTACATCCTGGGCACTGACTGTTGCAGGTTTGTGTACATCCGGGCACTGACTGTTGCAGGTTTGTGTACATCCGGGCACTGACTGTTGCAGGTTTGTGTACATCCTGGGCACTGACTGTGTGGTTTGTGTACATCCTGGGCACTGACTGTTGCAGGTTTGTGTACATCCGGGCACTGACTGTTGCAGGTTTGTGTACATCCCGGGCACTGACTGTTGCAGGTTTGTGTACATCATGGGTACGGCCATGATGCTCAGCCTGCAGGGCCAGCTGCAGGGGGCGGGGCCAAGTGGAGCATGCTGGGCAGGATCGTGCGCCGCTCCCTCACGCTCTTTGCCCTCGGCCTCGTCATCAACTCCCTCAAAGGAAACGATCGCGGTACAGTCTCTAATGCCCTCCCCCCCTAAAAATAGACACCACATTCTGAGTGAATTGTGAACTGAAAAAAATCCTTGGCTTTATATACTTTTTTTGGGGGGGAGGCTGTAAATACTGCTTCCCCCAGCAAGTGCTCAGCAATAAAAATTGGTGGTTTAGTTATGTTAAAGCTTATCCCTGAAGTCAGATTGCGTCTACTTTAATGGTGGAGGAAAAACAGGCGCATACAAAACATCTGTCCAGTGGTGAACCTTGGAGCTCTAGCTGAGGATTAAAAAATGTGATGTAGAAAGTATTGGGAAGGTATTACATCTGGTGTAATTAAAATGATTACTTCACAGAAAGAAGAGATAATGATGTGACTGTCAACACAAGGTGTTTTGGACCCTGAGCTTCCTCCTTGTACAATGGTGTGGAGAGGTGTTACATCACAAGTAACTCAAACCAAGTAATTGCGTTACTGTAACGAAAAGAAACAAACAAGATGTTTTTTGACTGATAGTCCTCTGGTTAGGCAATAGGTTGAAGAGGTGTTACATCAGAAGCGGACTGTATAGGACGGCCCTGTCGTCACTGTATTCAGATAACAGCAACAATCTGATGCATCAAATGGAGATGACAAGCCAACAGGAATATTCCAGTCATAGTGTAACAGGGGGGGGGGGGGGGTGTAATCTAGTGGTTAGAGCATTGCGCGCATGATGCGACAGCCTGGTTTCAAGCCACCCCCTGTTCCAGGGGTCTTTCCCCTGGAGTTAACATCAGTGCTGACTCCACTCTCCCCAAAAGTCCTTCAGATAAGACTATAAACTGAGGCCTGTGTTCGAATGTACGCAGAACAATTTGCGCACACGTTAAATCCTGTTCCGCTTTTCGTAAGAGTAGGCCATCCTGTGCCGGTGGGAACAGATGACAAGATTTACAAAACTGCAGATACATGGGGACTGGATGTAAAAAAGCGCATGAGTGCTTATTCCAATATCCTTGAAATAAAAGAATAGATAAAAGAATAAATAACTAAATAACTATACACGATGATGTTTCAGGGGTGGATCTGATTCACTTCAGGTGACACTGTGTGTCCATGTTTCAGGGGTGGACTTCAGTCACTTCAGGTGACACTGTGTGTGTGTCCATGTTTCAGGGGTGGACTTCAGTCACTTCAGGTGACAGTGTGTGTGTGTCCATGTTTCAGGGGTGGACTTCAGTCACTTCAGGTGACACTGTGTGTTGTGTCCATGTTTCAGGGGTGGACTTCAGTCACTTCAGGTGACACTGTGTGTGTGTGTCGTTTCAGGGTGATTCAGTCACTTCAGGTGACACTGTGTGTTTGTCCATGTTTCAGGGGTGGACTTCAGTCACTTCAGGTGACACTGTGTGTGTCCATGTTTCAGGGGTGGACTTCAGTCACTTCAGGTGACACTGTGTGGGTGTCCATGTTTCAGGGGTGGACTTCAGTCACTTCAGGTGACACTGGTGTGTCATGTTCAGGGTGGACTAGTCACTCAGTGACACTGTGTGTTCCATGTTTCAGGGTGGACTTCAGTCACTTCAGGTGACACTGTGTGTTCATGTTTCAGGGGTGGACCTCAGTCACTTCAGGATCCCAGGAGTGCTGCAGCGCTTTGCTCTGACTTACCTGGTCGTCGCCTCTGTGCACCTGCTGTTTGCCAAACCTCTGGACGAGACTCAGGTCAGTTTGTTTATTGCTTTTTCTTTACCTCTCATCTTCATCCTTTTTTATTCATCTGTTTTATGCATAACATTATCAGACTTTTTTTGTGGTTTGAATTTATCAGACTTTTTCTTCACTTTTTACAGTCTTGCCTTTCTTTTGTTTTGTCCTGTGTTCCTGTGTTTAGGTCAGTGTTTTTGCATGTTTCGTGCTATATAACTCCCTTTAACTATGTTTGATGCTTAAAATATCAGTGTGTATTTTATCTGAACTGTGTGTACAATGTCATCAGGTTGCTCCTTACTTATTGACAACCAATACCACACCTTCAATTTAACTTCATTGTTTCACCCTTGACCAGTGATCAGTCAGAACAGGTGGGAGAAGGAAGGGACAGAGAAATAAATAGGAAAGTTGGTGTCAGCTTTTATACGGTGAGATATTTGAAGCAAAGAAGGTATTCCTCTGAGGATGAAGTGAAGATGAGTAACCATAGTAACAAACTGACCTGTGGTGCATTGGGTAACTGACCATTCATGGTTAGCTGTCAGACAGAGGGTTGATTGACCACACATACAGTGACTGTCCTTATCTTTCTGTGAAGGAGCTGTGATGTGGTCATCTGTGGTGATATGTGGTGTAGTGTGATGTGGTGTGGCGTGGTGTGGTGTGATGTGATGTTGTATATGTGGTGTGATTAGTGTGTTGCGTGGTGTGATGTGGTGTGATGTGGTATGTTTGGGATGATGTGGTGTGTGTGTTTATGTGGTGTGATGTGGTGTGATGTGGTGTGGCGTGGTGTGATTGGTGTGGTGTGATGTGATGTTGTGATGTGGTGTGATGTGGTGTGATGTGATGTTGTATGATGTGGTGTGATGTGGTGTGAGTGTGTATTGTGTGGTGTGATGTGGTAGTGTTGATGCATGTGGATTGTGTGGTGTGTGATGTGTATGATGTGGGTGGTGTGTGCAGCAGGTGCGATGGCCGGCATGCGGGACGTCACAGATTTCTGGCCGGAGTGGGTGGTGCAGGCTGCCCTGCTGGCCTTGCACATCGCCATCACCTTCGGTCTGCACGTCCCGGGCTGTCCGCGGTATGTCTCTCTCCCTTTTGTCTTCCTCCTCCTCCTCTCTGTATTTTCTCCTTTCTCCTATTGCTTGTGCTAGTCTTTGTATCATATTGTATACCACTTTCAGTTGTGGCAGATTGCTCTGTGTGAAATTTGCCCTGTTCTCCCCAGTGAGAGCACATCACCACAAGCACCTTTTTAAAAAATAAAAAAAGATTTTCTTGCCCGCATGCATATATGATTCTTTATCTGTAAGTGCATGATGGTTTGATACAAAATTCAGCATCTAAAATCTGTTTCATCAGTTGACTTTGCTCTCTGTGTATGATTACTTAGTTTCAAAAAATAAAAAAAGAATGAAATTCAACAGATCATGCAAAAGATTAAAACAACTGTTTTTACAACCCCCCCCCCCCCCAAAAAAAAAAGTGATCAATATTAAATATGATAGTTTGAGACAGAGAATATAAGTTGATAGGGATGAATAGAGTGAAAAACAGTGTCTAGATACTGACTGAGTTTGCATAGCAGTGTCCACTATCTTGCGCAAAAGTTGACTACAAAAGGCCAAAGGTGTAGCAATGAAAGGTGCAGCAATGAAAGGTGTAGCAATGAAAGGTGTAGTAAAGGAAAGGTGTAGCAATGAAAGGTGTAGCAATGAAAGGTGTAGCAATGAAAGGTGTAGCAATGACAGGTGTAGCAATGAAAGGTGTAGCAATGAGAGGCGTAGTAATGAAAGGTGCAGTAATGAAAGATGTAGTAAAGGAAAGGTGTAGCAATGAAAAGTGTAGCAATGACAGGTGTAGCAATGACAGGTGTAGCAATGACAGGTGTAGCAATGAAAGGTGTAGTAATGAAAAGTGTAGCAATGACAGGTGTAGCAATGAAAGGTGTAGCAATGACAGGTGTGTAGTAATGAAAGGTGTAGTAATGAATGGTGTAGTAATGAAAGGTGTAGCAATGAAATGGTGTAGCAATGAAAGGTGTAGCAATGAAAGGTGCAGTAATGAAAGGTGTAGTAATGAAAGGTGTAGTAATGAAAGGTGTAGCAATGAAAGGTGTAGCAATGAAAGGTGTAGCAATGAAAGGTGTAGTAATGAAAGATACAACAATGAAAGGTGTAGCAATGAAAGGTAAAGCAATGAAAGGTGTTGCAATCAAAGGTGTAGCAATCTAATGTGTAGTAATGAAAGGTGTAGCAATCAAAGGTGTAGCAATAACAGGTGCAGTAATGAAAGGTGCAGTTATGTAAGGTGCAGTAATGTGAAGGTGTACACGGATTGTCCAGGGGCTATAAAGGGAAGGTGTAGTAATGAAATGTGCAGCAATGAAAGGTGCAGTAAAGTGAAGGTAAAATGAAGGTGCAGTAAAGTGAAGGTGCAGTTATGAAAGGTGCAGTAAAGTGAAGGTGCAGCAATGAAAGGTGCTTGCTGATTGTCCAGGGGCTATCTTGGTGCGGGGGGCGAGGCGGAGCATGGGCAGCACGTCAACTGCACAGGGGGGGCAGCGGGCTACATCGACAGACAGGTGTTTGGAGGGGCCCACCTGGACCAGCACCCCTCCTGTCTGGTCAGTTACCTGTCCTTCCTTCCTTTCTTTCTTTTCCTCCTGTCTGGTCAGTCACCTGTCCTTCCTTCCTTTCTTTCTTTTCCTCCTGTCTGGTCAGTTACCTGTCCTTCCTTCCTTTCTGTCTTTTCCTCCTGTCTGGTCAGTTACCTGTCCTTCCTTCCTTCCTTTCTGTCTTTTACTTCTGTCTGGTCAGTCACCTGTCCTTCCTTCCTTTCTTTCTGTCTTTTCCTTCTGTGTGGTCAGTCACCTGTCCTTCCTTCCTTTCTGTCTTTTACTTCTGTGTGGTCAGTCACCTGTCCTTCCTTTCTTTCTGTCTTTTACTTCTGTGTGGTCAGTGCTTTGTCCCCTCCTTTCTTTCTGTCTTTTACTTCTGTGTGGTCAGTGCTTTGTCCCCTCCTTTCTTTCTGTCTTTTCCTTCTGTGTGGTCAGTGCTTTGTCCCCTCCTTTCTTTCTTTCTTTCTTTCTTTCTTTCTTTCTTTCTTTTCCTTCTGTGTGGTCAGTGCTTTGTCCCCTCCTTTCTTTCTGTCTTTTACTTCTGTGTGGTCAGTGCTTTGTCCCCTCCTTTCTTTCTGTCTTTCCTTCTGTGTGGTCAGTGCTTTGTCCCCTCCTTTCTTTCTGTCTTTTCCTTCTGTGTGGTCAGTGCTTTGTCCCCTCCTTTCTTTCTTTCTTTTCCTTCTGTGTGGTCAGTGCTTTGTCCCCTCCTTTCTTTCTTTCTTTCTTTCTTCTTTCTTTCTTTCTTCCTTCCTTCCTTCTCTTCCTTCCTTCCTTCTCCTTCCTTCCTTCCTTCCTTCCTTCCTTCCTTTCCTTCCTCCTTTCATTCTTTCTTTCTTTCTTTCTTTCTTTCTTTCTTTCTTTTCTTTCTTTCTTCTTCTTTTCTTTCTTCTTTCTTCCTTCCTTCCTTCCTTCCTTCTCTTCCTTCTTCTTCCTTCCTTCTCTTCCTTTCTTCTTTCTTTCTTTCTTCCTTCCTTCCTTTCTTTCATTCTTTCTTTCTTTCTTTTCTTTCTTTCTTTCTTTTCTTTCTTTCTTTCTTTCTTTCTTTTTTCTTCTTTCTTTCTTTCTTTCTTTCTTTTCTTTCTTTCTTCTTTCTTCTTTCTTTCTTTCTTTCTTTCTTCTTCTTTCTTCTCTTCTTTCTTTCTTTCTTCTTTCTTTCTTTCTTTCTTTCTTTCTTTCTTTTTCTTTCTTTCTTTCTTTCTTCTTTCTTTCTTTCTTTCTTTCTTTCTTTCTTTCTTTCTTTCTTTCTTTCTTTCTTTCTTTTCTTTCTTTCTTTCTTATTCTTTCTTTCTTTTCTTTCTTTCTTTCTTTCTTTCCCTTTCTTCTTTCTTTCTTTTTTTCTTTTTCTTTCTTTCTTTCTTTCTTTCTTTTCTTTTTCTTTTTTTCTTTCTTTCTTCATTTCTCTTTCTTCTTCTTTCTTTCTTTCTTCTTCCTTTCCTTCTTTTTTTCTCATTCTTTCTTTCTTTCTTTCTTTTTGTCGTTTTCTTTTTCTTTCTTTATCTTTCTTTCATTTTTCTTACTTTCTTTCTTTCTTTTTATTTCTTACTCCTTTCTTTCTCTTACTTCTGTTGATCATATATTCTGTCTGTCTTTACATTCTTTCTAATACATTTCATTGCCAACTCTGCTCATTATCTGTTGTTTGTCTTTTTATTTATTATGATATTTTAGATTCTCCTTATTATTTCTTTTTATTTTATCTATCTGTCTGTGACATAGATGTGTGTGCTTGTCAAAATCTTTCACACTGTGTGCCTACACCCTAGCTGTTATAACTCTGACTATTTTCCTGTGTTTCCTGGGCCTTCAGGTGGTACGGCTGTTTTTACACGATTCAGCTATATAAATTTCATATATTGTTTATTGTTTCTCTCTCATTATCATTTCATCATCTCTCGTCGTTATCACACTCACCCAGCTTCATACCCTTATCATTCTTTTTTTTTTTGTGTTGTGGGTTAGTTGAGTTGTTGCTTGTTGTTTTGTTGTTTTATATCTATCATCATTATTATTATCATATGTCATATATTGCTTGTATTTTTCCATTATCGTTGTTGTGTGTTCGGTTGTCTGTGGTAAGTGGGCTTGACCTGTTCTGGGCTGTGATATGTCCCCTGTAGTGTGTGTGTGTGTGTGTGTGTGTGTGTGTGTTGTTGTGTGTGTGTGTGTGTGTTGTTGTTGTGTGTGTGTGTGTGTGTGTGTGTGTGTGTGTGTGTGTGGTGTGTTGTTTGATAAGACACAAGGCATCTGATAAGAATGATCTCATTTTCCATCTTTTAAATATAAAGTGAAAGTATGACTTACTGCAATGATCAGTCCACTTTTTCTGTTTTTCTGTTTGTTTTTGATCTGTTCACTTAGTATTCATGACATTTTTCATTGATGAAAACTGTTTTTTTTTTGTTTTTTTATTATGAACATGATTTTCGCTGTTTTTCATTGTTTGTTCATCATATTGAATTCAGTGATTGGAATGTCAGCACTGGTAAATAATATGCTTTTTTTTGTTTTTTGTATTAAAAAAGGTAAAACGCTTTTGTTTTTTTCTGTCATTTTTTTAATTCATAGTGAAATAAAACTCGTGTTGTAATATTTTTTCAGGCAGGAAAAATATTATTCATCCACAAAAGCTGGTTACAGCGAAGTATTCGCTTTTTGCTGTGGGGATTATGTTTGGTAAGTTTTGTGTGCGTGCGTGCGTGCGTGCATCCATGCGTGTGTGTGTGTGTGTGTGTGTGTGTGTGTGTGTATGCTTGTGTGTGTGTGTGTGTGTGTGTGTGTGTTGTGTGTGTGTGTGTGTGTGTGTGTGTCAGTGAGTGTGAGTGTGTGTGTGTGTGTGTGTATGTGTTCTTCTCTGTAACATCCTTCCACTTTAAGTGATATCAGATGATAGGGAAAAGAATTATGGGGAGAAAGGGAAAGAGGGAGCAAAGAATGTGTATGAATGAGTATGTGTAAATTGGAGTGCCTACAGAGAAAAAGAGTCAGGGAGAGAGAGAGACAAAGACACAGAGGAAGAGAGAGAGAGAGAGAGAGAGGAGAGAGAGAGAGAGAGAGAGAGAGAGAGAGAGAGAGGAGAGAGAGGAGAGGAGAGAGAGAATACATGTGTAAGTGTGTAGGTGTAGGTCAACTACTACTTCTTTGGTGGTCAAAGTAGGAGTAGTTGAAATTATTGTAGCTACTGCAGTAGAAGTTTTAGTAGTGGTGGTAGTGGTGGTGGTCATCGTAGTAGTAATGGTAGTATTTTTTTTGGTGGTATGTTACACACTTTGGAGACAAAATACATTTTCAAACCAGACTTCATGAAAAGTAAAATGAAACAGTCCTGCTGAAAGCTTTTGTAATCCTAATGGCACCTGTCTCCTGAATACAGATCTTCATACAAACATGTTATTTTTCTGTGATTTGCAGAGTCTGATTGGAGGGATTTTGTGCAAGTTTTCTAAAAACGATGGCTGGATACCTATCAACAAGAACTTGTGGTAAGCTTCTTCTTGTGTTTTGCTGTACTGGCCTGTACTGTAGAGGAGGGGGGATTGTTTTTGTACAAGGGTGGATTATGCGTAAAAAAAATTCACTGCCAGAGGCTTTGACTTAGATAATGTTGATGTTTGACTGACTGTGTCAGATGAGACTATAAACCGAGGTCCCCTGTGCTAACGCATGCAGAACATCTTGCGCACACGTTTAAACCCATTCTGCTTTTCAGAAGAGTAGGCCTTTGTGTGCCGGTGAGAATGGATGACAAAATTGACAAAACTGCATACACACGGGGACTGGATATAAAAAAAAAATGTGAGTGATTATTCCATTATCCCAGAAATATAAGGGGAAAAAAAGAAAGAATAAATGTCTTCTTTCATTTGTTTGTCTTCTTTTTTGTGTTTTGTGTAGCAAGGTAAAGGTGTTTTGTGTAGCAAGGTAAAGGTGTGTTGTGTGTGGGCAGGTCGCTCTCCTTTGTCCTGGCACTTGCAGGGATGGCGTTCTTCCTGCTGACCCTCTTTTACCTGTGATTGATGTCTTCAGGGTGTGGAATGGTGCACCTTTCCTGTATCCAGGTGAGTCATTTCAAATCTCTTGGAGACAGATGCTTCAGCTGTGTGGTTAAGACAGCTTGACTTCAGTCTCATGGGTCTGTGAAGTTGCGGGTTTGAATCTTGGTGGCATTTGAGGAATTAAGGGTGGGGATTTTTATGATCTTCCAGGTCAACTTCAAGTCCCAGTGTCTCAATTCCTTTCATGTAATGCTTACTCTGTTACCCTTGAAAAATAAAGATTATTCAAAATAAAGATTATTCAATTCATTTCATGTTTATACACATGCAGAAGATCAAATACACATGTTACAGACCCCGTGATTCATGTTGGCGTTTGGTGGGTTACAGAAACACGAACATACCCAGCATACATCCCTGATGTCAGAATTAGGCCACCATCAGAGAGGGCAAAAACGGTCACACAGGCAAAATCTACCATTGGTGCACCTCAGAGCTTAGCCGAGGGATGAAAAAAAAAGTCTCAGTACCCAGTGCAAGTGTGGTCAGTTCCTACTATAATTAGCACCAGCTGGCCCATCTGGGCTGGAATGGGATAGATTGGTTAGCAGCCGAGAGGAGCTGACAGTGGGTGAAGCTGACAGCGGTGATCCATGTAAGATGTTATCCAGTGGACAGTATGGCCATGGTTATGTTTTCTGCAGTTGCTATAAAGAAGAATAGAAATCACTGTCAGGTACCTCCAGTGCCAAGTGACCAGATCAGTGTCTTCTCCCCAAGTGTAATACACAGTCTTTAGAAGAGACACCAGGAAAGTGTGGACATTTCTTATTGGGATAGGTTACTGTTAAAAACTGACTCTGAAGATTGTATCAGCTAGTGTAAAATGTATAGTAAGTATATCAAAAAGATTAGGCTTAAGAAATGTTGTTTTACTAGAAAAAGAAAATATTGAAGCAAAATTGATCATTTCAATCATGTGTGGTGTAGATTCATGTTACATGATACACTCTACCTTCAAAGAGAAAGAGATGATAAAAGTTCTGATGTCAGCTAAAGCTGATGCTGTTCCCTGAAGCCAAAGCTGTTCCTGACAGTTCCCTCCCTCGCTGTGTGTTTCAGGGATGAACCCCATCGTTCTGTACATGGGCCACGAGTTGCTGAAGGGTCGATTCCCCGTCGGCTTTAACGTGCCCAGCACACACGGGGACCAGCTGGCCAGAACCTGTGGGGGGCCGTCTCTGGGTCTGGTGGGCTACTACTGCACTACAAGGGATCTTCATCACGTGAGGGTGGTGTCCTTGAACACTGTGACTGTAGTGTGGTGTCCTCTGAACACTGCTGACTGTATGTGGTGTCCCTCTGAAACACTGCTGACTGTAGTGTGGTGTCCCTCTGAAACACTGCTGACTGTAGTGTGGTGTCTCTGTGAAACACTGCTGACTGTAGTGTGGTGTCCCTCTGAAACACTGCTGACTGTAGTGTGGTGTCCTCGAACACTGAGCTAGGTGGTGTCTCTGAAACTCTGCTGACTGTAGTGTGGTGTCCCTCTGAAACACTGCTGACTGTAGTGTGGTGTCTTGTAAACTGTGACTGTGGTGTGTCCCTCTGAAACACTGATGACTAGTGTGGTGTCCCTCTGAAACACTGATGACTGTAGTGTGGTGTCCCTCTGAAACTCTGCTGACTGCAGGACTGACGCTGGGTCTTTCTCCATGGTGACCGTTACTCTGACAACATTCTGTAACCACATCATCCACTCTTTGAAGCTGCTGCCAGTGCTCCAAGGGGGGATCACTGCTTCCATGTCTTGACCATCCCTGTGTGTTTAACGTTCATGTTCACACTACTGTCCTCTAGTCATGCTGTTTGAACAACGTTTGCCTCGCATAATAAGTGCACTTGGAGAGAGAGGGTAGAGAGAGAGAGAGAGCACAGTGTCATTGTGATGTTTTGGGAGAGCAAGTTTTCACTGTGTGTAAAAGATGAATTGAGGATATACATATATATATATATATATATATATATATATATATATATATATATATATATATATATATATTATATTATTATATATATGACAGACAATTGGTGTGCAGGGTAGAGGTGGGATAATGTGTGGAAAGAAGAAAAGAATTACAGGGTTTTTTAAAAATAATTTTCACAGAGGTTAAACTCCAGTGTGTCTGGTTCTAGAATAGTGTAGTTTCCATAGTACTGATAACCTGGTTTACTTGTGTGGTGCTGCTGTTGACAGAATTCATACTCATATCAACTAGTATTGGTATTACTGCTTGTTTTGTTACACTTTTTTCCGTAATTTTTTTAAACTTGCTTTTGTTGCCTAGATGCTGAATACCCTTTGAGAGTAAGTTCAGCAAGGTATTAGTATGTTTTGGACATCTAGGCTAGTTCGTTGTCCCTGCAACATAGTTTTTTTCCCATTTTTTAGGATGGTAGTTATGAGTAGAATTCACAACTCTCTGCTTGCTTGTAGTATGAGCTGACAATTTTTTGGAATGTTGGTTTTTTTCGGTATCACTATTTTGTGTGTTGCACTTGGCCCTGCTGATATCCTCACTGTAACTGCCAATCTGTTTCCTTGGGCCGCTGAGCAATTCAGGCATACAGCTGTTATGAAGTTCAAAGTTGTGTTAGTTAATTTTGTGTGTTTACCTCTTCATTTTGCCTTGTACTTACCAAGTAAAGGAATGATCTTAACACATTTATTCTTCATTGTCATTTCAGTATCGATTCCAATCGTAGACATCATTATTTTCCTTTACCAGTAGCATTCCAAATTCAGGAAAACTTTCTAATCAGTTTATTTTTTTAAGTTATTTAGTTTGTGAGTCAAAATGCAGATCTCATTTTCTGAATTATCATTGTTATTCAAAGTCAGATGACATTGAAAGCTCATTATATTGGTAACATTCACTATCTGCACAGTACATCTTTGCAAAACATCTCGGCTCTAGATCACTAAAGTAAGTGAAGGTTGGATGTTTTGGTTGGTGGTTTTTTGGTTTTTTTTGGTTTTGTTTTGCTGCTCTTTTTAAAAAATTTTTTTATTGATATAGCTACTCACTTGTATTTTATCATGTCTGTCTTTGCAATATTTGCTTTCAATGTCAAATAAAAGTGGGCACAGTTATGTGACTTGTGGGTACAGTTATGTGACTTTGTGGGTACAGTTATGTGACTTACATGGTGCAACTAGTATTATGTGCATAGCAACACATGTCTGTGTATATCATTGCCATGCTACTTGAGTCCAGAAAGAGCAACATACTTAAAAACTGACTGTCTCACCCTAGTTAACCGTTAGACCAGTTCCCGGAAAGGATCGTCCTTTATTGATAATGATGGTCTACTCCACTCCAGTCCACTTGTATGACGGGTACAGTAGGCCCTGTAGTCTTCTGTTATTATAGATACAGCAGGCCCTGTAGTCTTCTGTTATTATAGATACAGCAGGCCCTCCAGTCCTCTGTTATTATAGATACAGCAGGCCCTTAATTCTTCTGTTATTATAGATATGGCAGGCCCTTAATTCTGCTGTTATTATAGATATAGCAGGCACTCCAGTCTTCTGTTATTATAGATATAGCAGGCACTCCAGTCTTCTTTTGTTATTTTTATAGATATAGCAGGCACTCCAGTCTTCTGTTATTATAGATATAGCAGGCACTCCAGTCTTCTGTTATTATAGATATAGCAGGCCCTTAATTCTTCTGTTATCATAGGTATAAGCAGGCCCTTAATTCTTCTGTTATTATAGATACAGCAGGCCATTCCCAAGTTTCCTTCTCAGCAGATTGGCCACTTTCAAGGATCACAGCATTACTGAGTTGGGTTTTTTTTTAATTTAAATTTCTGTCTTTACAGTGTCCTGTATATCTTTGTGTACTTATGCTTTGGAGAGGAACTCATTGTGCACGTTTGGCAGCTAGGTCCAAGATCTAGATAGATATCTCTGATTCAGTTCACACATAGGCACCATGAAAAAACCAATCCCCCCCCCCACCCCTGGGCCCTTAAGTTTTTGTCAGTGGGCTCTTACCTGTTTTGTCAGTGGTCAGTGATTTTCACACATAAATGGCTGCCATGAATTGCTGATTATACAGGTTTGAATCATTTGCAAGCTTTCAGATTTTGTTCCCACAATGGCAAATTATGCAAATGTTGTTTTAATCATTTGCAGATATAAAGATTTTTTTTTCCTCACAGTGGCAAATCAAGCAATGATTATTTTGAATCATATACTAAGATTTGTTTTTATATAATGGCAATACAGATAAGATTTTTAAAGCTTAACAAATGTAAAAAAGTTTCTCCTTTGTATTTTTTTTTCAAGATTTAAAATAATTTTATGACATCAATGAAGTGCACTTGAAAGTAATTGTGATGTGTTATTTTTAGTTGAGGCAAGAAAAACAAAAGCATTTTATCTTTGTGTTGTCACATGAACATAATTTGAGTATCTGTAAGTGAAACGAAACACAGAGAAGCAACGACATGTCCAAGTTTCCAGCCAACAAACAAGAGTTGTGCAGAAAACTAAAAATGGAATTAAGTACACATAGGCCATCAAGTGGGAATGGGATAGCTCAGCACTCCCTTTTCCCCAGCCAGTGTTGAGCAGCATCGAGTGTGGTTACCGATTGGATGGGTGACAGTTTGGCTTCAGTACAGTCCCCCAGTTCATCCAGTTGTAAATGGGTACCTGCCCTCTTTAGGGTCAGGGAAGGTAAAGGAGTGAGGGAGAGGAGATGGGCGTTGCCCTCAATATGCTGGCCCCTAGAAAAGCTGAGGTCTCTGACGTCTAGTTCCCTTCAGCCACATTGATTATGGGACACCTTTATTTTATTTTATTTATTTTTTTTTTTACCTTTTTTAGGCCACCATGTGTTTTGAATAATGATTGCCATCACATTATGAGGAAGATTTCAATGCTTCTGTTTGTAAATAAAAATAATCACCCCATTGTGTTTTTTTACTGAACAGATTTTAAAGAAGGATATTGACTGTCAGGATGCTGAAATGGAGAAGTTTTCAGCACTCATACCTGCAGCACAATACTGTACAGAAATATTGACATGACACAATGGCTGTGTCAACAACTGTGTTATTGCATTGGTTTAAAACTGCGCTGGTGATCAAAATTTGCTGTCTTTCATGTTTTTGCCATGTGTTGGCTTTATTCATTTCAATGTTCATACAGTAGGAACACTTGTAAGTCTTCCTGCCTTTATTTCATTTTGCTTATGTGCACTGGGAACAAATGCAAACACCAAACACAATCTCATTCACTCAGTGCTGTGTGAGTCATTCACAGTGCTGTGCATAGGCATGTTTGGTTTGGTATGGAAATGGTATCGTGACATTATTCAAGCACATAACTTGTTTGGTGGAATGGCTACTACACTCAAGGAATTTGGACTGTTTTGTGTACTTTTAACTTCTGCAAGCAACTAAATCATTTCCTAACAAGATCTGGTTCAGATTTTTATACTTGCTAATCACAGATTTTAACCTGCAATGTGTGTGTGTTCTGTGGAGAAAAATGAAGCAGTTTTGGAACTTATTTTAAATCAGTTCATAGTGCAGTGTTTGTATTGCGCTTATCGTTCATCAAATTTTTTTGAGATCTGCTGGTGATTTGATTTTTTTTTTTTAAAGAATTCTTTTGTACAGGATGTGGTAGCACTATTTTGACTAATGGGTGTATAGTTTGTTAAATTATAGTAGGAAAAATATATTGATACAAATAAATTACCATTATTGTGACAAGAACAAAACCACAAGTCCCTTTAGGAATTGTGAGAAATTCAGGTGAACCAGTATCAGCCAGTGTGAGTTTGGACTTTTTTATGTGCGATTTTAATACATGTTTTTAATGATGCAAAGATGGCAAGATTGTTCTTAGATGACAGATTTTATGTGAGATTTTAATACCTATTTTTAATGATGCAAAGATGGCAAGATTGTTCTTAGATGACAGTTTTTATGTGAGATTTTAATACCTATTTTTAATGATGCAAAGATGGCGAGGTTCTTCGTGGATCCTTTATGAGAGAGTGTACGTTGAGGGCACAGAGGCAAGGGACCATATGATATTGTTTTCCCTGAGCTGGAACGCTCAGACAGCAACTGTTGTTGTCTGTCATATGAGCAAATTGCAGTGCACTGCTGTTAAGCGCCTGATCAGTCACGATGAGTGCATCCAACCTCAATATGCTGGCCTCAAGAGAAGCTGAGGCCTCTGATGCCTTGCTTCCCAACAACCACATAGGTTATGGGACACCTTTACCACCTAAGGCTATAGTTGATGGATAAACATTTCTGTGCATTCTGTTGTAACATGTACATGTCACCAACATGACCTTGTATGGAAAGAATAGATGATCACTTTGCAGTTGATTTGATGTTTGAAAGGGCATTTTTAGTGGTCAAGAAAATAGAATTCATATGGACTGTTTACTTAGTGGCCTGTCCCTTTATTACTGTCTACAATGCATAATGAAAGAATGTTATAGTTGTACAGCATGATGTGTTACAGGACAAATTCCCTCTTTTTTTGTAGGGCTAAAGAGGATTTTTCCCCCTAGATAAAAAGAACAAAAATGTGTCATTTTTAGCATGCCAACACAGTGTGAAGAAACTTTTGTGGAATTGATTGAGAAATAGCGCAGAACTACATAATTTATTATTATTTATTCATAAATTTATTTACAATTTTGTGTTATTTGACTTCATTTTATGTAGTAGTTGTAGTAATACAATATTTACATCTGAGAGTTCCAAGATAACTTTTTGTTTTTGCAAAGGAACATGAACGATAGAGAGGAAGACAGTCTGTGTGTGTGTGTGTGTGTGTGTGTGTGTGTGTGTGTGTGTGTGTGTGTGTGTGTGTGTGTGTGTGTGTGTGCGCATGCATACATCCATACAGGGATGTATTCTATAAGGAAAGAATTGTCTTTCACAATACAATTATATATAGTAGTGTTTCTGTAGCATACAGAGCCAGTAAAGAGTATAACTTTTAACCGTTTTGTGATCATGAAAAAAAATACACACTTAACCAAATGACACCAAGTTGTGATTTATTTGCACGAATGCAATGATTTGTTTATCATTATTTTTTAATTCATTGTGAACTGAAGAGTGACTGCAGGCAGCAGGTTATGAAAGACTCATGATATCATACAGCCAAGAATAAAAACAAAACAAGAAAAAGGGTCAGGGGGGATCTGCTAAACCCTCTTGCAACTGGATTCTCTGAACACAAACTGTCCCTAAATTTCACATTCCATCATGAAATCAGGTCAGGCACATATGCTTGCTGGCCTTTTCCTCCTAAGTACATACCAGCAGCGATAATTAAATACAACAAAGCAAGACTTACCTGGGTAAGGTGATGCTGGTTGTAAATTCTTGCAAATTTATTGTACACCGGAACGGAGTGCACATAAGAACTGTGTGCAGCCCCTACTGTCAGTTTTTAGAGCGTTGAGAGAACACTGTGTCATACTATAACAGGAACATTAAATATTTTATAAACATTGATATCATTAATATCATTTTGAATGGGTGGGATGTCCTACTGATGCACGGTGTGCAGAACACTGTTGTCAGTTCTAGATCAAAATTCCACAAAGTGGTATTTATTTGTTTCTTTTGCATGGTATGCATTTCATTTTACTTGCATGGTATGCATGCAGACCATTTCAGGGGTGGGCATGTGCACTCCGTTCCGGTCTACAATAAATTCGCAAGAATTTACAACCAGATTCATCTTACCCAGGTAAGTCTCGCTTTGTTGTATTTAATTCTTGCTCATTTCCTGCATCTCTCCACTATATGCACATGAGATTTTAGAGCCACAGTGTTCTCGAGACAAACACATCCACCACATGTAGACAAGAAACTGTCCTACCTTATTTATGTTGTAGGAATCGCTCCATGATGGATTGGCCCATGGTCAGTGTTGGCCCTGCCTTCTTATTATAAAACTTTGCAAAAGTGGAAACATTTGTCCATCCAGCTGCTTTCATGATGATGTTTATCGGAGCGTCTGCAAGTTTAGCAGAGGAAGTACTGGCTGACCTCGTACTGTGTGCCGTGAAGTGTGTAATGTCTATGCCTGCCCTCTCCATCGTCCACTTCAGCCAGCACGCGATGGTATCGCTAGTGGCCCCTCGGTGCGGTGCTTGGAGAGTGATAAACAAATGTCGGGTAGCATTCTGAGCCCTCAGTTCTTTGCTCCGTCTCAAGTATTCTTTCAAAGTGTGAACTACACACAGAGCCTCTTTTTCCACAAAAGCCATGAGTTCAATGGGTGATTGATGGGCTCCTCTTCTTGACTGTTTTAATAATCTATTTACATAAAAAACACACTTTTCCCTTGAAAGTAGCATATTGTCGATGTCCAAAGCAGCAATAGTTTGACACCTCTGACCCGACAGAAGGGCAATTATTGAAAATTTGATTTTAAAAGCCAGGAAACGATTAAACTTCTTAAAGATTGTGAGTGCTCAGCCGTGGAGTCAGGATACTAAAACACTCATGCATCTTGCTGTTTCATTAATTCGATCTAAACTCATTTCTGGTCAAGAAGTGTATTTTTCTGCTCCAAATTATCTCTTAAAAAAGTTGCAAAGTGTGGATAGCAAAGCAATTAAAATAGCTCTAGGAGTGCCGATTCATGCCAGTACATTAAAAACTTATACAGAAGCTCATTTACTTCCACTTTCTGAGCAAAGAATGTTATCTGTCTCTAAATATGTCATTCGAAGTCTTGCTATTTCAAATTCTGTTCGCGATGAAATATTTATTAATCAAAAGGATTATCCAAAAAGAGCTAGGAATATCTCCTTTTTGCAGCCAATAAGAAATTATACTGAAGACCTTTTGAAGGAAAATAATATCGATATATCAAACGTACCAGTTTTACCAGTAGTTCCCCAGATTCCACCATGGGAACATAAATATGCGAATTTTGATATTGACTACACAGAAACAAAAAAGGACACTAATCAAAACCTACTCAAAACTGAGGTTCAAAATCATATAAATTGTCAGTATTTAAACCATTTGAAAGTATACACGGACGGATCTGTCTTAGAATCGGGCATGTGCGGGGCTGCATTCGTTATACCTGACTTAAAAGAAAAAAGACCTTTTTGTATGGGAAAAGGTTTTACAATATTCACTTCTGAATTATTCGCAATTCTTATGGCGCTAAATTATATTTCAAATATTTCTCTTGCGATTTACAATGTCCTTTTTTGTGTTGATTCAAAATCAGTTTTACTGGCTTTAAAACATTGGGACTCTAAACTGAGAAATGATGTTATTTTTGAAATCAAGTTCCTTGTGCATTCTCTTGCTTCTAAAGGTATTGGGATAACATTTTGCTGGGTGCCATCACATTGCGGTCTTTACTGGAATGAATTGGCAGATTCTCTGGCAAAACGCGGTGCTTCAGAGTGTACAAGTGACATGATGATTAATAGTATAGGTCTGCGTTTATCTTCATTTGAAATTATTTCAATTCTTGCAAACTCTGTATATTCAAAGTTTTTTAGATTTCACTTAAATCGTTTGTGTTGCCCACGAAATATAGAAATTATAATTCATAAATTACGTCTAAATGCTTGGAAAACTAAATATTCAAAAGATGTTTTCTGTACTTGTTCTGCTATTATATCAGTCCACCATATACTGTTTGATTGCCCTGTGCTCATTGCCTCGTATAAAAGCAAAGGGATAGATCTAAGGGAAAAATACGGAAATTTCCAAAGTGTTCTGTATGATCCCGAGTCGCATGTCCTAATATCAGTTGCAACAAGTATTTGCCAGTCACCACTAGGTCAGTTACTATAAATGAAATTGTATAAACTTATCATCATCCATTATTTTCTTTATCCTTTCACTTTTTCCCCTCATCCCCTTTTCAGTGCATTCTTAACGTGAATGTACCATTGTCTAAATCACCTTGTAGTGAACGGACATTAAACCAATGAGAAGAAGAAGAAGAAGGGCAATTAACATCACAAGTTTCATTGTCAGTTCCTTGAACGTCAGGTTTTCCACTGGAACCCACGTTTCTAACATTTTCAGCACAATGTTTACATCCCAAGTGTGGTGATACTTTGGTAGTGGTGGTTTTCTTTCAAACACACCCTTCATAAATCTTTTTACAAGTTCGTGTTGACCAAACGTTGCCCCTTCATAGTTGCAGAGAAAACAACTTAGCGCAGAACGAGCGGTGCCCACAGCGCTATAAGAATATCCCTCTTTCAACAGCGATGCCAGAAAATTTACAGCTGTGGCTAGAGGCGGTGAAACTGAATCCACTTGTTGCTCACACGCTTACCTCTCCCACTTTCATATGTACACATCATACATATGTTTTGTTGCGGGTCACCATGACGACATGAGAATACTGGTAGTCTCCTCAGAAAAGCCTTGTGTTCTGAATCTATCCCTGACACTTTGCAGACTAGCAGCGTCAGGCTTTTCCTCAGTGGGTGTTTTGTCTTGACTTGGTTGTGTCAGAAGAGTGTTTCTGGCTGACAAGAGGACAGGCCTGGCTGTGAGAATTTTCATCAGTGTTGGCCAAAAGGGCTGATTTTTCCAGGTTGGCCCTACTATAACCCCTCTTGCTTTGTCTTTCTTTATCTTTGCCAGGACCTGGGATAGAATGCTGAAAGGTGGAAAACAATAAAGTCTTATTTCCCCAATACATGCTAAATGTGTCAATAGTGCATGCTCCTGGGTCAGGCAAGAAAGACACATATCTGGAAAACTGAAAATTTAATCTAGAGGCAAACAAGTCAATGACAGGTTTTATATCAAGAATATTCATAGCCTCAGAAAGTAGCATTGAATCCAGTTTCCATTCTGTGTCAATGTGGATCTGTCTAGACAGACTGTCAGCTTCAACATTCTCAAGACCAGGAATATGAGCAGCACTGAGCCATATGTTTCTGCTTTCACACCAATGCCAGATTTGCTGAGACACATTGTTTGGATGTTTAGATCTGTTCGAACCCATGTTGTTAATACAACCAACAGTGCTTGTGTTATCAGTCATAATTCTTATGTGAACATTACGTTGGTCATGCAACAAAGACTTGAGACCAAAAAAGACAGCTAATAGCTCCAAAGCATTTATGTGTCCTACTTTGTCTTTCTCACTCCACATGCCTTGTGTTTGTGATTTGTTATCAACAACCCAAGCACCCCATCCTGACCGTGAACTGTCTGTCTTCATAGTAATGGTGGGGTCTGATCTCTGAATGGGAGCCTTTTGCTTGTCTATGTTATTAATCCACCATTCTAGCTCTGTCTTCCTTTCAGCTGATAACACAGCAGGCTTATCCCAGTTCCCCTTGCTTAGTTTAAGTGCAGAACACTTATCTTGTTCAAGTGCTCTGTAATACAAAGGGCCCATTGGCACAGCAAGAAAACAAGAAACCATAAGTCCAATACAAGATGCCAGAGATCTTATAGTTGTACTTTCCTGACGGAATAATTGTATGCATGCACACAGCAGTTTTTGTTTCCGTTCATCTGTCAGTGTGACTGTCATGTCAGTTGAGTTTATTTTGAAACCCAGGTAGGTGATTTCTTGCACAGGCATGAACTGTGATTTCTTGTCATGTGCATAGAAACCTAGAGAGTCTAATAATTGTATCGTGTCTACCACACACTGTACAACTTCTGTTTCAGTCTCTCTCACAATCAAACTATCATCAATGAATGAAGTGATCAGGTGACCCATATCATGTAAGCGTGCTAGGACAGGTTTCATGAGTTTTGTGAATTTTCTGGGAATCGGACTGAGTCCCATAGCAGCTGCCTGAAAACTGTACAGTTTTTCTCTCCATCTGAATTTCAGATATTTCCAAAAAGTCTCCTCTACTGCTATGACGTAATAAGCATCTCTCAGATCAATTGATGCGAAAAAAAACAATTTTGTGTAACTAGATCCAAATCTGTATATACAAAAATCAATAAGGCTACGGCCATAGTAAACCCGGCCCGGCCATTGTTTTGACGGCGGTCTCTTTGACGGTAGAACGGATCCGTCAAAGCGGCCATAGTCAACCCGGCCCGTCTCTTTCTGACAATGTGGTCACCCCGAGACTGCGAGTGATGCAAACATGAGGCTGCCGCTGTGACGCAAATTGACAGAAAATAGTTCGACATAAAAAGTGTTTTTACGTAAAATCCCCCCCCAAAACTTTTATCAAAACCATTGGAATGTAATCGGGAAGGGTCAATTTACTAGTTTGTGTAGTCAGAATTTTTGAAGCACCATCAATAAGTTTTTCTTGATTATTTTCCTTTCCGTCGACCCGGCAAACGGACGTGTTGCTCAAACGTCAAAACAACGGGTTAAAAAGAACGGGCCGGGCTGGGTCTACTATGGCCATGCACAGCCGTTTTCAGTGACGCCACAGAGTAATTCAGCCGGGCAGCATTTTTCACCCGGCCCGTCATTTTGACGGCGTCAAAATGACGGGTTCACTATGGCCGCGGCCTAAAACCTCGTGTCAAAACTGTCTCATCTGTAATACATGGAGTGAGAAATGAAACTTGATTTTCTTTTGAACTGATAATTCAAGTGGAGAAAAATGTATACACACACAGCGGTGTCTTATGGCCACTTTCCTGTACCTCTTAATCGTGCCATTTCAAAAGAGTTACCCCTCATGTCGGAATGCAGCTACCTCCATGCTGGGTAAAAACAGTCGCTTACACAGAATCTCTGTTGGTTAACCTACCTCCATGGTGGGTAAAAACAGTTCGCTTACACAGAATCTCTGTTGGTTAATCTACCTCCATGGTGGGTAAAAACAGTGCTTACACAGAATCTCTGTTGGTTAACCTACCTCCATGGTGGGTAAAAACAGTTCGCTTACACAGAATCTCTGTTGGTTAACCTACCTCCATGGTGGGTAAAAACAGTCGCTTACACAGAATCTCTGTTGGTTATCCTACCTCCATGTGGTAAACATGGGTTAACAATCTCTGTGTTACTACCTCCATGGTGGGTAAAAACAGTCGCTTACACAGAATCTCTGTTGGTTAACCTACCTCCATGGTGGGTAAAAACAGTCACTTACACAGAATCTCTCTGTTGGTATCTCTCTGTTGGTTAACCTACCTCCATGGTGGGTAAAAACAGTCACTTACACAGAATCTCTGTTGGGTAATCTACCTCCATGGTGGGTAAAAACAGTGCTTACACAGAATCTCTCTGTTGGTATCTCTCTGTTGGTTAACCTACCTCCATGGTGGGTAAAAACAGTCACTTACACAGAATCTCTGTTGGGTAATCTACCTCCATGGTGGGTAAAAACAGTTGCTTACACAGAATCTCTCTGTTGGTATCTCTCTGTTGGTTAACCTACCTCCATGGTGGGTATAAAGTCACACAGAATCTCCCTGTTGGTTCATCTCAGAGTTCAAGCGGAGGAACAAGTGTGAAGCCTGAGAAGTCACTCTTTCCCTTTCACAGGCTGTAAAGGCTCTGAGATAGGAGTGTACAGCTAATCAGCGTGATGGTATGACACCGCTGGAGACTGTGTTTTACTTTAAGAATTTTCTATTTAGAAAAGTTTATCGATATAAAATTTTCAGCACAAAATTCTCTCTCTCTCTCTCTCATCACTCACTACTCTCACTCACTCACTCACTCACTCACTCACTCACCACACACACACACACACACTCACACACACACACACACACACACACACACACACACACACACCCCAAACACACACACACACACACACACACACACACACACACACAAAGATATATTTCAGTCTTGGTTGAATACCCCTCTATACGTTTTATTCACAACTCCCACAGCAGATAGCGGTCAGGACATAACCACACTGGACGTCAGCTCCAGGACTGAACACAAACATAAGAAACCTGAAACAAAACAATGTCACTGAACAAGCAAATAATGTCACTGTAACTTATCCAAAGCTTTGAACTCAAGGTTATCACAGAAGTAACACACCACTCTATAACTGAACTCAAATGTGGCAAGGTGCCGCTTTACACATAAACATGTTCTGCCCAAACATTATTCACAACACATAATCCTTCAATCTGAACAAAAAAATAATACTTTCAAATCTTGCATAAACAATAAGACATGTAGAAACACAAAATGTGATTAGGCCAAGAAAAGTACTACACAACATAATTTTGGAAGCATTACAATCGATAAAAGGAGAAAACTCAAAAACTGCAAACACAATAAAATGAAGCTCAAAACCATTTCGTTTCAATCCAATGCACAATTAATAAAGGGAGGAGTGTGAGCTGAGCCCCAACTTTAACAGAAAGAAGGCAGGGTCATTTACAACAAGCAAACACAAAACCAACAACACAAAAACATGTTGCTTCAAATGAGTGAACATCATGTTCTAGTTAGTATACCAATAAGTATCACCTGTACTTCATGACCCCACAACTGATCTGTTTTTCATGACCCCACAACTGATCTGTTTTTCATGACCCCACAAATGATCTGTTTTTCATGACCCCACAACTGATCTGTTTTTCATGACCCCACAACTGATCTGTTTTTCATGACCCCACAACTGATCTGTTTTTCATGACCCCACAACTGATCTGTTTTTCATGACCCCACAACTGATCTGTTTTTCATGACCCCACAACTGATCTGTTTTTCATGACCCCACAACTGATCTGTTTTTCATGACCCCACAACTGATCTGTTTTTCATGACCCACAACTGATCTGTTTTTATGACCCCACAACTGATCTGTTTTTATGACCCCACAACTGATCTGTTTTTCATGACCCCACAACTGATCTGTTTTTCATGACCCCACAAATGATGTTTTTCATGACCCCACAAATGTTCTGTATTTTATGACCCCACAAATGTTGTATTTAGACCCCACAACTGATCTGTTTTTCATGACCCCACAACTGATCTGTTTTTCATGACCCCACAAATGTTCTGTATTTTCCACATGTTTGTATTTTATGACCCCACAAATGTTCTGTATTTTTTGACCCCACAAATGTAATCATACACAGCATTGGCGAAGGAAACCTTTTTTTTTTTTTTTTTTTAGGGGTGAATGAACCAAATTTTATGCAGGAAAGTTTTGTTTTTCTAAATGCAGAGGGAAAAAAATCTTCCCTGCCAGATTTCCTACAATCCAGCAACTTTTCCTTTTACTTCTAAAGCATGAAAAATAGTATGAAAGGCAGATTAGGCAATCAAACTGTGGGAATATGAAAGATGTGTGAACATTTTGTTCCAGAACCATGCTGGGTATTCCTTCAGTAGGTTCTATTTGGTTTTCTGTTTGTTAGTTGGGGTTTCATTTAAACACGTTTTCATCTCATTCCAAACCAATTACAGCAATTTGTCATGTCAGTTCGAAAGCACAAAGATGGTGCACAAATCGTACAGCAGCAGTTATATAGTTTATATATATAAACATATATATATTATATATAATATATATATATATATATATATATATATATATATAATATACAGCTGCTGTGATTTCAAAGAAAGTGCTCACCCTAAGCCCAATGAGTCAGTGTAAAGTATTGCCCAAAGGATTTGTTCTCCAAAGTTTGATACTCTATCTGTGACTGAACAGAGAACTGACGCAGGAATGTCAGAAAATGGGTCCATCCAAAGTTCACTGAGCCCAACAGTGAAGGAATGACAAAAATAAAAAATGTAAGTACTTCACAGGAACAGTGAAGTATGGGGGGAAGGCGCAACTAGAGGGAGAAACTAAAATGGCACCAGAGGGAGAAACTCTACAATGGCTAAATCT
Organism: Stramonita haemastoma; assembly: GCA_030674155.1. Lineage (NCBI taxonomy): Eukaryota > Metazoa > Mollusca > Gastropoda > Neogastropoda > Muricidae > Stramonita > Stramonita haemastoma. The sequence continues at coordinate 2,917,494 of CM060316.1, read as the reverse complement.
CAATAAATAAACTACACAGGCTCAACTTCAATAAGCATCAAAAAACAACAACTGAAAACTCAGTTGAAAATATCTACACACTAAATAATATATATATCACACAAGATGATAACTTAAATCATGAAAACATTTCAGATCCTACCTTTTCATATCTATAAAGCGCTGGATAGGGGTTTTTTCTTTTCTTTCCTTTCTTTTTATAATATTCAATCATGGAAAAAAATTGTTTATGTCAATAAACTAAACAAATACATACATTTCTATCTTCTTATGAATGACATGAAATCATTTCAAATGAAACATCCATCATAGCAAAATTCAAGCTGAAAACCCCGACACATAAGTATACTTTTATACCACATAAAGTATATACATGACTCAAAAACACAGCACTTGTTTACAGAGTATTATCTATCTATGCAGACGGACTTTGCTTTAACTCCATCATTTCTACCCCTCACTGCTTTGTGATGGCAAAACTATTTTTCTCCCCAGACAAAAAAGAACTGCTGCTTGTGATGCCTCTGTCTCTGCACAATTAGAGCACAGATGGGCTGTGAGGAAATGTCACAAGTACACTAGAACTAAAACAATACAGAAAACTGTAAACCACTCTGTCCATAAATGTTTGATGGGAAGCCAGATGGTAATTTAAAATTCATTTTTAAGTACAATAAGGAATTTTTTGGATTTGGAAAAAAAAATACTTTGACACTTTGATTGTAGTAGCCACTCTGTTTCCTTGAATATCTGACAAGAAAAAAGCCTTCAAAAGAAAGTTCAAGGGTGGCAAGTTTGGATTTTTTGGTAGCTTATACCATTAAGTACACAAAGCCTCATTGAGAAATCAACAATGTTGTTACCAAAAGAACTATCCTATGTCTTTCTCCATAGCATTTCAGAGCTAGTAAGTTGTTTTCGCACTGCTAACTTTAAAACCAGCCTACAAAATAACTCTTTTTTTCACTAATAGTCTACTAACAATCACCTACAAAATAACTTTTTTTAAAATGTTTAACCAAAAACGTGCACAACTAACTCACTCTGATATATTGACATATCAAATAGGTAAATGAGAATTTATCCAATTATTCTTGGAATATGACTAAGTAATATTCGCTGAGCTAACACCCCAGAAAGTATGCAACGACATTTACAAAGACTTCACAACCTATCATAGCAGTGTTCCCTATGAATGAAAATGTTAAAAAAATTCAATGGCCCCAGAGGTCCCCTGTTGAAATCTGTGGAGGCCCCTTTCCACCCAGCCCCTCTGCTCCCTGACTGTAGTGTAAGTCACAACTTCTCTATCCAACTGCTGCTACAGCACACCCTGTTCCTGAAACTGCTCTGACCCTGTACACACACTTTTGATTTCAACAGAAAGCGTAGTCTGTATCAACAACTCAAAACCAAACAGCCTCCTCTGCCACTGTTGTCAGTAGGAGCTCCACACAAAAGGCCATGGAAAACCACTGATATGACTCCCTTTGCCAAAATCTCCATACATGGTCTGTATGGAAAATAATTATATTACACTTGTACACTACCACCCTTAAACCAAATTGGTTTTTGACAGTAAAATACTGTTCCTTAGGTATGCTTTTAACCATTATACTGTGGATAGATAGCACACTTATGCAACAAGCTGGCCAACCACCTATGTCGCTTTTGTCATGCTGATGTCCCCTTGATGTGACAAAGTCAGTGTTCACTAATCTTTCCCATAATAAATTATATATATTACTTCAACATTTGGGAGGCACCAAAAGTGATAAAGGAAACATGTCACAAGAAAAAAAAACAAAAAACATGTTGGTAAATGCCATCTAGTAAAACAATTTTAAAAGTTACAAGCTATTTGAAGTTGGGTTTTTTGGGGGGAGGGTTATTTTTTGCTTCTTTAAAAGTTGCTGGCACCAGAATACACTTGCCCCAAGTTTTGCTGGCTGCAGTGATGGGATTAACTGATACCTTATTTCTCTTTCCGTTGTTTTCAGTTATCTATGTCACCATCACTCAAAAAAACCCAAAAAAACTGTCAATGTAAACATTAAAAAAAAATGTGTGTGTGTGTGTGTGTGTGTGGTGTGTGTGTGTGTTGGTGTTGGGTGTGTGGTGGTGTGTGTGTGTGTATTTATGACAAAGTGCTCAAGATAAGAAATTCATAATCTCACAACCTGCCTCAAGAACATGAACAGACCAGATCTTAAAACATAGTATAAAACTGCTGAAAATAATTCACTTTTTTTTTTTTATTCAAAAAATAAGATTACCCCTTGCAGATGGAAAATACATGATAATGCAACTCTTAAAACCAAAATATTTTATACAATCCATTATGTTGTATGCAAGCTTCTGTTTTAAAAAGTGAATTACTGTTCAGCTCAGCTATGGAATGCTTTATAATGATTCAGAAAAAAGCAACAAGATTACACCCTGCTCAACAGACATCAAACATGCACTTTTTTTTTCAAACTGATAAAAACACTCATGAGCACAACAGCAACAACAAATCGTTTTTAACGTGGAATGCCAATTCACGAAATGGACGCAGAACAAAGTTGCATGATCCGTTAACAGTAGACTATATCTTCATTCACATACAACTACGGTACAAGCACCCCACATGAGCACCCAGTATAAGTCTGGTAAGAATCTTGGTAACATGAACTCAATAACAGCATGTAACACACTTTTTTTTGCACAGCGCGCACACACACGCGCGCACACACACACACACACACACACACACACACAACACACACACACACACACACACAAAGCCAGCTGATAAAACTTCTCAAAACAAAAAGCATTTTACAGCAAAATATTTTTGGTAAAAATATGGGAAGTTGTGTCACATACATAGATGGATGAAAATCAAGTCTCAAAACAAAAACAAAAATTATAATAATAAAATCAGTATTTTCAACTGTACCAAAAGTTAAAATGTAACAGAGAGAAAAACTTTGAAAACTTTTGAAAACTTTCTTTATTCAAAGAGGGTAATAGAATAAGCAAAGATTGCTTTTTTACATCCAGCCCTCGGAAAAGAGAGAGAGAGAGAGTGTGTGTGTGTGTGTGTGTGTGTGTGTGTGCGCGCGCTTGCACATGCATGCAAGCACACTTTAGTTTTCTAATTATCATTTTACTTAAGGTAATAATAGAGAACCATAAAAAGGAGAATGTGTGTGTGTGTGTGTGTGTGTGTGTGTGTGTGTGTGTGGGGTATGTGTGTGTCCAATGTAATCCTTATAAATTCTCCCATTCAAACACTTCTCAATTTTGGTTGAGAAACCACAGTCTAAAGCCTCTACTCCTGAAAATGTCTTCAGAAGACATATGACAACAGAGGGGCAGATGCAGACAATGTATAGTGAAAAAAAAAAGTCAATACAAAAATTCGAATCCTACATCATTCATGTGTGTAAACACATGCAGACACATGCACACAGGAAAATGCACACACATAAACATAGACTTTTTTTTTGTTTTAAACATGGAGACTTACCCTTCTTGATATTTTGACGCTTCCAAAACACTAAAATAGCTAACATAAACACAGTTAAAAAATTCACATATGGGTTTATTTTCTCATAAAACAAGGTTACTTTCTTCATGCCTTACTGTTCTCAAACAAATATTTGAAAAAAAAAAGAAAAGAAAATGGTGATTACTCCAAAAGCAATTTGCTACAAATGCAGTTTTCAAACTGATCACACACACACACACACACACACACAACACACACACACACACACACACACACACACCATACACGCTCACACAACACATGCTCACACACACAGCTCAACAACGCTCACACATATACATATATACACATTTCTGTATGACATTCATTTCAATGACTTCAGTTGTCTGGTTTATTAAACATACATTCAAGGATTTCTGACAAAGGCAGCAATAGCTCGTGAGGACATCAGACACACACACATATATATATAGGCAAATCCAACAAGTCTCTGCCCACATGCAGTGTAATGAACTGTCCTCAAAACTGTCAACAAATGTCACTCTCATCAGAGAAAGAGATCACAACAAAAGATATGTTGACAAGAAAAACAATCTCTTTTGGGTTAATTCAACCCTTGTAATATGACCAGATGTTGTGCAAAGACACCACAGCACTAACTGGAATGCTCTCTTTCTTTTTTTTTCTTTTTTTTTTAATATTTCTCTGACATTTTGGAGATTCTCTCCTTCCAACTCGCACCTAACACAGCATTCTTCCATTCATTTTGTTTGTTAATTATCATTTTTTATATATATATATATATACGAACATATGTGAAGAAAGGCAGGCAAAAAAACCCACATTTTTTTCAAGACATCAATTTCTTTTACATCACTGACAATGTAGCAGACTGCTCCAGTATCATATGTGTTATCTGTTGGGTTTGTTTTGTATTTTTTACTGCTTTGTTAAAAACTGTTTATGCTTAAATGCAATGTGCAGTACTACTGCCAATCCTTTCATACACATGTGTAAGAACACGTTACATATATATGAGCACTGGTATAGTTTTGTATGTGCGTCATGTTGTGCTTATAATATGCTCTTGAATGCTTCCATCAGCAACCTTTTTTCATGTGTGATATGTGTATAGTCTACTCTTTTCATGAGCACAATGTTTACTCCAATAGTATGGAACCAGTTGTTCACTTCAGTCAATAAAGCATTTTCAAAATGGCATCAGCTGTATAAAAACCTGATGATCAAAAAATAACATTGGACCAATTGCTTAACCATATTGTATATTGTCACTCATCTGTACTCAAAAATACCTCCAATTCTACACTTCTATCCATTCCCACTATCTATATCACCCTGCATTCTCTCAGTAACAATTTTCTTTATCTAAGCTTCCCATGCTGAAATGATAAAAATCCATGGAAAAGCAGTCACCTGGTCACAGTCTGTCAGATGCATATGGTAGCCACAGAAATAGTTTCTAATTCTTCATTATTTAAAACAATTCATTATTTAAACAAGCAACCTTGTCACCACCCACTTCCCTGTGCACGACAGTCTACAGCTGTGAATCGTATTTCTTCAAAGCATTAGCTTTTCTCTCATCAATACCCAAATCTTCACAAGATTACTATTTTCTCACTTCTACCCATTCACAAACGTCCCTTATTCCTTTCACCAGGAGTTGGCGGGTCTATCAGCTCTCTCTCTCTCCCTTTCAACACATTTATCAGATAACCATTCCTTAAACTTCACCATGGACTTGTCACAAAAGCTAACCAAACCATGCCATAAAACATTTGTCAATAAATCTTGCATTCTTCATCAACATATCTGTGTGATTTGGAGCTTTAAAAAGATAGCAAACCTTTCTACGTATCTCTGAAATGACAAGAGGATTTCATTGAATTAGCAAGAAAAAGGGCTGTACTGCCAGGGTGAGACAACACAGGACAAACCGATGCCTCAGAGCAAGAAAGGTCTACCGGCAGAGTTGCCATTTTCAAAAGTTTCAGATATGCTCACTTGAAAAGTTTGAAAGGTCAGAACAAATCGAGGATTGAATGGAAGCGTTCGGTTTTCGGAAAGAGGAAGGGCATTGATGCTATCTTTACCATAGTATGTTTGTGTTGTAATACATGTAGAAGAAACGCCATGATAGCAAAAACACTGGCAGTGAAGCCAGACCACCCGTGTCTGCAGAGAAATTACAGCAGAACTGGCACTTCCTCCCATGCAAGCATGGCATGGCGATTAGCTTGACCCTTTTTCCCAGATAAGATCACTCTCCAGCCACCAGTGTTCCCACACAAGAACCACACAGCATCCACGGCCCCCAGTGTTGCGTAAACTCTGCCCAGTGGTCCTAGTGTATCCCTTCCCATGCAAGGTTTTGCACAGCTGGAAGTCCTTCCTTACACAAATTACCAGGTTAATTGGCACTACAGCCTTTAGAGCAAAAGCGGAGTGCCGTGCAGTCGTGCAGTCGTCCCTTTTACCATGAGAAATTCACTCAGGTAATTTTGTGCAAGTACGGTTTTCTTCAAATATCTTTAAAATTAATTTTTAAAAAATTATTTTATCGTTTTGTCATCTGAAATTTTACAGTTAATTCTACCAAATATCAACAAATTGAAAATTGGTATTTTTTTCAGATAAACCGTTCTTGCTCTGAGGCATCGAAACACTGTCTGCAGAATCCAGTGATGCAGCTACACAGGACAGCCATGACCCCCACTGCTTCATTCTGGTGCAAACTGTTTCCAAAACCAAGATAAACAAATTATGAGGACCAATGTAATGCACTTCAAAACCAAAGAAAGCAAAATATCCCATCAGGAAAAAAACCCACCAAAAACAATCAAATCAGAATTTCCCCTTCAATATTCACAAGTTTGGGTTGGTTTTGGTTTTTTTTCAAGTTTTATGAAATAAACCTCCGAAAAATTATTTTCTTAAAAAAAGGTCATTTGGCAAATGTGCAGAGAGGAGGAGGCCCCCCCCCCCCCCCCCCCCCCCCAAGCTGTGTGGCGTGCCCTCATCAGTAGATGTAGTTCTTGGCAGTGGTGGACTTCTCCAGTGCGGGCACCACCTCCTCCACGCTGGACTGGAGCTTGCTGTACTTGGCACTGCTGCTGCTGCTGCCGCCCCATCTCCCCCAGACTTGGGACGCCGACGCTGTCCCTCACGACGGCCCTCCAGAGCAATGGCAAAGATCTGCACAGGAAAAAACACCACTTTACTTTACTGCATGTCCTCTGAACAAGCCACCAGATTTATTTATTTATTATTTATTCTTTTATATAAAGGATAATGGAATAAGCACTCATGCTTTTTTACATCCAGTCCCTGTGTGTATGCAGTTTTGTAAATCTTGTCATCAGTTCCCACCGGCACACAATGGCCTACTCCTACGAAAAGGGGAACAGGATTTAACGTGTGCGTAAGATGTTCTGCATGCAGTCGCACACGGGGCCCTTGGTTTATAGTCTCATCCGGACTTTTGGGGAGAGTGGAGTCAGCAATGATGTTAACTCCAGGGGAAAAAAACCCTCGAAAGGGAATCGAACCCTGGGTTGTCAAAATGCGAGCACAATGTTCTGACCACTGGGCTATCCTGTAATGTCTTAATGTACTTGCCTTTCTCTCCATTCTCCCTGTTCCTTGATCCTCTCCCAGGACTCCATAAAAACTGCTCTGTCTGTTGCTACACTACAGATCTATAATGCAAAGACAACTTGTAAAACAGAAAGAAAAGTTATAGTGACAGAATTATTCACATCTCCCTTCCTCACCCCCTCTCCTCTGTCAGAAAGCTGCCTTACCTAATCTCACCTGTGATTCACCACACACACTCAAAGCATCTAAAATAAACACAAGTGGTATGCCATGACATTTTCCTGTAGGTTTTGCTGGCACTACCCTGTGAGTGAATGATAGTAACTCTGTGTGTATGCATATGTGTGTGTGTGTGTGTGTGTGTGTGTGTGTGTGTGTGTGTGTGTGTGTGTGTGTGTGTGTGTGTTGTGTACTTTCTTCAGTTTAACGTCTGTTCACTCGAAGTGATATTAGACACAAAAAAAGAAAGATGAAAGTGTGTCACATTCAAAGAATGTGTGCGCGCTCACATATGAGTGTATGTATGTATGTATGTATGTGTGTGTGTGTGTGTGTGTGTGTGTGTGTGTGTGTGTGTGTGTGTGTGTGTGTGTGTGTGTGTGTGTGTGTGTGTGTGTGTGTGTGTGTGTGAGAGAGCATTTACGTGCGTGCGTGAGTGTGTATGAGTGTGTGTGTGTATGTATGTATGTATGCATGTGCGTGTGTGTGCACATATGTTTATATACGTTAGTGAGCAAATACCTGTGCATTAAAGTCAGCAGTTGTGCATGTACAGATGTGTGTTCAATGTTTTCTTTCATCTTGATTTGTCATTACCTATCTATGTACTTTTCATTCCTTCTCAAACATCACTGGGTCAAGAGTGAAAAGTGTGGCAGTGTGTGGCAAACCCCAAAGAGCGACTGACGGACTGACGGACGGACTGACTGACCTTCTGTTTGTTGTGGTAGATGACATAGCCGGCCACACACAGGACCACAGCGGTGACGAAGTAGGCCATGAAGTGACCGGAGGGTGGCGAGGCCTCCTCTTTGTAGTGGTAGTGCACCACACTGTCTGCTGCCTCACCATCTCCCGCTAACCCCCCTCCCCCCTGCTGCCCTGGGGGCTTCTGGGCTTCTGGCACACTTGGTGGCTGTGCAATAGCAAACAGCAACACATGTACTTTGAGAAACCTGCTGCACGTCAAATGGAAATCAAACAACAGAAAAAATACTCTAACCCTCTTAGTCCGGGTACTGGGATTTGCCGGGATTGAATAATTGCCCCCCTTTAGTCCGAACCCCCGATTTTCCTGTCTGTCACTCTGAACACCTAAATAACTGGAAAGGATTTTCCTGTCTGTCACTCTGAGCACCTAAATAAACTGGAAAGGATTTTCCTGTCTGTCAATCTGAGCACCTAAATAACTGGAAAGGATTTTCCTTGTCTTTCCTCTGAACACCCATCAACTTCATCTCACAAGCTTCACTGAGCTGAATAGGGGAGATAAATCCCACTGGTTTCTAAATAATTTCCTTAAATAGTTTTGACAATTAATCTATTCGGTTTTGTTTTAAGAATGGAGCAATTTTTTTAAAATGAAATTTTAGCTTTAAATGAAGGGGAAAAAAACTATGTGCTTTATGAAATGAACACAAAAAATGAATGACAAATTTTGCTAAGGAATGGTATTTTTGACAATACACAAAATCAAAGACATCAAACTAAAATGCAGACCAAACTGTTCCATGAATAATTGCTACCAATACAGTGCTTAGTGCAATGGGCGTGAAAAATACTACATACTGTTCATTTTGTAATATAAAAAAAAGGGGGGGGGGGGGGGGATTCTATTACATAGTTTTTGTTGTGGGAAAGGCCATATGTTCAGACCTTCTGAAAAAATTAAGAGCATCTAATAACTATGCAAAAATAAACCAAAAAAAACCCTTCCCCCAAAAAACAAAAATTACCAACCTTTAAATTTCATACAATTTAACTGTTTTGGAGGTAGATAAATATGCATAAGCATAGTTCACATTTGACTTTATCATTTTGCTTTGTTTGCAGATGCAAGATTGAAGATATTCAACCAAGCCTTCAAGCTTTTCAAAAATGGTTAAGCAATTATATATATGATTGAACATGTTAATGCACAAATTGGAAATAGTCTGCATAAATTTAATTTAGACTGGTATCAATATAAACTGATTGTTGAGGGCAGTACCCAGTGTGGAATTTAAAAAAAAACAAAACCATGACATATGGAGAGCTAATCTTTAAAGAGATACACACTAATAGAATGGACTCACAAAATGATCTCATGCTCTTGTACTGGATAGTGTTTGCACCATTATTTTCAAGGCATGGAAGATATAAAGAAGGATTCTAACTACTTTGTAATGTGGGTGAAGACAATGACACATTAAGTACATAATATATTATATATCCACCTTGCTATGTTCCTTAGCCTACATTCAAGAGTATTCCTATTTCCCCAAAGAACTGGTCTATGCACACACAACACAGCCTCCATGGTGTGGGTGTGCTTGTGTTATGAAAGGGGGGAGAGAGGAGAAGAGAAGTGTCCATTTTGTATGATAACTCTAACTCAAATTTAATTGTCAACAACCCCATAAAACAGGGCTTGACATAATCTGACAACAAAAGAATGATAATGAGCACAGATTATGCACAATTAAGTTTAAGCAAATTTTCAAAGACACCACAGTAACAATTTCAAACTCATCTGCTTGCAAACACATGCACACACACACACACAAATGTGCATGTGCACACGCACGTAGGCATAAAGACGTACACACACACACACACACACAATGTCCATACATGCTATCAATCAAAGACAAAGAGACAAAAACATGCATCAAATTCTCGGGACACAAGTTGATAATTTTAATGTGCATCATTTTGTCATTACTGGTGCTCTTGAGTTGGATGGTATGTTTACTTGTAAACTAAGATTTTCATATGCGCCAGCCGCCATGGCGCAATTGTTAGCACCTTGGATTCTGGACTGGAAGGTCACAGGTTCGATTCCCATAAGAGTCATAGAGATTTTTCGGACTCCGGCCAGCTCCTACCCAGAGTGAGTGTAATGTGGGCTCAGTGGGAAGACTGGGACCACACAGCCGAGCTTCATCCCCGTTACGGATGTGACTTTGAGAGTGTTGCTCAAATTACCTGACCAACACTGCAGGTGTCTGTATCTCTTGGGCCCGGTTGATGCCAGGATATATTATGACAGTAAGCGTAGAGTACAGCCCTGTCAAGAAGTCTCAAAGTGGATGCACTTCCACAGCAGCATCATTACATCATCCTCATTTCCACTGATTATCATGCAATAATAAAAATTGCCTCTCATTCGGTGGCCCCCGTTGCTCTGGTCTCATGGTGACCTCAGATTCAGTTTTCCCATTCACTTCTGTGCCTGAGGTGAGTTTGTGTCAAAGCCTTTGGGGTTGGGGGTTTGCGGGGGAGGGGGGGGGGGCAGGGGCGGTCATTGGAGGGACGTTGTGGTGGTCACCACCTAAGGTGGGTGACTGACTCAGTCTGGCTCTGCGACTGAGCTAATACTGTCGTTAGTAAGGGGCTTCGAAGGTGGTGTCCTGCGTATGTTAGCTCAGAACAGGCACCACTGAACATCAAAGTGATCCAGCAGAAGTGCAGGGCCCCTCTGGCTGGTGGCCCCATGGCGGCCTAATATTGATGGGTTCCCTGTGGACTCCCGACCCTGGGGATGAGACACAACGAATTTGGGTATGGCTGTGGCGGGAAGATTGAGATGAGTGGTGTGGGAGCAATAGGACGGGGACGTCACAAAGATGAGGCATTCAACAACAACAAAATTTCATACGCTTACACGGCTTAGAGCTGCAAGAGCAGCGCCACCTTTTTTTTTTCTTTCTTGTTTGCAGCTATATTTGTTTCCCTATCAGAGTGGCATAATTCTACAGAATTTTGCCATTACTTTTACCAGGGACAGCTCTCTTGTTGCTGTGGGTTCTTTTACATGCACTAAATATATTATGTGTAACACACAGGACCTCAGTTTATTGTCTCATCCGAAAGGCTAGCACCCAGACCACCACTGATGGTCTAATGAATGGGGGGAAATTTTGGGCCCAAACAGGATTTTAACCATTGCACACTTCAACCCGGACTTTTAACTTTCTAGACAGGCGTGTTACCTCTACACCACCGATCCACCATATACAGACTGATTATATGCAATGGCTCATGAGATTGTTAATGTCATCATGCAATCATTTTTTTTAAAAATATCTGTTGTACTCTTCAATCCTGATTATACTGTTGAATATCCAGAACAAAGCACTCCATTGGCTAAAGTTAGCCAAAACTTCAGAGTAACCCTTTTGTGTTCAGGTAAAGCCTACTAAAGGTAAAAGTGTCCCATAACCTATGTGGTTGTAGGGGAGCGAGGTATCAGAGACCTCAGCTTCTTTAGGGGCCAGCATATTGAGGGCAGCACCCATCTCCTCTCCCACATTGCTTAACCTTCCCTGACCCTGAAGAGGGTGTGTACCCATTTACAGCTGGGTGAACTGGGGGACTGTGCTGAAGCAAAGGCCCACAAACAGTCACCCATCCACTTGGTGACCACGCTTGATGCTGCTTGACCTTAGCTTGGGGAGAGCGAGTGTTCTGACCACTGAACTATCCCGTCCCCCTATTGTGTTTAGGCAGCTGGAAACACTGGCTCTTTACAAATGCCCTTGTGAGAAGAGGAAAAATATTTAAAGCAATTGTACAACTTATCTGAAAAGAACCACAAAAACACACTTCTTCAGAGCAATGAACATACCTGGTCTTGCAGTTGAGGCTGTTGGTGTTCATTCAATCCTAGGCGTTCATTCAATCCTGGGTTTCTAAAGTCTATAAAACACACACACACACACACACACACACACACACACACACACACACACACACACACACACACACACACACACACACTACACACACACACAAATGTATACAGAGGGCAAATCTCAGTTACAGTGTCAACATGTTCACATGTAATGCTTGTGTGTATTGTAGCAAACTCTACTGGAACTGTTTCACTAAATAATATGTACAGAATTTGTTTAAACTAAGGTTTCACAGTATCCCGACTTGGCCACCACATAATGTAAAATCAAATCAATTTATCAATGCAAACAATCACATTCCGCAATCTTAGGACCAGTGTTAAAGAAAGAACTGTCTGCTGTCATGATCTCTTGACTGGAAGGAACAATGTGTGTGAATCATTATCCTTTTGCTGTCAGATTACTTTTTAAAAAATGCATTTAGAATTGTAGCAAAACGACTAATCAGATTTGTGCATAAGGTATGGTTGCCAGTAGTAATGGCTTCAAGATCTTCAACTTCGCATTTCCAAAACATATGCTTTAAAAAATGTATACCTAATTTGGAGACCTTTGCTAATAAACTACATGTATGAAAGCCAGTAGCAGTGTATGATATGAGTATTGGTAGTATCGCATGATCAACCCTGGTCTGATATAACTTATAAGCGACTCAAACCATGTAGTCTGCTCATTTTTCTTTGAAAGAAAGAAGGCAGGCATGATCTTATTATGACTTAAGAGTTTAGACAAAATGCATAAAAATCCACTACTCCTAAGTGTTGTTGACGTTGCAGCTTTTTATTTAACCCTTTCGCTGCTATGTTTTGCTCAGGCACATGCTGGACGAAACAGAGAGAGAGAGAGCATAGATTCATGACGAACAGCGACCATCAACTGAGCACTGCTGGTGACAATTTCTATGACGAACGCCGTTCATCAACAGCGCAGTAAAGAGGCTAAGTTTAAGCACCAGGTCAATTCTAGACTTTGTGCATAAATATCAACCATTTGATACATATAACCTTAACCTATAACAGCAATACCCTATTAGAAATTTTACAAATTAATAAGAATTAAACAAACAAACAAAAAAATTCAGAAAACAATGAAACAGTGAAATACTAAACATAAACTCTTATGAATACAGAGAGAGTAAGGGGTGGGTGAGGGAAGAGAAGGAATCCTCAGCTGGCTGCAATGATCCTTTTTATTCTCCCAACTAAAACTGGAATCTGCATCCTCAATCTAGAAATATTCCTCACTCATGAAGTGAACACATCATGCAGTAGACTTTTGAGACTCTATTGTGGCTCTTCTCAATCTTAGTGTTTCATTATCATATAATATAAACTAAGATTACTTCTTTTTGTAAGTTAACTAAAGCACAATGGATACTATATATATTTCAATGACCAAATGATTTTTCAAAGTGCAGAGCTAGTACTGATTTCTGAACACTAAAATGTGCATACAATAAAATGATTCATATTCATACAAGTTTATTAAATTTCACTTTCAGTTAAGTAACATTAAAACAAAACACAAAAAACCCACCCCTGCACAACATCTTTATCGCTAACATCAACTGTTAACTTTTGTTTTTCCATTAATAGGGTAGATATTCCAGGTATGACACAATAATAATGATATATTTGTCAGGAAAAGAAAACAAAACAGAAACAGAAAACACACACAAAAAAGACTTTTCCCACTCACCCATATGTCCATCCACCTCTTGACTATCTGCACCAAATCTTTCATGGCCTGGTAGTGGCACAGAACTGCTGGTGCTTTGGCTTGTGGTAGGTCCGCGTGTTGAGACAGTTTTCTGATCCGTCTGCCGCAAGAAACTTGTAGTGGCAGTTTCCTTTTGTCCGGGTAAGTTTGGGGATTTTACGACATTGCCATTGTTTTGAGAGTCTGGGGTTTTAGGGGAGGGTTCTATTTTCTGAGTCATGCCCACTTGACCAACAGCCAATCCAGCAGCAGATGATTTTGAAGCAGTGAACCCTCCGGCATTTTCTGCTGATGGATTACGGTTGCCACTACTGCCTCCTCCTTGAGGTGGAACTGGAAGACTGCCTCCTCCTAGAGGTGGAAGACTGCCTCCTCCTAGAGATGGAAGACTGCCTCCTCCTTGTGGGCCAGCAGTTCCTCCTCCTTGAACTCCAGGGCTGCCTCCTTGAGGTTTAGGACTGCCTGCACCTCCAGATGTAAGACTGCCTGCTCCAGTTAAAGGACTGCCTTCTCCTGCAGATTTAGGACTGCCTTCTCCTCCAGTTAAAGGACTGCCTGCTCCTGCAGTTAAAGGACTGCCTGCTCCAGTTAAAGGACTGCCTGTTCCTCCAATTAAAGGACTGCCTGCTCCTCCAGTTAACGGACTGCCTGCTCCTCCTGCAGTTAAAGGACTGCCTGCTCCTCCTGCAGTTAAAGGACTGCCTGCTCCTCCAATTAAAGGACTGCCTTCTCCTCCAGTTAAAGGACTGCCTTCTCCTCCTGCAATTAAAGGACTGCCTGCTCCAGTTAAAGGACTGCCTGTTCCTCCAATTAAAGGACTGCCTGCTCCTCCAGTTAACGGACTGCCTGCTCCTCCTGCAGTTAAAGGACTGCCTGCTCCTCCTGCAGTTAAAGGACTGCCTGCTCCTCCTGCAGTTAAAGGACTGCCTTCTCCTGCAGTTAAAGGACTGCCTTTTCCTCCTGCAGTTAAAGGACTGCCTTCTCCTCCTGCAGTTAAAGGACTGCCTGCTCCTCCTGCAGTTAAAGGACTGCCTTCTCCTGCATTAAAGGACTGCTGCTCTCCTGCAGTTAAAGGACTGCCTGCTCCTCCTGCAGTTAAAGGACTGCCTGCTCCTCCTGCAGTTAAAGGACTGCCTGCTGCTCCTGCAGTTAAAGGACTGCCTGCTGCTCCTGCAGTTATAGGACTGCCTGCTGCTCCTGCAGTTATAGGACTGCCTGCTGCTCCTGCAGTTATAGGACTGCCTGCTGCTCCTGCAGTTATAGGACTGCCTGCTGCTCCTGCAGTTATAGGACTGCCTGCTGCTCCTGCAGTTATAGGACTGCCTGCTCCTCCAGTTATAGGACTGCCTGCTCCTCCAGTTAAAGGACTGCCTTCTCCTCCAGTTAAAGGACTGCCTGCTCCAGTTAAAGGACTGCCTGCTCCTGCAGATTTAGGACTGCCTTCTCCTGCAGTTAAAGGACCACCTTCTCCTGCAGATTTAGGACCGCCTTCTCCTGCAGATTTTGCACTGCCTTCTCCTGCAGATTTAGGACCGCCTTCTCCTGCAGATTTAGGACTGCCTTCTCCTGCAGATTTAGGACTGCCTTCTCCTGCAGATTTTGCACTGCCTTCTCCTGCAGATTTAGGACCGCCTTCTCCTGCAGATTTAGGACTGCCTTCTCCTGCAGATTTAGGACCGCCTTCTCCTGCAGATTTTGCACTGCCTTCTCCTGCAGATTTAGGACCGCCTTCTCCTGCAGATTTAGGACCGCCTTCTCCTGCAGATTTAGGACTGCCTTCTCCTGCAGATTTAGGACTGCCTTCTCCTGCAGATTTAGGACTGCCTTCTCCTGCAGATTTCGCACTGCCTCCTTCACTTGCAGGGGCATCAGCATGAGCTGCAGGAGTGCCTCCTCCCTCAGCTGAAGATCCCTGACTGCTTGTTCCTGCTGTGGCAACAATTCATGAGAAAGAATTCATGAATCTGACTCAGCCAGTGACGGTCATTCTAGGTTATCTTGCCATAGATACAAATAACACAAATTATGTACAACAATTCACACTGTTATGACATTAAGAGTAAGAAACTCATACACACCATACATATAAAAAATGCTCATTATAATATATGCAAGTGTGGCACACACACACACACACACACACACACACACACACACACACACACACACACACACACACATACACACACACACACACACACAAAAGTCCTTCGGATGAGACTTTAAACCGAGGCCCCGTGTGCGAACGCACGCAGAACATCTTGCGCACACGTTAAAATTCTGTTCCGCTTTTCGTAAGAGTAGGCCATCGTGTGCCGGTGGGAACAGATGACAATATTTACAAAAAACTGCATACACACGGGGACCAGATGAAAAAAAGCACATGATTGCTTATTCTGTTATCCTCGATATAAAAGATTAAATAAATAAATAAATAAAACACACACACACACACATGATTGATACACACACATAAACACACACACACACACACACACACACACACACACACACACACACACACACACACACACATGTATACTCTTTCTCCCTCTCTCTCTCTCACAAATCAGAAGAACTTCCAGAAGAGATGGCAAGATTTACAAAAGTGCATACGCAAGGGGACTGGATGTAAAAAAGCACAAGTGCATATGCCATATATATTCCATTATCCTTGATATAATAGAAAATAAAACACACACACACACACACACACACACACAACAACACCACAACACACAACACACACACACACACACACACACACACACACACACACACACTTGTGGGGACAGGTAGCCTAGTGGTCAGAACATTGCACTGGCAATTTGACGACCTGGGTTCGATTCCGGTTGAGGAGATTTTTCTCCTGGAGTTAACATCAGTGCTGACTCCACTCTCCCCAAAAGTCCTTCGGATGAGACTTTAAACCGAGGCCCGTGTGCGAACGCACGCAGAATATCTTGCGCACATGTTAAATCCTGTTCCGCTTTTCGTAAGAGTAGGCCATTGTGTGCTGGTGGGAACAGATGACATTTACAAAATGCATACACACGGGGACTGGATGTAAAAAAGCACAAGAGTGCTTATTCCATAATCCTCAATATAAAAGAATAAATCAAATCAAATCAAATCAAACACACACACACACACACACACACACACACACACACACACACACACACACACACACACACACACACACACACTTTGTATCTGTTGAAGAAGGAAGGTGGCAGTACAGTTCTTAAGACGTTCACCTGCCTAACATTTACAACAAGTAAACCGTGAGGTTCTGGATTCGATTCCCAGCCTTGCCCTTTCTTCCCAGTGAGTTTGACCAAACAACAAAGCAAAACTGAATATTGAAGTACTTCAGTTGAAACTATAAGCCAAGGCCCTGTGTGTGAATTCACACAGAACATTATATGCACATGTTAAAAACCTGTCTGCTTTTCTAAAGAGTAGGATATTATGTGCTGATACCAGTGGTAGGAACTGATCTTTCCCTCCTTTTTCTTCTTTTTTTTTAAAATGCAGGCATGCAGGTGTTGTATAAAATTTACTTTAGACACCATCCCCAAAAGTTGGAATGTGGCTACCTACATGGTGGGGGGGGGAGGGGGGGGGAGGTTGCATGTATGTTAAGTTGTAATGCAAAAATCTCAGCATAGGTGAAACTCAGAACTCTTGTCAGGGAAGGGGGGGGGGGGGGGGGATAATCTAAGAGCATACATGTCTATTTGTTGACAATATAGTTCAACCACTTAAAACACTTAACAGAAAATGACACACCATGTATGGCATGCTAGTAAGCCAGACTAGAAAAATGAGCATAAGCCAGACCAAGGGATTCCTGTCTGCTATATTTAACAACTTAGACAAATTACTTTGGTGTGACCAGAAATGTTTCAGTATAGCCTATAGAACTTGCTAATGTTCTGCACATGGCAGTGGATGCAGTTGAGAGAGCTGAGATTGGCCATCCCAAACAGTAGTGTGTGCTGTATACAGTATACTGTATAGGCTCAGGAGCCAAATTTTGTGCACATTGGTGTGCGCATAGTTGGGAAAAAGTTAATATACAGTGATTAATTCTCCTCAGTTCTTAATCAAGATCAAACTTTACAAAAAAATTTCTAAGTATTTAAATTGAAATCTTTCTCTGCACATAACCCTTTTTGTCCCACATAACATTTAGTGCACCCATTCTCGAAACCAAGTAAACTTGGAGCTGACTGTTGAAAGAGAGTGAGGTCAGAAAATATTTGAGAGTGAGGTCAGAAAAATATTCATCAATTAACATTTTGTTTCTCAGATGATTTTGTAAAAATTGGTGTGTATGCTGAAAAATACATTTGTAAGCATGTTGACAATAAACATGCATGTATCATTGTATGTGTACAAAATCTTCTTAGTTTTTATTATCACTCAAGCTCTACCACCCCTGGCCCTACCTTGACAACAACCCCGCCCCTCACACTCTGACCTTGGATATTGTTTTGTCTGATCTAGTAATGTTCACTGATTTTAATCAGCATTGACATGCTTTCTTCTTCTCTCACACTGTTATCAGCATCAATTTCAATTTCATCCTTTTTAATTTGTCATCTAAATCAGGCTCCTATTCATCATCAGGGCTATCAGTGTCTACTAAATGACATCCATGAACAGACACTCATGAACCTCAGAAATCAATTAATTTGAATGTCTGATTTGCCATGTCATCTGTATAGTGTATCAAACACCTAGTTGGCTCATGACGCAGGAAGAACCGAGTTGTATTTAAAACGAAATTACCAAGGCTAACCAAAACTGTTTACCAAAAACGAAAGTAATGTTCAGAACACAAGTACCTTGTTCCGTGGTCTCCTTAAAACAACAGGTATGTCATGAGGGCCTCGCGTCACAGGAAGAAATGTGTTAAGAAATATGTTACATGTGTCAAAGAATTCCAATCAACACTAGAACAGTAGAACTAGAAGTAGAGAGCTTTAAAAGAAATTTTTTGAATGAACAAGACACAAAAAATTCCTAAAATATATGAACAAAAATTACCATATATTCTTACCGGCATGAAATTGCCTACTCTTTCAAACTGAAAAAACAGAATGGGTTTTTAACCCTTATCCCCCTGCTGCGCCCATTAGCGCCCCTTTATAACGTAACCCTGTAGCGCCCATTAGCGCCCTCAGTTTTTTGTGTATTGACTATTGAAAGTTGTACAAATTACTTCCCTTTGAGACAAGTTTCACAGTGAATGAACTGTGTGACCCCAGGAGTATAACTATAAGGGTTAATGTGTGTGCAAGAAGATCTGTGTTAGTGTGTAAGCTTACACACAAGGCCTGGGTATAGACATAGTCTAATCTAAAGGACTTTTGGGGAGTGGGGTCAGTATTGATGTTAATTCCAGGGTGAAAACTGATATATAATGCCCTAAAATGGGCACCTTAGTGGTGGCTCAATCCCAGGCTATCAGATCATGAGTGCAATGCTCTAACGACTACACTGCACTAGGCTATCGACTATCTTGCCCCCTTCACTCAAGCTGTTTTGTAAATGTTATCCATCCGGGATGATTCCCAATGGCAAATGGCCTACTCTTCTGAAAGGTGAAATGGGTTTTAATATGTGTGCAAAATATTCTGCATGATTCCACACAGGACCTTTATAAAATTCATAGTCTCATTGGAAGGACTTTAGGGGGGAATGAAGTCAGTACTTACTGATGTTAAGTCCAGGGGGGGGGGGGGAGGGAATCCCCTGTCACTCTGTGTGTGTGTGTGTGTGTGTGTGTGTGTGTGTGTGTGTGTGTGTGTGTGTGTGTGTGTGTGTGTGTGACTAATTAAATTAGGCTAGTTGCAACACTTTGCTTACCTTTACCATCTCCTTGATTTGTTTGCTTTTTTGGTGCCTGTAGAAACTTCAAAACAGCTGCAAACAACTGACTGCAAACTGGCTTTAGTGGTTGTTCTTTTCCACACTGTACACAAACATCTGGGTCCTTAGTAAATAATGGCAGCGCCTGTCTAGCTTGTACAAGTTGTAGTTGTACGTCTTTACATAACTCCTCGGAACTGTTATTGCGTTCTGTCACTAACTGATCAATCGAACTTGCTTTCAGGTACTCCTTGTATGTCGGTGGTAATTTCGTACAAAACATTTTACTAACATCGAACAACTGGAAGCATACATCTGATCTCACACTGTTGGCCCCTTCATCATCAATTGAACATGCCTTCAGAGGAAAATCCTCAGCTGGAAGCAAAGCCAGGAGTCCTGATTCTGGTCTGAAACCGTAAGCCGCTTTACTAGGGAAGACACATCCATTTTCTTTCCAGAATGTTGTCATTTGTTTAAATTGTTCGCTCAATGACAGTTGTTCAGAGCCACTGCTGACTGGACTTGAAAAAACTGACGATAAAAAAATAAGTAAGAAAAGTTCTCCGAGCAGAAAACGTTTCGTTGACGCCATGGTTTGTTGCCAAATCACCTCCGGAACAGAAGGTGTGATGTCATTTCCGATTAGCCTACTATTAGTCAATTTGAATTTGTGTCCCCGGACAGTGCCTAGGGAGGGTACAGTCCCTTTCGCATCGCAATTTTTCAGGGTGGTGTGTACTTTATACTGCGCATTTGTTCCGTTAAAATAGCAGTAAGGCTGCGGCCATAGTAAACCCGGCACTTTGCCGCGTCAATTTTGCCGGCCCAGATGAAAAATGCTGCCCCGCTGCCCGGCACATTTTCTTGATGATATTGCTCTTATTTTACTTTTATTCTCTGGCCATGTAATATGCTGTGTATTGTATGTGCATGCATTTTTTCCTTATTTTTTGTGCTAGTCAAATTTTTCACATTCATATGTAAACTATTTAAATTGATTTGATAGTACAGCGAGGTGAGCCCATGTTTTGGGGAATTCGCGCTATATAAGCTTCCATTTTATTATTTATTTATTATTATTATTATTATTATTATTATTATATTCTCTGTGGCGTCACTGATGAGGGCTGTGCGTGGCCATAGTAGAGCTGGCGGTCCCGTATTTTTAACATCGTTTTGACTTTCGAGCAAACCATCGTTTGCCGCGTTGATGGAAAGGAAAATAATCAAGAAAAACTTATTTTATGGTGCTTCAAAAATTCTGACTACACAAACTAGTAAATTGACCCTTCCCGATTACATTCCAGTGGTTTTGATAAAAGTTTTGTGGGGGGATTTTTTGAAAAAACACTTTTTATGTCGAACTATTTTCTGTCAATTTCGCGTGGGGCGTGGGGCGGAGTCTCAGTCGCCGCAGCAGCCTCGTTTTCGCGTCACTCGCAGTCTCGGGGTGACCAGTAGTGGGCACCCATCAGTCTCAGAAGACTATGGTGTTGCCCTCTAGTCTTTAGAGTGCAAAGCCTGGGCAAGTATGTATGGAGGGCAAGCTGTTACCCATGCAGCAGACCCCCCTCTCCACGGCACTGGAATGATCCATTGGAAAGGCAATGACTGATAGGAATGGTTCCAGTACCTTGCAGGAGCCACCAGAATGTTGCCTTATACCTACAGCCCGGAGCTGCTCTGGGACTCCAACTCTGCAATTTTTCCTCAGGGATGGTGTCTAAACACGACACCTGTGTGCATGCTGGTTTGTTATAATTTTGTACTCCGCTCATACAGGCACACGATGGCCTACTCTTCCAAAAGGTGGAACGGGTGCAAGATGTTCTGTGTGCATTTGCACACGGGGCCTCGGTTTCGAGTCTCATCCGAATGACTTTGACATTCAGTTGGAAGAAAGGGCGAGGCTGGGTACCAACCCAGAAACTCATGGTTTACATATTGGCAGGGTTTACAAGCCACCCTCACAAGCCATCCAGAACATCAACATGGCACTCACCAAATGGTCTGATTCATAATCAAATGGTCTGATTCATAATCAAATTGATTACATTCTGTCACCCCAAAGATTCAAATCCAGCATAAACAAGGCAAACACAAGAACATTCCCAGAAGCTGACATTGGCAGTGACCACGACCTTGTACTTACCACCATCAGGCTGAAACTGAAAGCAAAACAACAGCCAAAAAGCCCACTCATAAGATTCGACCTGGAAAAACTCAAAGACCCAACAGTGGTTGAGATCTTCCAAGCCAACATTGGAGGAAAGTTCGCTGCACTCACAGCCATCAACAATGATGTGGACACACTGGCCAACAACATCAAAGAAGTGCTAACGACAGCAGCAGAAGAAACATTAGGAAGAAGCAGAACAAAGAAACAACCCTGGGTGACAAACGAGGTTCTTGACCTCTGCGACAAAAGAAGAGACTTAAGAAACAAAAGTTCACAAGTCAAGAAGCTTACAAGAAGTACATGGATAGCCACAGAGAAGTGAGGAAAAAGATGAGAGAAGCCAAAGAAGCGTGGATAGAAGAACAATGCAACAACATCGAAGCTGGAATGGACCAAGGGAAACAGCAAAACAGCTTACGACACTTTGAAAGCACTAACGAAAACCACACAGCCTAAAGCCTCTGTAATTGAAGACAAAGAAGGAAATCTTTTAACGGAAAACAATGCCATCCTCCACCGCTGGACAGAATACTGTGAGGGATTATATAACTACCCACTACGCCCAGATACCAACATAGTTTCTGATAAACCTCCTGAACACCAAGATAAAGACCCACCAATACTAAGGTGTGAAGTAGATGCAGATGTTACACAATTGAAGAAGGGGAAGTCCCCTGGAATCGATAACATCCCAGCTGAACTCATAAAAAATGGAGGGAATGAAACAGCAAGGTGATTCACAGAACTTTGTCAGAAGATCCACGACACCAAAGAATGGCCAAAAGAATGGACACAGTCTCTTAGAAAGGAAACCTCAAGCAATGCCAGAACTACAGAACCATCAGTCTCATAAGTCATCCTAGCAAGATCATGCTGCAGGTAGTCCTCAACAGACTGAAAACCCAAGCAGAAAAACTCCTGGCAGAAGAACAATCAGGCTTTAGACCAAAACGCAGCACAATGGAACAAATTTTCAATCTGAGAATTCTGATAGAGAAGCATCTCCAACACCAAAAAGACTTGTACCACAATTTCATAGACTTCAAAAAGGCCTTTGACAGGGTATGGCATGACAGCCTCTGGCAAGTACTCAGGCACTTCAACATTGACAGCTGCCTAATTGAAGTCATCAAGGCTCTGTATGAGAATGCAAAAAGTGCAGTTTTCATGAACAATCACGTGGGCGAGTTCTTCAAGACCACGGTTGGGGTTCGCCAGGGCTGCCTTCTCTCACCTGTACTCTTCAACCGCTTCCTCGAAAACATCATGACAGAGACACTGCAAAACCACCACATTTCCATCTCCATTAGTGGAAGACCCCTTTGCAACCCCAGATTTGTAGATGACATTGACCTCATGGGCAGCAGCAAACAAGAACTGCAAATCCTCACAGACAATTTAACAGATCGAGCGAGCGCATACGGCATGGAGGTCAGTACAGAGAAATCAAAGACCATGGTCAACAGCGCGAGTAATGACATCACGGAAATAAAGATGAATGGAGAAATACTAGAAGAGGTGAGCCAATTCAAATACTTAGGCTCCATCCTAACAAAAGATGGCACATCAAACAATGAAGTGAAAGCTCGCATTGCAACAGCAACATCTGCTCTAGTCAGACTCGAGAAGATCATCAGAAGCAACAACATCAGCTTCTGCACCAAATACCACCTTTACAAATCCCTCGTGATATCTATCCTCCTATATGGCTGTGAATCATGGACTCTGACAGCAGAGTTAGAGAGGAGAATCCAAGCATTCGAGAACAAGTGCCACAGAAGACTCCTCAAAATATCATACAAAGAACACAAGACCAATAACTATGTGAAAGAAGAAATCAAAAAGCGTGTGGGCCCCCAAGAGCCTTTGCTCTCCACCATAAAGAGGAGAAAGCTGATGTGGTTTGGTCACACCACAAGACACAACACCCTAGCAAAAACCATCCTGCAAGGAACAGTCGAGGGCAAGAGAAGAAGAGGCCGCCAAAAGAAATCATGGGTTGACAACATCAAAGACTGGACCGCCCAACCCCTGCAACACCTCCTACTAGCCACACAGGATCGTGAAGCATGGAAAAAGATCTCTGTTGCGTCTTCTCTCATGTCCCCCCTACGTCCTTTGGGACATGGGACTGAGTGAGTGAGTGAGGGTTTACATATTGGCAGGCGAACGTCTTAACCATTCTGCCACCGTCCTTCCTGGGGTGATCACATTGTCAGAAAGAGATGGCCGTCAAACTCCAGAAAGCCTGGTTGACTATGGCCGCTTTGATGGATCCTACCGATAAAGAGACGGGCTGTCAAAACTCAGGACCGCCGGGTTTACTATGGCCGTAGCCTAAAGAGAACAACACCGATCTGAACGGCAAAAGGGAAGAATCCACTCTTTCCGTACAGAGAGCTGCTGAGGGTGGTTGTTGGTGGATACAATACCTAAATGGAGAACTCCGCTGGGACTCTAATAGAATCAAAGGGCAAAAAGAAAGTTTTTAACCTACTCGTTTTGAGATCAGTTCATATATGCCTATACATTAAGTGAAGACTATTTTGTATTAACTGACTACATAAACGTTGAGCTCCATGACTGCCCTTCATATAATGATGAAAGTTGGGTTTTGTTTGTTTGTTTGTTTGTTTGTTTTTAATATTTTGACTTGACTTTGACTTGAAATGCTATTAATGTAAACTGAAAAGGGTGCGATGTCAAGGCTCCAGGAATGGTGTTGTCGGGAGACCTATAATTATGTGTAGGCTCATTCCCACTACAGCCTCACTCTCTTGTGTGTCTTCGATCCACTAAAAAGTGGTTTTAGACAGGACATGACACCCTCTGTGTGTGTGTGTGTGTGTGTGTGTGTGTGTGTGTGTGTGTGTGTGTGTGTGTGTGTGTGTGTGTGTGTGTGTGTTTGAGAGAGTTTGGGCTTTTTTTTCGGGGGGAGGGAGTGGGAGATGTGCATATAAATGAATATTCTCATTAAACAACTGATTTAGAAAAACAACATTAAACAGAATTTTAAAAGGAAAAAAACCTGCTTAAACGCTAACTTTGCAATTACATCCCAGAACTCGGAATGTGGCTACCTTTGTGGTGGGCAGAAACGGTCACCAAAATCTCACCACTGGTGAACCTAGCAGCCCTTGCCTATAAATAAAAAATATATATATGTATCCAGTCCCCTTGTGCATGTATGCGACTTTGTAAATTTTGTCATCAATTCCCACCAGCACACAATAGCCTACTCTTGCGAAAAGTTTAACAGTTTTAACACGTGAGCAAGATGTCCTGCATGCGTTCACACACGAGACCACGTTTATAGTCTCATGGGAAGAATGCTTGGAAAGTAGAGTTGGCACTGATGTCATCTCCATGGAAAAAATCCACTTGTATTAATAGTGGTGGTTCAACTCTGGGCTCGAACCCAGTAATGAAATCTTAAACGCAACGTGCAGCGTTCTGTGTGTGTGTGTGTGTGTGTGTGTGTGGTGTGTGTGTGTGTGTGTGTGTGTGTGTGTGTGTGTGTGTGTGTGTGTGTGTGTGTGTTTGCCCGCACACACTCAAAGTGATATCAGACAACAACCCCCCCCCCCAAAAAAAAAGAAAGAAATTAATGATGAAAATAATATTATTATGAAATTGTGTCACATATTAGAGGACGCACACGTGTGTGTATGGTATAGGAAAGAAATGATTATTTAGTGTGTTTGTTTGTGAATGAAAGATAAAAGAAAAAAATACATCTAATTATCAAGAAAGTGGCTGAACTACACATACAAAGATGTATGACTGTATGTATGTATGTATGTATGTATGTATGTATGTATGTATGTATGTATGTATGTATGTATGTAGGGCAGGGGGGGGGGGGGGGTAGAGATCAAATCTAATCTAATTCTTTTATTTAGAAGATAACGAATCAGCAACCATGTGGTTTTTACATACAATCCCCGTCCTTAGGGATGCATCATGATAGTAAAATAAGCCCAGTACCCAAAGAAGAGAGCGAAAGGCGCACTTAACTGAACGCATCTAGCTAGGCGGGATAACTAAGTGGCTTTCCCCGAGTTAAGCAGCGTCGAACGTGGTTACCAGTTGGATGGGTGACCGTTTGCGCGCCTTTGCTTCAGTACAGTCCCCCAGTTCACCCAGCTGAAAGCGGGTACCTGCCCTCTTTAGGGTCAGGGAAGGTAAAGCAGCGAGGGAGAGGAGCTGGGCGCCCCCTCAATATGCTGGCCCCTAGAGAAGCTGAGGTCTCTGATGCCTCCCTCCCCAACGGCCGCTTAGGTTATGGGACACCTTTACCTTTTCAGGCCTACCTATCTAGGCTAGCTAGAGTTTGGATGTTTAACGTGAATTTACAAAGATCATATGTTAAATTGTGTGTGTGTGTGTGTGTTTAGGATTTTTTGTTTTGTTAGTGTAGCCTTAGTATCCAGGGTTTTAAGTCAGGTGTCCCAAACAGCTTCCGCGCAGGCCAAGTAAGAGTCAAACCAAGGTACCACCCTTTCTCTGACCCTACAACCTTGGCTTCTGATGACATGGAAGTAGTAAAAATCTATTTTAAGCGACTCGTTGACGCATGCGCACTACACATAGTTACCACGACAAGCGTGCTCCTCGCCGATCAGCGAATTTTCAAAACACAATGGAAGCTACGGAAGAAAAAAAGGAGCCTGACACAAAGAGAGTACATACCTATCCTCTCATAAGGGTAAGTCATTTATTTGACGTGGCATAAAGTATTAGGTAAAGGTCACAACAATCGGAAAATACTTTCAGTTCAGTCTGTTGTCAACATAGCCATCTCTCTCTCTCTCTCTCTCTCTCTCTCTCTCTCCTCTCTCTCTCTCTCTCTCTCTCCTCTCTCTCTCTCTCTCTCTCTCTCTCTCTCTCTCTCTCTCAAATCGTAATTGGGGAGAACAGAATAATAAAGCATAAGAAAAGGGCGTTTGTGAAAGAATTTACTTTAATCAGACTATAATTAATTATAACAAAAAGTACCTGTTGTCTTGAAAACCAAACCAAACCAAACCAAACAACACACACACACACACACACACACACACACACACACACACACACACACACACACACACACACACCACAAGGAACGCACATCCTTCACCTGATGATACATGCAAATTCCTGTACTGGCTCCCAAATGTTTGCGCTAAAAGGCCTAGGCTTTTTAGAATGCCAAAAATGAGATGAAGGGACTGGTATCTGACATATCATTGTCCTGAAGTTGTGTATGTGTGCCATTGTTTAGAGCAGAAAGCATTTCAGATTACTGCTAATTATTTGTGTGTTGTGTGTGTGTGTGTGTGTGTGTGTGTGTGTGTGTGTGTGTGTGTGTGTGTGTGTGTGATTTTGTTTTAACTAAATTTTATTTTATATATTCTTTTATTCTGAGGATAATGGAATAAGCACTCAAGTGCTTTTTTACATCCAGTCCCCAAGTGTATGTAGGCTTGTCAATTTTGTCATCCATGTCCTATTCTTCCAAAAAGCGGAACAGGCTTTACCGTTAGTGCAAGATGTTCTGCATGCGTTTGCACACGGGGCCTCAGTTTGTAGTCTCATCCACAGGACTTTTGGGGAGAGTGGAGTTGACACTGATGTTAACTGCAGAGAGAAAATCCTCGTGAGAGAGAGAAGAGAGAGAGAGAGAGAGAGAGAGAAGAGAGAGAGAGAGAGAGAGAGAGAGAGAGAGAGAGAGAGAGAGAGAGAGAGATTTAATTTGATTTGATTTGATCTGATTTATTCTTTTATATCAAGGATAGTGGAATAAGCACTCTTGTGCTTTTTACATCCAGTCCCCATGTGTATTCAGTTTTGTAAATGTTATCTGTTCCCACGGCACATGATGGCCTACTCTTATGAAAAGCGGAACAGGATATAATGTGTGCACAAGATGTTTTGCGTGCATTCGCACATGGGGCCTCAGTTCAAAGTCTCATCCGATTGGGGAGAGTGGAATCAGCACTGATGTTAACTCCAGGAGAAAAATCTCTTTGACCGGAATCAAACCGGGTCGTCAAATTGCCAGCGCAATGTTCTGACCACCAGGCTGTCCAGCTATGTGTGTGTGTGTGTGTGTGTGTGTGTGTGTGTGTGTGTGTGTGTGTGTGTGTGTGTGTGTGTGTGTGTGTGAGGGAGAGACAGACAGACAGAGACAGACAGACACAGAGAGAGAGTGTGTGTGTGTGTGTGGTGTCATTGTTATACTTGATTTAAAACCGCATGTTGATCTTTCACTTCCAGTTTATTAAATAAAATAATAATAAAAAATTAAAAAAGCCCAAAGTACTCAAGAGATAATGGCCTAACAAATCTTAAAGACTGTTCTAGAATTAAAAAAAAAAACTTTCTAAAATTCATTTTGTTGTTACAAAAGCATGTATGCATGACAAGCATTAGCATTGAGAATCAGTGTGAACCATTTGCAGTGGTGACTGTTCTAGAATAGTATTCTGAGGAAAATAAGTAGCTATAGACATTTTTGAAAACACAGGTGGTGTTGTGGTTGTGTGCAGCATTCTGACATGAACGATGAAATGAAGACAGAGGCCATGGAGCTGTGTGTCACAGCCTGTGAAAAGTTTGCCTCCAACAATGAAGTAGGTGCACACCACTTGCTTTCTCCTCTGCTCTGTGTGTGTGTGTGTGTGTGTGTGTGTGTGTGTGTGTGTGTGTGTGTGTGTGTGTGTGTGTGTGTGTGTGTGTGTGTGTGTGTGTTAGTGTGTGTGTGTGTGTGTGTGACTTTTAAAAAAAAAAATTAATTCATTCTTTTATTTCAAGGATAATGGCATAAGCAGTCATATGCTTTTTTACATCCAGTCCCTGTGTATATGCAGTTTTGTCAATTTTGTCATCCATTCCCACTGGCACACAATGGCCTACTCTTTGGAAAAGTGGAATGGGTTTTAATGTATGCGCAAGGTGTTCTGCGTGCGTTTGCATATATGGGACATCGATTTATAGTCACATCCAAAGGACTTTTGAGAGAGTGGGGTCGGCACTGACATTAACTCCAGAGGGAAAATCCTCCAGAACAATATATGAACCCAGGTCAGCAGATCATAAGCGCATCACTCTGACCACCAGGCTATCATGTGTGTGTATCTGTGTGCGTGTGTATGTGTGTGTGTATGTATGTACATGCGTGCCTAGCTGCCTGCATGATTATGCATATAATATACACATGTATGGATGTTTGAGGGAATTCAAGCATGTATGCTTGTATTATAGTATTATACTCATGTGCTAATCATTCATATGCCGCCGCTGTAGTCTAGTGGTTAGGGCGTTGGACTCGCAATCTAAAGGTTGCGGGTTCGATTCCCAGCTTTCGGCTATGGTGTTGTGCCCTTGGAAAAGGCACTTTACAGCTATTTTCTCACCCCACCCAGGTGTAAAAGGGGTACCAACCTTGTGTTGGGGGTTAACCCTGTGATAGACTGGCGTCCTATCCAGGGGGGAGTCTATGACTCTGTCGCTTAACGCCACAGAAACCGGGATAAGCACCGGCCTGATGAGCCTTAGGCTCAGGACAGACTTTAACTAATCCAACTTTGAGTTGTTGATTTTACAGTTGTAATTCCAAGATAAATTTTACAGTCAGTTTTTCTATGTAAAATAAATATATTTTTAATAATTCTTATTGTATTAAGGAATAGTTATTTATCATCTGAAAGCACTTCCAGGGGAGTGGGGTCAGTGCCAATGATAGGGGACGGGATAGCCTAGTGGTCAGAACATTGCGCTCGCAATTTAATGACCCAGGTTCAAATCCCGTTCAAGGGGGATTTTTCCCCTGTAGTTAACATCAGTGCTGACTCCACTCTCCCCAAAAGTCCTTCAGATGAGACTATAAACCAAGGCCCCGTGTGCGAACGCACGCATAACATCTTGTGCACACTTTAAAACCTGTTCCACTTTTCTTAAGAGCAGGCCATTGTGTGCCGGTGGGACATATGACAAGATTTACAAAAAACTGCATACACACAGAGACAGGATGTAAAAAAAAGCACATTGCTTGTTCCTTTATCCTTGATATAAAAGAATAAATAAATAAATAAATAGATAAATAGCTCAGGAAGAAACAGATCCCCCTGAACAGACACTGCAGAGGAGACTCAAACCAGCGCCATCAGTTACTGTCAGATGAATAGTCTGAAGCTTTAACCACTAGGCTGCCCCATCCATCAACTGCTCTATGAAAACGCAGTGTGCAGTCAAGTCAACAGCTGTAGATTACCACTACCCCCCTGGGGATGCCAGGGGCCTGTCAGTTTAAAGAGCATCCCCACCTTCTGAAAATGCTGTGCTAGGGATTTCCTCTTTTCTATCCCTCTCTTTGTTTCTGCCTTGTTCCCTTTCTTCTCCTCACCACCTTCTTGTCTTTTTTCTGTTTTCTTGGGTCCATTCTTCTGCCTTCAGAAAAAAACTTTAAAAATGACAATTCTCTTGCACACCTAAGTCTGATGTGCCAGGTCTGACTTATCAAGTGTTTGACAGCAGCACAACACATTTTCACTCATATGACAGACCACAATATTTGCGGTCTGAGTGTTCAACAATGGAAAAGATCACCACTTAAAATGTATTCATGAAGATTCACCAGGTGTAAAACTGCATTGAAAATTTTAAAGGGAAACTTTTCGAGTCAATCGTACTCGAGTTGCATGCTGGAAGCTTTGTGTTTGCTTTGTCGATGACTGTTTCATGCTGCATGCATCAGATGCTTTTTAAACATTTGGTTTAGTTTTTCTGGTACTGGACCTCACCACTCATTCTTTCCTTTTTTTGTAATAGGTTTCAATTTGTTTACATCTGAAAATGAACTGTTGATGATTGCTTAACTTTAACATCATACTTTTTCTAGAAATTAACTGCACATATCTCAGTGTCTCTTTTTCTTCCACCCTTTTATCATGGTAAGTTGACATTTGACAATGGAGCGTTGACCCTGTTGTAAGGCAAGTGGTGTGTGATGTGTGTGCAGAATGCAGCAAAGATGATCAAAGACACGATGGACAAGAAGTTTGGCGCCTCCTGGCATGCAGTGGTGGGAGAAGGCTACGGCTTTGAGATCACACACGAAGTGAAGAACCTTCTGTACATGTTCTTTGGCGGCAATATGGCAATCTGTGTGTGGAAATGCTCCTAGATTTACAAGTAGGGCTGGTTTTGTAGCGTCTGTCTTTCCATTGTGTTGATGATCTTGCAGGAGTAAAAGTGTGTACATATCATGTGTATGGCCTCATTATGTCCCTTTGTTGTTCTGTTCTGCTTTGGTGTCTCCTCTGTATGTATATCACAGTAATTGGTTGATTCAACCGATAGAGTGGAGACACGCTGCAAAGAAGAGGAAAGCTCAACTACTGAGTCAGGGGTGTCAAGTATTCTAAAAACCCAATCCTTGAGCCTAGTATTGAAGAAACTGATATCAATCTATGACAAACATGCTGATCAGCATTGTTTGTTCCCCACTTAGTGCTTCTTTCATATTTTTATGAAAAGCAGCAGTCAAAGGATCTTTTATATTCATTTTATTCATTTATATAATCTTTTTTTTTTTTAAAAGAGGCTGTAGTTAATTCCTTCGTATTTATTTGTGCTCTGAAAACACTTGTGCTTTATTTTGGGGGGTACATAAACACAACTATTTTCATTGAAATTCTTCTCTTTTGACTAATTTTACAAAAATGAAATATGAACAGTTGGTGTAGAGTGATTTTGTTTACCTTTGCCTTTCCACAAAGTGATCACGTGAAATGGTTATACATAGAAGTTACATGATCAGGAAGCAGTCATGAGATTTACCATCTCAGAAGTGAAATGTGAAAAACCTGTTCAAGTCTTCAGATCTGAATTTCTCATATAATTATACACAAGGTCAGACGACACTGGTGATAAGAAATCAAATCTGGTGATAAGAAATTGAATCATGATGTTTGACTTTTTATGTATACTTTTTTTTTCATGTGTGACTCAATAAACATGTCTGTGCTTATTCCCTTTTATTTTGATGCAATGGATGGTGAGACAGAGTCATTTCAATGCATACTGTTCATTAGAAATAAGTCACTAACATATACTATTCATTAGAAATAAAAACCAATGTATACTGTTCATTAGAAATAAGTCACTAACATATACTATTCATTAGAAATAAGGCACCAATGTATACTGTTCATTAGAAATAAGACACCGATGTATACTGTTCATTAGAAATAAGACACCGATGTAAACTGTTCATTAGAAATAAGACACTGATGTATACTGTTCATTAGAAATAAGACACCGATGTATACTGTTCATTAGAAATAAGACACTGATGTATACTGTTCATTAGAAATAAGACACTGATGCTTGATTTGAAGGGGCAAATGCTTCATGCCTACATTGAATCCACTGAAGAACTATAGCTGAATCTGGATTTTACTGGGAAGATCCATGGGTGATAGCTGTAATGGCGTCACTACTGCACTGCTATTTATAGTGCTAAATTGAGAAAAAAATCATAAACAATTATTTGCATTCAACTGCATTGTTTTTTTTAAAACTTTCTGAAACAGTCTGGACAGGCCAATGCACATTGCATCACTTCACACAAAAAGTTATGTTTGAGCGGAACATGATTTACACAGTGTTTCAGAGCTAAGCTTCCCAGTGATAAACTTGTAGAACTTTTATGAAAAATGATCTCCCTTCCACACTTCCTGAGAAATAATCTCCCTTTGATGCAAAACTTGTTTTCCTATCCTGATGTATTGGCTGTGGCAATGTGATTTATTTTTTTAAACAAACAAGACGTATGACATCTTTGATACATATTTACCAGAAAGAACTTTTCAAGTCAGTATTTCTGGTTTATGTTAAGCAGCATTGAACATGGTTACCAGATGGATGGGTGACCATTTGCGCGCCTTGGCTTCAGTGCAGTTCCCCCAGCTGTAAATGGGTACCTGCCCTCTTTAGGGTCAGGGAAGATAAAGCAGCGAGGGAGAGGAGATGGGTGCTGTTCTCAACATGCTGGCCCCTAGAGAAGCTGAAGTCTCTGACGCCTCGCTCCCCTACGACCACAGAGGTTATGGGACACCTTTACCTCCCACCCCCCCCTTTTATTTTTCTATTTCTGGTTTGGTTTTTTAGATGAGAAAATGAGAAAACAGGTTCATTCTGTTTATGAGAACAAGTAAATGAAGAAGTTTTCCAGTTAGGTAATGAAGATAAAATGTGAAAGAAAAAAACTGCTTCAATCTGTGTGAGGACCAACAAAACCGACCTCTACATGGGTGCTTGCACCCACACCAGCTTGTCCCTAAAGGCTATAATGGCATGAGGACATAAATCTCGCCCTTTTACCACTGCTTCAACATTAATTTGGGATAATGTTGGGATATGTCTTGTCAGACATTGTTGTCATCTCACCTTCCTCTCAAACACATTATGAGGTGTGACAATGTCCCTTGTACTATGAATTGGGAAAAAAAAAACACACACCCCAGCCTCCCCTCAAAAAAACAAAGAAGTTAATTCACCAGACAAACAACAAACTACACACCAAACAAAACAAAAGCAACACAACCTCACAACAACAACAAAAAACCAACAGACAGACAGACAACAACAAAAGAAAGAGAGAGGATATTTCTTTGACAAAAATAAGCCATGTCAGATTTTTCTCTTCTCCAATTAATTTTGGACGACATCCAACACAAAACTTTCAAAACCATGACTGTCTCACAAAAATGATAACACACCTTCCAGATTCAGAATTCTATTTTATTCTGAATGAGTTTTATTCATGTATAGTGTCACCATAAGAACAAACAGCACAAGTCAAAGTCATCAAACAAAACATGAACATCCACTTGCAGGCTACTGAAAACTGCCCACCGTTTATACAGGTATTACAGACAAGCTCAATAAATGCAAAGTCTGAACAGCACAAACCTTCTATCACAGACACAACAAGAAAAAGACAGCCGACATACTTGTTCTAAAGCTGGCTTTTGTGACTCAGAGACACAGCAAAAATATATGTGATGTTGTCTAGACTGTACACACTTATCTTCAATTCCTCACAAAAATAAAACAAATTATAAAACAAACAAAAAAGCACCCCCAAAACAAAACAAAAACCCTCAATAGGACCACTTACTGTTTCTAGAAATTAGCCTTAAGAAAATTACATTCATTGTGGCTTACAACTGCTGATAAATCCTGTGTAAAGCTGAGTGCATGCAAGACACTGTACAAAACAATACCAAGTTCTACTTGACAAATGATGGCCACGTTTTATGTGGGTGAGATCAGACTTAGATTGATTGATAGATAGATAGATAGATAGAAATAGATAGATAGATAGATAGATAGATAGATAGATAGAGAGAGAGAGAGAGAGAGAGAGAGAGAGAGATACAGAGATACAGAGAGATACATAGATACATAGGTACATAGATAGAGATCAGACTAAACTGACTATTCTAAAGCTTCACGGGTACACAAAGATAACAGTTTTTATTAACTGCAATTTCCCACATCATTTTCATGTTACATTTACACATACACAGAATGTACTATACTTGTACACAATCACTTTCAAGTTACAACATTTATAACAAAAGTCTAGTTCATTCACAACGACAAGTACGGTGAAAATGAGTATGACAGAGAGATTATTTCTGAGCCACGTCGGAATTTTATAATGGTGCTTGAAATGATGACTGATGCCCATGGACTGTATCAGAGAGAGTATTGTCCCAAAGTGAAATAAATAGAAAACATTCATGAATGCAAGAAGATCAATGTAAACATGGATTTCATCATGAAAGGTGGGCTCCTTTCCTACACTACCAGATGAAGTAAGTCTTGGGTCTGCACACAGTTGGTCTTCACCCTCATCTCTTTCTCCATGTCCAGAGAAAACACCACTGAAAAAAAACCAAAAGCTGATACAAGATGTACATGTGGATGTAATGGGCCACTACATGCACAATTTATTTTTGTTTTGCTGAAAAAAATAGCAGCATCGCTTTTATTGGGCACATCATCACCAATGAATACTAATTGTAGATTACTGAATTCACTTTCACCTTGAACTCAAATTTGTTCTGCTACTGATTATCTGAATCACTTTCACTTGGAACTACCAATTTGTTCATACTTGTTACAATCACTTTCACTTGAGCTTACCATTTGTTCTACACTTGATACTGAATTCACTTCACCTTTGGAAGCTTACCAATTTGTTCTACTACTTTGATTTACCTGAATTCACTTTCACCTTTGGAAGCTTACCAATTTGTTCTACTACTTTGATTTACCTGAATTCACTTTCACCTTTGGAAGCTTACCAATTTGTTCTGCTACTTACATGATTTACCTGAATTCACTTTCACCTTTGGAAGCTTAAAAATTTGTTCTGCCCACATTCACAGCCTACCCTCTGTAAACTTTTCTTACAATATGCTTCTAAAAAAATAAAGAGAAAAACAACAACAGCAAAAAATACACAAGCCCACAGTTACAGTATTCTAATATGAATCTATATAAATGCAAACCATATCAAACAAATTTATATGAAATGCTTAGTGCACACATGTAAAAGTATTGGGTGTATCTGGGTTATGCCAAAGCCTTGTAGTATGGCTGGCTGTTATTTGTACATGTTTTTACATTATATGTAAATGCATGTCTCCTTGACTATTAAATGTGCTGGATCTCTTTAATTTTGACCACACATACAATATTCTTTAAATAAAACAACAACAACAAAAACTGAAATAGCAGCATTTTCACAGCACAGATGCTTCTTAGATGATCTAAATACAAAATAGCTATGCTCATTATCATTCGATATCTAATAACAGAATAATGCCAGTGAAGTCTGATCATCACAGAAATTTTTGACTGGAATGTAACATGATCCAAAATTTAAATCTGAGAAAGAATCTCAAAGTCAAACTGGAATAAGACCAAAGTCACATTCATCAACACATATAACTGCATACTTTACAAAGTTACACACACATGTAATCAAGGCTTTTTTTTTCATGAAGTTCTGACAATAAATTTAAAAAACGCAGAATAACTTGATCTTGCTGCTAAAAAACAAAAAAAGAAGATTTCCAGTTGTATTGTGATCTTAGATTGGCGACACGATTAACATTTTAAGTCTCCAACTGAATTTTTGGGTATGATGAAGATAATGAATAACTGGGTGGGAGAAGACAAGGAGCTTTAAGGCAGGGTTTCTCACTACAAAGTCAATTTGTCAACATTCTTCTTTTGAATTCTTTTTCTTTTTACATTCTTCTTTTGAATTCTTTTTCTTTTTTACATTCTTCTTTTAAATTCTTTTTTTCTTTTTCACTAGAAAGTGAATTTGTGAAAATTCTTTTTTTCATTCTATTTTCTTTTTTGTCTGCTTTTTTTTGTGATCAGTACGCTTTTCTATTGTTTTTTGCTGTGACCAGTAGGCATTCTTCATCCAGAATTCCCAATGTACCAGGTGGCATTCTTCATCCCGTAACTCCAATGTGACCAGTGTATTTCTCATCCAGTTATTCCAATGTGACAGTAGGCTATTTCTCATCCAGTATCCCCCAAAGTGACAGGTAGGCTATTTTCTTCATCCAGTTAACTTCCCCAATGACAGTAGGCTATTTTCACCATAATCCCATGTGACCAGGTAGGCTATTTTCTTCATCCAGTTAATTCCCAATGTACAGTAGATTTCTTCATCTTAACTTCCCCAATGTGACCAGGTAGGCTATTTTCTCATCGTTACTTCCCATGTGACCAGTAGCTATTCTTACCAGTAACTCCCAATACAGTAGGCTATTCTTCATCATAACTCCCAATGCTGGAGTGCAGCTACCTTAAAGTGTGGTAAAAAATGGTCACAGACGCAAAATCTTGCCATTGGTGAAACTCGGAGCTCTACAATCAACAACAAGCAAAGCCAGTGAACACAACTGTCATCCCATTTACATTACAAGCACTGAGCACCAAACCCCTACAAACAAAGAACAAAAACTGATGCTGCATTGAGGTGATGTGCTCTTGCTCTTCCTCACTCACTTTCTCTCACACAAGAACAGCCCGAATTTCACGCACAGCAATCTGCCGTGACTGCAGACTACTATCAACCCGCCTCTCATTCTGATTCAACTAATACTGCACACCCTCTCTACTCTATGATACAATGCCCATGAAGTGATAACAACAAACCAAACTGTCCAGTTAATACTACAAACCATCATGCATTTTTATCGTAATGCACAAAAACACAATTGTCGTACTGCTATAATTTACTAAAGCATGGAATGATTTTAACAATAAATTGATTTGTCTCATTTCCAAAGTGACAGCACATGACAAAAAAGAAAGACATGCAGCTCATGATACAGTCTTGTACCTCATGTGACCAAACGATGAAACTGACCATAGGTGACGACACTTTTCTGCTCTGTAACCTCGGCATTGTTCTTTTCTTTTACAAACAAATCAAATATGTTGTTCTTTGAAACAAAACCCCCAAACTGGACAAAAAATTGAATTGAGACAAAAACATTATTCAGATCAGACAGAAAGATACAGCATTTATTTACATTTGTATATTGGTAGTGTACAAACTCGATGACTTTGTTGTCCTCATTTGTGCAGATGCCAATGTAAATAATCTGTCACATCTTTCTGTCCTCTGAATGATGCACATTTTCACACAACAAACCACAAATACTGTGGCGAGCCTAACTCATACTGAAATAGTGACAAGTGCTCATGCCACTGCAGAAATAAAAGATTTTCCTCTCCAGCAGTTGGCCGATTTTTCCTCATCATGAGTCAAGGGTAAAGACTTGGTTACTGCACAGTCCCTGAACACAGCGGGGACATTAGCTGCCCCATGGAGAGGGAGGGAGAGGAGAGAGGTGGGAATGCCGTGAAGTGGACAGCGGAGGAGGAGAGGACAGCGGACAGCAGGGTCAGCTGGGGCGCGCCATGAAGTAGATGGCCAGGATGATGGTCACCACCATGATCAGCCCAACCCCCAGCAGCAGGATCCGGTTCTGGATGATTCTGCAATTAACAGAAACCAGAGCATTCTGTAGGCACAAGTCGTGTTCAGTACAACATATGCTTCCACAGCTGACAGTCATACTCTGAAGCATCTGAGCGCATACCAAGATCACATGTACCTGCATATACTACACAACAACATACAAACACAACAGTGGCCACACTGATAGAGCAACCCAATTCTCATTCCAATGGTCCTGAAGCTTCAGGTTCCAATCTTGGCAGCACCTGGTAAATGAAAGATGGGAATTTGCATGGTCTCCTGGGTCAGTATCTTGGCAGACCTGAGAGGAAATTATTCCCCTTGTATAAGTCCATCCACATGCATGTGGGCATCGGAAGATCCTGTAAAGGCTGGACAACTGACCAAGATGGCAGAAAACAGACAAGAAGGAGGTGACAGGAAGAAAAGGAACAAGGCAGTTTGAGAGGAATATAAAAAAGGTAATTCATGGCACAGAATTTTCAGAAGGTGGGGCAGCCATTTATAGTGACAGGCCCCCAGGATCCCCACAGAGAAGACAAAACATGGAACGACCTCTGACCTCTTCATCATGCCGGACAGCACTCTGGAGCTCTTGCCCAACGTGGTGTCCATGTCATGTAACTGCAACATAACATCACATCACATAATGTAACATAACATCATTAATATCTAAACATACACCCTGTCCTCTGTATCATGTATTTGATATAACCATGGAAAACAACATGTGTTCTAGAAAACTCTGAACATAAACTGAAGTCTTTTGAATTCACACACACACACACACACACACACACACACACACACACACACACACACACACACACACACAACACACACAACAACACACACACACACACACACACAACAGAACATTCTACATACCCTGCCTCTTGCCCTTTGTATTGTTTGCCTCTGATGGTGGAGATCTTCCATAATCTGACCGCCAATTTCTTCTGCAATCAGTCCACAAAACATCACACATTCACAACCTTCTTCTGCAATCAGTCAACATAACATCACACATTCACAACCTTCTTCTGAAATTAGTTAACAAAACATCACAGATTCAGAGCCTTCATTTAATTAAATTATATTTAAAGTCAAGGGGGAATAAAGGAAAAAATTCCTGATTTGTGGTATGATATATCATACCATGGGTCAGGATTTTTTAAAAACATAATTGACGTTCAGGAAACAAAGCAAAAGGTTTCTGACAGTGATCAAAATGTTTACACACACACACACACACACACACACACACACACACACACACACACACACACACACAGACGGAGATGAGATAGCCTAGTGGTCAGAACATAGCGCTCACAATTTGATGACCCGAGTTTGATTCCCGTTCGAGGGATTTTTCCCCTGGAGTTAACAACAGCGCTGACTCCACCCTCCCCAAAAGTCTTTCGGATGAGACTGTAAACCGGGGCCCTGTGTGCAAAAGCATGAAGAACATCTTGCGCACATCGTTAAATCGTGTTCTGCTTTTCGTAAGAGTAGGCCATTGTGTACCGGTGAGAACAGATGACAAGATTTACAAAACTGCATACACACAAAGACTGGATGAAAAAAAGCACATGAATGCTTATTCCATTATCCTCGATATAAAAGAATTTAACAATTTAACAATAACTTGACAGACACACAGAGACACACAGAGACACACAAACACACACACACAACACACACACACACACACACACACACACACACACACACACACACACACACACACACACAGAGGCAGACAGACTGACAGAAAGAGTTTACCTGTCTCCACTGCTATCCTGTAACCTTGCTCCAGTTTCCGAGTGGATCGTTCCAGTCGTTCCGAGTTGTCCAACAGTCTGGTCCGCTGTATGGACACACACAACAACAAATCTTGTCAACTCTTACATGTCTTACTTCTGAAGACAGTGGTCACTTTCTTTGAATCTGACATTCTTGTCTGAAATGAGTCCTGTGTCATTTTCTTCACTTATTTATTCTTCCATAATGATATGGACAGGGACGGGATAACTCAGTGGTCAGAGCACTCACTTTCCCCCAGCCAAGTGAGTATCGACAGCATCGACCATAGTTACTAGTTGGATGGGTGACCATTTGCGTGCCTTGGCTTCAGTAGTCCCCCAGTTCACCCAGCTGTTAATGGGTACCTGCCTCTTAAGGGTCAGGGAAGATAAAGTGTGAATTTGTCTATGAGATAATAAAGTATTTGAATTTGAAAACAGCGAGGGAGAGGAGATGGGCACCGCCCTCAATATGCTGGCCCCCTAGAGAAGCTTAGGTCTCTGACGCCTTGCTCCCCTATGACCACATAGGTTATGAGACACCTTTACCTTTACTTTTTTTTATGTGTATTTCCAGTGTGTGTAGATATACAATCAACAAGATAAACTAACTCTAAATTTAAGTTGCAGACCATACTGTGTCTTAGTTTTCACCTAACATAAAAAATCATTCTAGCCCGAGTCTAGAAACAGTCAAACACCAGAAATACCTTCCCTCCACCCTTACACACACACACACGCACGCACACACACACGCACGCACTCACACACACACACACACACACACACACACACACACCACACACACACACACACACACACACACACAACACACACTCACAGACACACACACAGACACACACAGACACACACACAGAGACAACTTCAAAGAACAGGAACTCAACACCTGTGCCAACAAGTGCACAAACATAACAACATATTCATTGAACTCTACAGCAAGGCTTGTATATATTAAAAACTTGCGAGCGAGCATATTTCTCATGGAACAAAAAGAGTTGAGAGTAGAAGCTGCAGAGCCCACATCACACAGATGGAGAGAGCTGAGGAAACCTTCATCCCCCTGTCAAGCTCTTCCCCCCCTCCCCCCCACCTCACCTGATCCTCCGAGTCATGCGTATCATCCCCCAGCAGCTCATCACGGTTGGCATCAATGCCCAGCCTGGCTCGCTTCTGCACACACAGGGAATTCAAAGTGTCAGGCAGCGACAAGCAGGTCAGTTCAGGTCAGAGAAACAAATGATCGATTACTGATTTACTCTCACTGTATCATTCAGGAGGCTTTAAGCAGGTCAGTTCATACCATGCACAATCTACAGGACTTGAGTTTGAGGTGATGAGAAAGAAATGTTCAATTACTCTCACTCCTCACACAACTGAAATGTTACACAGAGAGAATGGAAAGGTGGACACAACCATCCCTCCCCCTTAAAAAAAAACAAACAGAATTCCTCCTCTCAATAACTGCCCAACTTCCCCCCCCCCCCCCCCCCCCCACAAACCCCCCAAAAAACCCAAGCAAACAAACACAAACAACAACAACAACAAGAAATCAATGACAAAACACAACAACAAAAACCAAACAACAACAAAAACCAACCAAACAAATCAAAAACAACATTGTGTGCCGGTGGGGACAGGTGACAAAATTTACAAAACTGCATACAGACAGGGACTGAATGTAAACAAGCACATGAGTGCTTATTCCATTATCTTTTAAATAAAAGAATTTTTAAAAAAGAAAAAAAAGCTTGTTTTTGATTCTCTTGGAAAAGTCCTTTTCATCACATGGCATGTTTGGCTAACTGACTTTTACGTTATTCATCAACGCTGCAGGTAAAAGACTTGTACCACAATTTCATAGACTTCAAAAAGGCCTTTGACAGGGTATGGCATGACGGCCTCTGGCAAGTACTCAGGCACTTCAACATTGACAGCTGCCTAATTGAAGTCATCAAGGCTCTGTACGAGAACGCAAAAAGTGCAGTTTTCATGAACAATCACGTGGGCGAGTTCTTCAAGACCACGGTTGTGGTTCGCCAGGGCTGCCTTCTCTCACCTGTACTCTTCAACCTCTTCCTCGAAAACATCATGACAGAGACACTGCAAAACCACCACACTTCCATCTCCATTGGTGGAAGACCCCTTTGCAACCTCAGATTTGCAGATGACATTGACCTCATGGGCAGCAGCAAACAAGAACTGCAAATCCTCACAGACAATTTAACAGATCGAGCGAGCGCATACGGCATGGAGGTCAGTACAGAGAAATCAAAGATCATGGTCAACAGCGCGAGTAATGACATCACGGAAATAAAGATGAATGGAGAAACACTAGAAGAGGTGAGCCAATTCAAATACTTAGGCTCCATCCTAACAAAAGATGGCACATCAAACAATGAAGTGAAAGCTCGCATTGCAACAGCAACATCTGCTCTAGTCAGACTCGAGAAGATCATCAGAAGCAACAACATCAGCTTCTGCACCAAATACCACCTTTACAAATCCCTCGTGATATCTATCCTCCAATATGGCTGTGAATCATGGACTCTGACAGCAGAGTTAGAGAGGAGAATCCAAGCATTCGAGAACAAGTGCCACAGAAGACTCCTCAAAATATCATACAAAGAACACAAGACCAATAACTATGTGAAAGAAGAAATCAAAAAGCGTGTGGGCTCCCAAGAGCCTTTGCTCTCCACCATAAAGAGGAGAAAGCTGATGTGGTTTGGTCACACCACAAGACACAACACCCTAGCAAAAACCATCCTGCAAGGAACAGTCGAGGGCAAGAGAAGAAGAGGCCGCCAAAAGAAATCATGGGTTGACAACATCAAAGACTGGACCGCCCAACCCCTACAACACCTCCTACTAGCCACACAGGATCGTGAAGCATGGAAAAAGATCTCTGTTGCGTCTTCTCTCATGTCCCCCCTACGTCCTTTGGGACATGGGACTGAGTGAGTGAGTGAGTGCAGGTAAACTGATTGTATGTAGTGATGGGAAAACAAGAACCAGACACATTATCTATACTGATCACAGTGTTAGCAACAACAACAACAAAACCCAACAAAATTATATATAAAAAAAGACACATCTTAATTGATCACAGTGATAAAAAAAAAGAACATGATGCATTATCTAAAATGATCACAATGATAAAAAAAAAAAAGATGGGGAAAAAAGGCACCTTATCGAAATGGATCACAGTAAAAAAAAAAAATAAATAAATAAAAAAAAGAAAAAAAGAACAAGACCCATTATTTAAATGAACCACAGTGACAAAAAACAAAACAAGACATTACCTACACTGATCATAGTGATGCAAAAATAAGGAACTAAAAAAGAACAAGACACATTATCTAAACTGATCACAGAAATGGAGGGGGGGGGAGACCAAGCCACACTAGTTGTATTACCATGTCAGCCTTCTGCTTGCTGAGTTCTGCCTGATAGCTGCGGATGCGAGTTTGGTATTTCTGTCTTTCCTTGGTGTCCTGACCTTTCACCTCCAGTTCCATCTGCTCCAGCTACAACAAATAACAAGTCATTCAGCGATTCAGATGAAGTGACCACCCCTCCCCCCCTCCCAGATTAATAAGTCATTCAGTGATTCAGATGAAATACCCCCCCCCCCCCAAAAAAAAACAACCCCAAGTCATTCAGCAATTCAGATGAAATCCCCCCCCCCCCCCCCAAAGATAACATGTCATTCAGCAATTCAGATGAAATACCCTCCCCCCCGAATTACCGACACTGGCAACAGACTGATTCCCACACCTGAGGGCAGAACAGCCTTGTGGTTTGTGTCAACACTCTAGCCCTCAGGACAACCAAAAACATTGGTTCCTGTCCCTGTAAACTATCTCCATTCAAATTTTTTTTTTCTCTCTTCAGAGTTAACACTGTTTTGAACACTCTCACACTGATGGACAAGTTCATACCAGGGTGCCTTCAGAGGTAAGTATGAACGATTTTTTAATTCATTTATCTCATACAAAAATTGTGCTGCGAAAAGGTTATTCTGACACCTGACAGCCTCAGTTTATTTTTTCTTTCTTTCCATAAGAAAGGTACTTACTACAGTGAAACTGTCTGTTCATACACACACACACACAAATATATATATATAATATATTATACACACACATACACACACACACACACATATATATATACACACATATATATGTATTATGGCATTGATACAAATTTATGTCTCATTTCAAGAAGTATACAATAGCTGATCATAACTGGCTCAAAATCAGTCAATGTGTGCAAACACTTGCTGCCCCTTTTGACATAGCATGACATGACATGACATGACATGTAAATGCACAAACAATATCTAGCACACGATCCATACTAACCAATTCCGATGCATCCTCAAACAGTTTGTCTGCCTGACGCACATGTTCCTGCTTTTCCGCTGCAACAGTGATTATGGGGACGATGTTATGCCCAGAAATACCTTCCACAATGCAGTTACTTTAACCAGGGCTAGAAATTATAACTGACAGTTTAACTTAGAAAGACTGAAGTGAACCAAAAACTGATGGAAAAGGGTAAAAAGAGAAAAGTGAGGGGAGTGCAGCTATTTATTGCTCTGCCTTGAATGAAAGAAGACACCAGTCAAACTCTCACTCAACATCCACTGTACACCAATGCCTTCAGGAGCCAACAGATGAAACTGCGAGAATAACAAAGGCATCTGAAGGTCATTTGAAAACTCCTTAAGAAACATGCAGATCTGAATCTTGGAATGGATGTACCCAGTTAGGTATGTGAATGAGGTTTTCCTGATCTCCACTGATCTAGGCATACACAGACCTGCCTCTGCCTTGATCCCCTTCATGGATAAAATGCATGCATGCAGAAGATAAAAAATTCAATATAAATGAGCACATTACCCAATTTTGCGCTAGGAGCCTTTAAAGGCAGGTGGGGGTCAAGTTGTCAATTTTGAGATTTTGATTGATTATTAAACTAGATCTGTTTATTTACCTTATAATGAAATATCAAGACATAATTTTTATTCCTTTTGCTTTTAAATGTGTTTTGAAAATACCAAAGGACTCATTCTGACAACCTGTTACTAAAATAAACTTGCCTGTTTCTCATTTTGTCCCATCCTGCAGTCTATCATTTCAATTTGTAATAATGTTGCACAGAATTGTCCGAT
The DNA here is from genome assembly GCA_030674155.1 of Stramonita haemastoma. Classification (NCBI taxonomy): domain Eukaryota; kingdom Metazoa; phylum Mollusca; class Gastropoda; order Neogastropoda; family Muricidae; genus Stramonita; species Stramonita haemastoma. The sequence goes on along the minus strand of CM060316.1, from coordinate 2,872,618 downwards.
TTTCAATCTGTTTTTTGTATTTGATAGCCACTTTATTGCACATTAATAACATGTCAATAACTTAAAATTGACCTCAGGTGCACTCCGTCTCATTATGTGGTGGAGCGTCACAAATAGTGAAATACTATTAGTTTTTTTCATACACCCAAAATCCTTCAATCCCTGTCCATGTCTTCAGTGAAAATAAAACAGAAACTGAAAGAGAATGTGAGCAGTGTTACAGGATAAGATATGGAATTCATATCATATGATGGTGCCTAGGTCTGAAATCCGCTTGGGAGCTGTTCCATGAGGATTCATGGCAATACCATCGTGGTCTTCAATGTTTATGTCTCTTCACAAAAAGTGATATTAGACAAAATGTTCAGTGCATGGGTACATGTTTGGGCATGTTCAAATATTTATATGCATGTAAATTGTAATTGTGGATAGTCTATGCGCTCACCACATATTTGTACTTATGTCTTATATATATCTATATCTATATATATATATGTATAAAATATAAATTAGCATGGCTTTCCTATGATGAAAATACCCGAAAATGTTATGTCATCTTTGGACATCAATAACTTTGTAAGAATAAAGATAGAGACTTTTATTTTTACTGTGATTGTTTTAAAAAGTTCTTTTAAAAAATACCAGTTTCATGCATGTATGCATATGCTATAAAAAAAAAATTTGGCTGCCGCTACCTAATATATATATTATATATATATTATATATATATGTATTAATACAATGTGCCTTGTGTGTGTGTGTGGGTGTGGGTGTGGTGTGGTGTGGTGTGGTGTGGTGTGGTGTGTGTGTGTGTATGTGGTGTGGTGTGGTGTGGTGTGGTGTGGTGTGGTGTGGTGTGGGTGTGGGTGTGGGTGTGTTGTGTTGTGTTGTGTTTGTGTTGTGTTGTGTTGTGTTGTGTTGTGTTGTGTTGTGTTGTGTTGTGTTGTTTGTGTTGTGTTGTGTTGTGTGTGTGTGTGTGTGTGTGTGTGTGTGTGTGTGTATGTGTTTCAGTGAAATATCTATGTGCACATACTAATCTTATACAGCTTCTGTGCTCTCACAATCTAGACACCAAGATGCAAGAGAGCGGAGTAGAATCTTGGAATGTATGATTCCTTTTATTGTCAAAACTCGAACCCTGTACAGGTCATATAATGAACTGAATCTTGTCTGCAATTTGTTGTATCAACAGCAGACTAGAATAAATTTCCATGCAAAAGTCCCATCATTATTGAAAAAAAAAAGAAAAAAGGAAACAGACAAATTACATTAACAAATTCATCTGCAGTCATTTGTAGGATCAATCTTTGGTAAGACAAGCTTGAAAAAGAAACTGAGAGTACTTAATCAGTTAAGACACACAGACTTAAGCTAAAGAAGGGGGGCGATGGGGGAGGGGGGAATTATGGGGGATTGATTGACTGATCTATATTTTTAAGGGCTACAGATAAGTCTTGTTGACATAATACAGTTGTACTGAATTTTTTATGAAATGAAGCCTACACACACACACACACACACACACACACACACACACACACACACACACACACAGAGTGAGAGAGAGAGAGAGAGAGTCACGCACACACACACACACACACGTGTACACACGAGAAACGAGAATGAAGACTCCTTGAATTCTCTATATCCTGATTGAAACATGAAAAGAGAATTCTTTTAAGAATAAATTTGGGTGAAAATCTAGCCCTTCCTTAGTCAAAGTGTGGGTTCATCAAAATTCTGACGGTGACCTAACCAGCCAGAAGACGTCATAATGATGGTGCACTAGGCACACTACACTACAGTATGACAGCAGACGAATTTTCTTCTAAAGAACGAACATACAATCCATTTCTAAGAGAATTAACAGAAGGCAGGTTAGAAAAAAACACAGGACATAAATAATTAAAAACCATACCACCAGATGTACTTGATATTCTGCCAATATTGAATGTAATGTCAGCAGTAACAGTTGAATACTGCTGTTCAAAATTCTGTAAAAGGCTCGCCATTTTTCAAGTCACACAACCTCGTCACAAACATGAGATTATCGACCCGTACAGGAAATATATTCCGATTTGGTTCTTTTTCATACCAGTTTAGATACTTTTCACTCCAATGCAACTTTTTTTCCCCCCGTGGCGTAAAAGCTGCGGAAACAAATCGTTTAATCAATCTTCACCTTTGAAACTGGCTATGTTTCTATGAGGTTTTATTTTATTTTTGCATTATTTGCTTTGCTTTGCTATGCTTTGTTACCCCATTCTTGGGGCTGGTGGCCTGAAGAATAAATCTTGTTCATTGTTCATTATTCTCTCTCTCTCTCTCTCTCTCTCTCTCCTCTCTCTCTCTCTCTCTCTCTCTCTCTCTCTCTCTCTCTCTCTCTCTCTCTCTCTCTCTGTGTTTAAATAATTATCATTGTGTCCAGTTGGAGGTTATGCGTTTTGTTGAATGTATCCCATCTCCTTTTTAAAAACATAGGTTGAACTGTTGTTGTTGGTGATGGTGGTTTGTGGGGGTAGGGGGTTGCTATTACCGTTTCTTTTTAGCTTTTTTGTTTATCTGGGTTCTTTGGGTTTTTATTTTTATTTTTATTTTTAGCTACATTCCCTAACCTTTGAAAAATAAAGATTTCTCATTCAAGAATATATATATATATATATATATATATATATATATATATATATATATATATATATATATATATATATATATATTAGGCACCCATCTGTCTCGGAAGACTATGAAGTTGAGCTCTAGTCTTAAGAGCGCAAAGCCTGGGTAAGTATGGAAGGCAAACTGTTACCCATGCAGCAGACCCCCCCCCCCCCCCCTCCACGCCACTGGAATGATCCACTGGAATGGCAATGACCTATACGAATGGTTCCAATACCGTCGCAGGAGCCATCAGAATGTTGCCATATACAGCCCCGAGCCGCCTTGGGACTCCAACTCCCCGATATTTTTTCCTCACGGTTTGTAAACACGACATCTGTATGTATGCTGGATTTGTTTGTGTTTTTGTTTTTTAATATAATTTTGTCATCCACTCTTACCGGCACACGATGGCCTGCTCTTCCGAAAGGCGGAACGGGGTTTTAACGTGTGCGCAAGATGTTCTGCGTGCGTTCGCACACAGGGCCTAGGTTTATAGTGTCATCCGAAAGACTTTGACATTCAGTTCGATTTTTTCGTCAAACTGGGAAGAAAGGGCGAGGCTGGGTACGAACCCAGAACCTCACGGTTTACTTGCGTCTTAACCATCCTGCCACCTTCATACATACATACATACATACATACATACATACATACATACATACATACATACATACATACATACATACATACATATATATATGTATATATAAATATATATATATATATATATATATATATATATATATATATATATATATATATATATATATATATATATATATATATATATGTGTGTGTGTGTGTGTGTGTACATACATATATACATATACATGTATTGTTGATTTTATAAGTTCGAACTGAATTTGGTCAATTGTCTTATTAATAGATTTGAGTTGAATGCATCCCAAGCAAAATTTGCAAAAACACACAAAACGAACAAACTAACACACAAAAGTGTGAGAAAAAAAATTACACTGCGTTTAAATTTTGTGCATGTTATGGAGGGAAAAAAGTTTTTTTTAATTTTTTTTTTTTGGGGGGACTCCAGATTTTAAGCACTGCCTTCCCAACATTCATAAGAATTTCTCTGACAAGATTTTAAACAACTTAACTGCATATTGCTATGTGAAATAGGGGGGCCTACCTCTGGCGTTATAGCAGTGCTCCGTTATTGACATTCTGTTACATGATATGGGAATGTGTCGTTGATTAGATTAATCGCCTTTCCTGTCTTTTATCATTCTGTTTCTTACCTAAGGACATCTGTGGTTATTTTCGATATTTTGCTGAATGACGGGGAGCTGAGGCTTATGAAAATGGAAGACAAAAGTGGAAAAGCTCACAGCAATACACGCCAGAGCCACTGAGTGTCACCAGACTTTGGCCTAAAATCTCACAAGAGGACACACAAACAAATGTGAAACCTCCTGCACCTCCAACCCCAAAGGCTTTGACACAAATTCACCTCTGGCACAGAAGTGTAGGCCTATAGGGAAACTTAATTGAGGTCACAATGAGACCAGACCAGAGCAATTGCGACCACCCAATCAGAGGCATTTCTTTAAAACTGCATGATCAATGATAATGAGGATGATGTAATGCTGCTGCTGTGGAAAAGCTTTGAGACTTCTTGACAGGTTGTACTCGGTCAGAACATTGCGCTGGCAATTTGAAGACCCAGGTTCGAGTCCGGTCGAGGAAATTTTCTTCCTGGAGTTAACATCAGTGCTGACTCCACTCTCCCCAAAAGTCCTTCGGATGAGACTTTAAACCGAGGCCCCGTGTGCGAACGCACGCAGAACATCTTGCGCACACGTTAAATCCTGTTCCGCTTTTCGTAAGAGTAGGCCATCGTGTGCCGGTGGGAACAGATGACAAGATTTACAAAACTGCATACACACGGGGACCGCATGAAAAAAAGCACATGATTGCTTATTCTGTTATCCTCGATATAAAAGAATAAATAAATAAATACATAAATAAAGTACTCGACCCTTACTGACATAATACATCCCAGCGTCAGCCGGGCCGAGAGATTGAGACACCTGAGGTGGTAGTCACCCCCAAACTCGCATCCCTAAAGTGGATGAAGCTCGACTGTGTGGTCCCAGTCTTCCCACTGAGCCAACAGCACACTCACTCTGGGTAGGAGCCGGCTGGAGTTAGAGAAAATTCCTATGACTCATGGGATTCGAACTCGCGACTTTCTAGTCCGAAATCGAAGGCGCTAACCACTGCGCCATGGTGGCTGGTGTGCCAGGTTGGACTTTATTGACCACGATAGTAGACCACATAGATCTTTAAAATATTAATTAAAAAAAAATCTTATATATCATCCAGTCCCCGTGTGTATGCAGTTGTGTAAATATTGTCATCTCTTCCCATCGGCACACAATGGCCTACTTTTATGAAAAGCGGAACAGGATTTAACGTGTGTGCAAGATGTTCTGCGTGCGTTCGCACATGGGGCCTCGGTTTTCAGTCTCATCCGTAAGACTTTGGGGAGAGTGGAGTCAGCACTGATGTTAACTCCAGGAGAAAAATCTCCTCGACCGGGAATCGAAGTCGGGTCGTCAAATTGCGAGCACAATGTTCTGACCATTAGGCTATCCCGCCCCCCCTCTAGATATAATTTATAAGATTGTTTAAAATCTTGTTTCAATCTTTTGTGCGTGTTTTCAATTATTGGTAGTCTAATGTACACATAAAAATGTATGTGACACGACTGCAGCTAGGCCTAACTCTTAAATCCTGTTCCGCTTTTCGTAAGAGTAGGCCATCGTGTGCCGGTGGGAACAGATGACAATATTTACAAAACTGCATACACACGGGGACCGGATGAAAAAAAGCACATGATTGCTTATTCTGTTATCCTCGATATAAAAGAATAAAAGAATAAATAAATAAATAACTTTTTGTCAACATCTATTTTGAAAGAGGAAACATTTTCATGTAGCCGAACTACTCAAAACATTTTTAAAAGCTTTACATTTTGTCATTTCGAAAAATACGTAAGCGAAGGCAATTTTAGCTTTATTCTAGTATGCTAAACATTTTTTTTCCTCAGCATTCTTATTCACCACACAAACAGAATACCGATTACAGTTTTCTAAAAAAACCCAACGACTACGACTTCCCAGTTTGTAGAAAGCCACTTCCGGTTCCTTCCTCAGGTCTCTTACTTCCGGGCAAGCAAGGTAGGGAGATCGTGGTTGTGCTCTGTTCAAACTTAAATCCTCTATCATCTCCATAAGAAAAGTGAGTTTCGACGTCTTACTTGTTGATGTAGTTAATAAGTTAATGTAGCATCAGTTCTTCCATAAAAAACATGGGTATTCTCATAACACGGTCGTGGATATTATTGAATTAGGCGTGTACTTTTTGTATCGATGATCACTATTCATGTGCATTACACTTGTGTTTTCAGAATGGCTCAAAGATTGACTCTACGAAGACGGCTTTCCTACAACACGCGGTCTAACCGCCGTTGTGTGTAAGTTTGATGCATTGATTTGATTTTGTTTGTTTTGAAAAATCTGTTTGGCAGTGATGATTGACATAGTACCCCACTTATTAACCCAAAATGTTTCGATTACTTTCCTTTGGTTGTAAGTTACTGTTCTTTCAACCACACGGCCTTTCTGTGATTTTTAATAGACTGGTTTTCTGTTTTTAACATGTCTGAAAGTGAAACGATAAGACAATTGGTAGTAAACTTGTATTCTAGGTAAACTGACAGCCTATTATAATATAAAGTATTATTGATAATGTGATAGTGATACTGATGGACAGCACAGAAGTTACTTAATCCTAGGGCCGTTTTCAGTTCTTTCGGGTTTTTTTTGCACAAATGTTTTATCTATGCCTGCTTTAGATTACTATTTGCCCGTATGAACAGATTGTTTTCATTGGAAGACAGTTTATTCTGCAGTGGTAGGCCTACTGTAACAGTGAAAATGTGTCATACCTATACTGGCTATAGGCTAATGGCTGCTGTTTTAACCCTAACATCTGTTATAATTATTGTCGCTCACAGAAATTGTACTTTAAAACAGGTTATTGGCTGCGGTATGCTGTGGGATTATTACACTTGTACTGCCACTGGCCACATTCTTCTGAGAAACAACTCAAAGCATACATTAACTCCCTTTCCCTCCCTCCCCCCCCCCCCCCCCATCTCAAATCTAGCATCTGTCACAGGAAGTCTAGTTTTCCTCAAAGATACTTAGGCTTACATATTTAAATATCTTGTCACCTCCTGAGTCAATAACATAGACCTAGAGGATATCATTGAATTAATCAGAATGCAGACCTCAGTTGTGGGCAAAAACATGCATAGTAACAAAATCTCAACATAGAACCTCAGCCTAGCTAAGGAACAACCACCTCCCTCAACCCTTCAACCCCCCTAAAACAAAAATAATCTCAAATTATTTTAATGTGGTGCCCATAATTATGGTATTTGTGTCAATGTGGGGGACTAGCCATTTGAATCTGTAGGCCAGTTTTGGCCAACTTACAAAGAAATTTTTTTTCGTGTTGAATTATTAAGTAGCCCAAGTGTATGTTGTGAAGAATTGTAGGTGAATTTGTGATAAAATTGTTAATGTTAGCTTGTAGAACTATGTTGCCATGTATAAAGCTTTGGTAGGCACCTTTGTTGGTGACAGTTTTTCATTTATAATACTGTTTCTCTAAATACTTAACCAACAGCCACATATGCAAGTCCATAGTTCATTTGACATAGTCATAAGCATTTATGCATTCACACACACACACTTCTTTCTGGACTGCATCACCTCATCATGCAATATTAAATTTGATCTTTCTACCATAAAAATTGGCTAAAGAGGACTTTCAGGAGCCCCCCCCCTCCTCCCCCATCCCACCTCCTTAACCAGGTTGGCAGCTGTTGAAGGTAATTAAGTAAAATTTAACAGAGCAAGAGGAGTGTAAAAGGTTAGATTTAGAACCTCTTTTAAACCATGTAAACGGACCTTGAGTTGTCATCACTTTCTTTTGAATCAGTTCAGTAGGCCCTACATTGTGCACCTGAATTGCTAACAGAATGAAACCATGTTGAATGGATGCCAGACTGTTCTGTAGAAAGTGTGCCAACCAGTAAACTCCCCCTTATTTCCTGCTTCCCTTTAAACCTTTTTCTTCCTCCCCGCTTCTCGATCCTTTTTTTCCTCTTTGCTCCGCTCTTCCCATCTTTTCTCACTATATCGCATGCATGGTATGTCTGCATACGTGCATTCATATATATTTACAGGGTTCGCGATAACCGGTAATTGTCGGTATATTTACCGATTGTAAAAAGGGAATACCGAAAATTTTCGAAGCAGCCGGTACCGCGTACCGATTCTGCTTGCCTGTGACCAATTAGATTTCCGTCTCAAAAAAAAAGTCTGAAGTGACATTTTCTGAAAGTCTGTCATGCGCCTGTACTGTGCTTACGCACCTACCCCTTCCTACCACCACCCCTTCCCACGAACATCTTTGGCGCCAGCATGATTAGCCTAGCACGCAGAACAGTAAGCTTTACTGTGAAAGAATAGAGCTTCGCGCTCTTCTTGGCATGACAGTAACTTAAATTCACAATGAGTAAATGGGGCCTAGATTTTTTAAATCTTTATTCTTTTAATCTTTTATATCGAGGATAATGGAATAAGCACTCCTGTGCTTTTTTACATCCAGTCCCCATGTGTATGCAGTTTTGTAAATGTCATCTGTTCCCACTGGCACACGATGGCCTGCTCTTATGAACAGCGAAAGGGGAGGGTCTTTGACTATGAATTTGTGCGTTGCTTTGAGAGAGAAGAGTCGAAAACTAAATCTAAATGCGCTAAGCATAGAAACAAGAAAGAAGAATATAAGTCTCACGAATGATGCCATGCAAAACAACAGACTGACACGGACAGTGGCACAGGCGCTAGGAAAAAAATCCTATTTCCTGCGTGGCTTCGTGCCCAAGAAGCGAGTGGCAGCAGACCGGCAGTCAAAGTCTGAGAGATTTGCTTTTAATTTAGATTTAGTTTTGCTGCCGAACAATCCCCCCCTCCCCCACCCCCTCACTGAATAGTTTCATTTTGTTCACAGTACGTACCGGATTTTATTTTCTGGGGACCGATTTTGGGAGAGTTGGTCAAGATATCTCTGAAATGGCAACTCCAGTACCGGTTTTAAAAAATCCTAGCGCGAACCCTGTATTTATACTCGGAGACATGCATAGATCTAGATGCAGTTATAGCCCAGTTGTCATAGTTGTTGTTGGTGACAGACCAAAAGAAGTTTGGAGAAAAATTTTTTAAAAAAAAAGAAAGAAAAAAACTCAGTCGAAGGAAGATCCTTCCAACTTCAGGAATTTAAAGTGCTTAATAAATCATAGCTTTAGAAGGACTGCCTTCAGTCCCTGCTTGTGATGTCCTTAGACCCTGTGAGCCAGGAGTTATAAATGCCTCTGTGTAGTGTTTGTATGTATGCGTGTGCACACTCTAGTTTGTGTGTGTGTGTGTGTATAACAATTTATTGAAAAGTTGCCTTTTTTGTTTCATGTGCTGGTGGTCCACAGGTCCAAGACACCAGGTATGTCTGATTGGTTCTTCTCCAAAGGTCGAATGTTGAAAGTTGTTGGAACAGTCTAGCCAGCCATTTCAGTCTGCCTATGATTTTTTATTTTTATTAAATTTTTAAATTTTTTTATTATTATTTTTTAATGTGATAAGAGTTGTGCTTGTCCAGCTCCATTCTCTTGGTTTTGAGAACTTACAGGTATTTGTAATTTGCAAGTGCAAAGTGTTGCAACTGAAGGATAATCAGTACATTTCTCGATTGGCGTTTGCTTCTATCTACGGGTCTGTCATGTATTATGTGTTCCCTTTGGTGGCAAAGTTTGCTTGTAAACTCAGTATACTTATTTGAGTGTCAAAAAATGTCGCTATTAGGCATTTAAAAGGCAAGACCAGAGTATATTCATGAAGGGGAGCAAGAGCCCATTATATATTTTTCTTGGAGACACTAATCAAAAGATTAAAGCCCAGCTTTACCTATTTTTTAATGGGACATAAGAATTTGTTAAAGTTTTTAAAAGAAGGAATTAAGATCTTGTTCTTGGAGGAGAGGATCCTTCCAAACTATTAAGGAATGTTAATTAATATTTCTAAACAGAAGTGACTGTTAAGGCAGCTCTTGTAGAATTTTGCAACCGTGAACAGTTATAAATGCCACTGTAGTTTTGTATGTTGCGTTCTGTCTCTATGTTATAGTTGTGATTAATTTTGAAAATGTTGCTTTTTTGTTATGTGCTGGTCAAGGTCAAACCAGTGTTGATGTCTACTCCAAATTGAAGGTTAAACTTGTTGAACAGCCAGACCAGACTCTGTTCTGTCTACATTTTTACTTTTATGTAATTTTAAAAAATTTTTTAATATTTTTTTACTTGATAAGTGATTTTTTTTTTTTTGTGCTTGTCCAGCTCCATTCTCTTGCTTTTGAGAACTTACAGGTATTTGTAATTTGCAAGTGCAAAGTGTTGCAACCGAAGGATAATCGGTACATATCTCGATTGGCGTTTGCTTCTATCTAGGGGTCTGTCATGTGTTATGTGTTCCCTTTGGTGGCAAAGTTTGCTTGTAAAAATGCCAGAGAATATACTGGCAAGTTGAAGGGTAGCAAAAAATGTAGGCATATTTGGGGGGGGGAAAATAGGCAAGAACCAGAGAATATATGGTGTAAGGTGAGAGCAAAGAGCCCATATGATCATTTCTGTCTTGGACACTATGCAAAAGATTCACAAGACAAGCAAACTTTACCCAAAAAGTTTTTTTAATGGGGTGTAGTGTCAATTTGATTTAGGTTTTTATGGGGTTAGGTGTGTTGTTTTTTGGGGGGGGGGGGTATTTTAAACAATTATTTTACAGTTAGTGTTATATAAATTTTGCTAGAAAAGAAGTGAGAATTTAAGGCGAGAGTCTCAGAAATTTTGCCAAAGAGATAAAAGTCTTTAATGACAGAATTTTGATGTGCTGGTATCTTTTCTCACGTTTATACAGTGCAGGTTTTTTCGGGACAAATGTGATTTTTGGGCTGAAGACCCACAATTGAAGTATTCCAGACACTTTGCCAAAGACTGGTATGGTTTACCATATTGACACTGTGTTTAGCTGTAGGTAGATTTGGAATTTTTGTCAGCATCTTAATTTTTTTGTTACCTAAAGGTATAGGCCAAATGCTTTTTCTTGTGTGTGCTTAGCTTTGCTAATTAGATAAGCAGTTTTCAGGTGATAAAGTTAAAAAAATTTTTGTTTTTGTATTTGTTTGGATAATATGGTTTTGAGACTTGACTGTTTGTGTGATTCAGGTGGCAAACTGGTGTACCTCTACACAAAGAAATTGGGCACTACACCGAAATGTGGTGATTGCAAATGCAAACTTCGTGGGGTAAGTAAACCATATTTTTCTCTGTCCATCTGACACACTTCTTTTTTCTCCATTTATCTGCCTTCACTCTTCTTCTCTTGCCTTCCTATGTTGTTGGTTACTCCTCTAAGTTGGAATGTGGCTACTTTCATGGTGGGCAAAAAACGATTGCTTTCGTGAACATCTCACGATTGGTAAACCTCAGGAGTTGTGGCTGAGGAATGGGAAAAAATTGTTGCAATATGCAGAGATCCTGCAAGTCATTGAAGGTCTGGAATTGTGATTCTCCACTTCAATGTCTAAAAGCCTCTGGATATATGCTTTAATTGCACATAAAATTTACAGTTTTCAAAAGTCCTTGAAAATTAACATTTCGGCAAAATATGTTTGACAGAGCCACATGAATAACACTAATCTGATTTTTAAAAAGTCTAGATTTAGTTAATAACAAAAGTATGAGATCACAAAATAAAGCTTGATAGTGTTGATACAAAAATATGAGTTTGCTTGATATTGTTGATATAAAATATATAGATTAGAAATTGATTCCTGAACTCTTTGATTGGCTTCTTCATAGATTCGATAGTGTCATAACCCAGATGGTAACATTTCTGTCCAAACTGTTTAAAAGAACCACTCAACTTTGTCACTGACAGATTGGTTGTGTGATGAAAGTTTTGCCTGATATGAACCAACTTAAATTAAGTTATAGCATGAAAAACTGAACCAACTTAAATTTATTCACAGTATGACAAACTATGAACCAAAATTTTCACAGGATAATCTATGAAAATAAGCAGAAATTCCTGTGCCTTTTTACATGTAAAACCTAAGGACTGACTTTGTTTTTATTTATCAGTGATTTGGCCTCGGAACCATTGACAAATTGGCAAAAATAGAAAATACCTCAAATGATCATAAAGGTTCTGTAAAGCATTTTGTGTGTTCAGTTCTGAGTGTAATTGTGCTGTGTGCATTTTTCAGCTGACGGCTGCTCGTCCTCGCCAACTTGCTGCGATGTCCAAACGCCACAAGAACGTCAGCCGCACATACGGTGGCTGTCTCTGCCACAAGTGTGTCCGAAGCAGGTCAGTGATTCCAAGTGTTGGAATGTTGTGTTTTCTGTATTTCTCCCTTCACAACTTGACCACAGCTGTCAGTCAGTTTCCCCCACTGTCAGCTGCTCTCAGCTGCTATCCACCCCACACCCACCCAGCCACCCCAGCCAGTGCTAATTATGGCACGAGGAGCTGACCGCTTTTGGACTTGGGAAAGGGAAGGGGCATGCTAATTTTGGCACTGGACCCTTGAGTTATGTTGGATTAACATGCTGTGTAAGACTTTGCTTCAACAAGAAGTGTGTCTTTGCTTTTCTTTGCATTGTGTTGCCAATATGAATGAACCCTTTGTTAATAATAGTGCATGCAGTGTTGTAAAAACTGGTTAGCAAGAAGAGACAACCTGTCCACTTCAAACAGCAAGTAGTGAATGAATCATAGGTTTGGACTTGACTTCTATTTAGAGTTGTTGCACATGATTTGCAGTGAATTTCTTTTATGTATTTTTTGTAAAGCAGAAGTACCCAGCTGCAGGGTTCTGTGGACATAATAACTGCCATTAAGAAGGAAGGTGGCAGGACGGTTAAGACGTTTGCCTGCCTAACAAGTAAACATGTGAGGTTCAGGGTACGATTCACAAAATACCCTTACCCATTGATGATTCTTCCCTGTGACGAAAAAATATAACTGAATGTCAAAGTGTTTCTGATGAGACTTTAAACCAAGGCCCCTGTGTGTGAATGTACATGCCATCTTGCACACGCGTTATAAACCTGTTCCACCTTTCAGAAGAGTAGGCCGTTGTGTGCTGGTATGGAGAGATGACAAAATTAAGGGGGGAAAATGCAAGCACACAGGTGTGGTTAGATGCTATCCCCGAAGATGGAATGCTGTTACCTAAAGGATTGGGAAAAAGTTGCATACGCAAAATCTCACCATTGGGGAACCCTGGAGCTGTAGCTGAAGATTGACAGCCCCCCCCCCCCCCCAATATATTCTAGGCTAATGTCTCTTCTCCCACCTTTTTGAACCCCCCCCCACCCCCCTTTTCCCATGACAGGTTTTGTCTGTATGATTGTAATGTAAACTTCCGTACAACCTCTACTCTTGCACTCTTTTCTTCTTTTGTGGTACTAGTGCGATATTCAAAATTTCTGATCAGATAACTACTTAGAGAATTTCAGGAAAGTAGCTGGGTTATACTGACTAAAGCGTTAACATGTAAACTTTGTCTTTTGACTTTTTGAAGTGTAGAAATGACTAAACAAACCCCAAAAGGCCCTCCCCCCCCCCCCCCCATTTCACTGCCCAAAGCCAAGAACACAGATAGATGCAGTGAAGTTTTGTTGTGTTGCAGTGAAGTTTTGTTGTGTGTTGCAGTGAAGTTTTGTTGTGTGTTGTAGTGAAGGTTGGTTGTGGTTGCAGTGAGGTTTGTTGTGTGTGTTGCAGTGAAGGTGTGTTGTGTGTGTTGCAGTGAAGGTGTGTTGTGTGTTGCAATGGTTTGTTGTGTGTGTTGCAGGATTGTGCGCGCCTTCCTTATCGAGGAGCAGAAGATCGTGGTGCGCGTGCTGAAAGCCCAAGAGGCCAGCAAAAAGTGAATCTGAATAAACAGTAGCTCCTGCAATTAAATAAAGTGTTTGTTTTCATTTATATGTGTTTTCTTGATGAATTGTGTGCTTGATTCTGTTCTGCTAAAGTGGGTTTTTGTTTTTTTGCTTTATTTCTGTGTCCTCAATGAATCCTTTTACACTCTGTCAACAATAAAAAAAAGCATCCAACACTCCATCATCAAGACAGAGAAAACATTTTGCTCTCTGTCATCAATATCAAAAAACCTTTACACTTTGCCAGCAATACAAACAAAAACATCTTACACTCTATCAACACAGAAAAAAAAATCTTACATTGTGTCATCACTACAGAAAAACCTCTTACCTTTTGCTAACAACGCAAACTAAACTTCTACACTGTCATAAAAAAATCTTCCGACGCTTTTATCAATGCAAAACCCTCTCACAGTCTGTCTTTACTACCGAAAATAGATATGCCACACCAAGTTGTGTTGCTCTTCTCTGATATTTTTAAAACGATGTTATATGCAGTTTCAGAGTACAATGATCATTGACACTTTTAATAGCTCTCATGCACCCCCCCTTCCCACAGACACACCCAAAGACACACAAAGTGTGAAGAAAAAAAAGCAAAACCAACCAAACTGATACACTGTGTATGAGAAACACCATGTATGCACATGGAAGCATATGAATAAACAAGAGCTGTTTTGCTTGATAGAAATTTATCTCGTGTCTGCTTATTTAATACTTGCCATAACTTCATCTTCACATGGCTAAAGCATTTGTTTTAATTTGTGTTTTCTTGATGAATTGTGTGCTTGTTAAAAAATAACGCAACCCCTCCCCAAGAAAAATCGGTTATCAAATTAGACGATATAAAGCCAAAACCCCTCTGTAAAGCTGTTATCCAAACTGGGAAGGTAGGGGTCACATGCTCTTTCAAACTCACTGAATCTCCTTGCTATACTCGTGTGGTTAAAGCTGTACAAGTTCGATCCCTTGAGTCTGAAGACGATGTGAATCAGAGCATAGAATTCTCTGCGTTTCTGCGGATTTCCGATTTTTTAAAACAGATTTCGCTTGAAAAAAAAAGATTTCCTCGGAAAAACAAAATCTGGGGAAAAAGCCCCGAAACTGGATGAAATTCTCAAATGGTGCAAGTGTCGTCAAAGGGTTCAGTTCTCACCCACTAGACTCGATTGGCTGAAAGCTAAAGCCAATCGAGGGTTGTGTGCAGTTCAAAATGGCTAGCATATGCGGGAGAACGATCGTCGATCGGACTCATGCTTATGACGACAGAGGATGCAAAAATGCATGGAAATGGGAGTGGGTGGATGGTGAAGTCAAGGTTAAGTTGGGGATCGAAGTGTGCGGATTGGCGAGCACATTCGCAAACTGGATGCTGCAGGCAAAGCGTTTTGTGAAACTTGCCAGTACCGTGGCCGCAGAGGGCTTGAAGACTATTTGCAAACGGCAAAACACAAGGTGATCTAGCCTACTCCATCCGCGGGAATACAGCTCATGCAGACTGACACAGAGAAAAATACTGCTGTGGACAACACTCAGGATATCCAAGCAGGGAAGAAAACATTATCCAGCTTCTTCAGAAAATGAGAAATGGAACAAGTGTACATAAACAGGCAGACCTGCAAAATTACAAGCACAGGAGAAGACTAAGCACTATGCACTAGCATGGTTAGGGATGCTGATAAAAATTTTTAATTTTGAGACCCACTTTTAAAGAGCTTGAATCCCCTTGAAAATAAGCAAAATAATGATCTGTGACAAAAAAACGTTAAATCCTTGAAAATCTAGGCTTTTGTATCAAAAGTGTTCTCTTCTGGCATGATCACGAACCAAAGATAAATTTTTATGAAAATGAAAATTTAAATGCCTGCAATTATGTGGACTACTAAATGGCAAAGTGTGCAAGAGAGGTAATTACTGACAGTGCACATTAAGTGGTAGGAAATGTGTATTCTATTGACAGCCCTAGCTGAATATCGTTGAGAATATGTGGCAATATGTTGACAAAAATTGCAAAGTAAAATGTGCAAGCTACACTGACAGTATTTGACCCATTCTTTTTCGTGATAGTCCAGTTTGGGGAATAGATATGTGTCTTTGCAGAGCATGTGATAAAGCATTGACAGCACACGATTCATATGTTTTGAGCCAAGTACAAAGCTGATGTGGTACAAACTAGCTTTGTTTGGTCTCAAGTTGCTTTGAAATTTGTAAAAAAAAAAATCTCCATATACAATTTAATGCAATTGAATGATGAACACATTGCGCTTAAAGCTCTTTACCGCTGATAGAAACAAAAGGACAAAATGTAAGGAAAGACGGCATTCATGAACAAGATGAAAGATTGTTGCCCTTTGGCTTCCACCTAAGTGTGTTTCATTTTATAATGTAGCACTCGCACTTTTCACTGACTGCATGGGTAGTTGCATCCATGTCAAACTTTATATGTGACCTGTTTTTATTTTTACAAAAGGGGTCTTGAGGTATAAATAGGTCAAATTGAGTTGCATATTCTGAAATCTACAGATCATTCTCTTCTTAATTGATGGGTAATTTATTGTTTTAACATAAAATTGACAAAGTTATGGGTGTTGAAAAAGGATGACTGATTTCACATTATGATGAAATGGGTTTTAAGTTTTCACAACTCTTGCTAACAGCAAAGCACACTGTAGCAGGTTTAAAATTTTAAATTTTTTTTTTTATTAATCCAATCAAATACATGAGAATTTTCTGCCCACAGATTTCTTTTTTGATGAAAAGTTAAAATTGACAAAGCGTGTTCTACCTTCCCGTTTTTGGGCCTCACTTCATTTCACTACCTGCTGGTTTAAAGTAAAGACTTTCTGTAAAAATGGGTCACATTTATGGATAGTTATAAACAAGGAAGATTACTTCAAAAAGCAAACAATTTAAAGCAAAATCTAGTAAAAACTTGCAGCATTAAAGTAGTGGTAGCTTGGGTGTTAGGTGCAGAAATAAGGAGATAAAATCTCTGCTCCAACTTGCACACAATTTTCCTTTCCTCTCTTTCTCTCCCTCCCCCTTTCCTCTGTCTCAAACACACACACACACACACACACACACACAAGACACGTACTGGGTCTTTAAAGTTAAAAAAAAATCTTTTTTATTATTTTTTTAAAATATAAATAATCAGAATTTATGTATGCCATTTGCCAATAGGATGGCAAATTTGTGGTCTAGAGGTCTGCCAAGAAAGCAAATAGCCCAGTGTGGTTGCTTGATTCCCATTTTTGCCCCCAAATTGTAATGAATAGCGATAATAATGGAGTATATATTGCAAAGTTGCATGGACAACTGAATAACTGGTGTCAGCTAATGAGTTATGGCAGCTGTCAAAGACAAGAGGTTTGGACTTCGAACAGCTGCAAGAGATGACTGCATTCCTCCTACCACACTGAAAGATCATATTGATGGGAAGCATAAGTAGGTATGCCACAGGCGATGTTGAGAACCTGGGAAGACCTTTAGTTCTTCCCCCAACACTAGAAAAAGAACTGGATGTCCATATTTTAAAATGTGAGAGCATGCTTTTGGCCTGATTGGGAAAGATGTTATGGCCCCAGCATATGAGATAGCAGCCAGGAAAAACATTTCACATGTCTTTAATAGCGAAAAAAAAAGCAGGAAAAAGATGGCTTCTTGCAGTGACACCCTCAAATTTCAGTGAGGCAGCCGGAGTTAACATCAATTGCACAAGCACGGGGCTTCAACGCAGACAGTGTCAACAGGTTCTTTGATTTTCTTCAAGAACAAACTCTGATCCAAGCACTCAAATGGGACGACAGTTTACAATTAGAAACACTGCCAAAAGCTAGATCCTTGGACTAAAGGGCAAGCATCAGATTGGGGCTATCTCTAGTATAGAGAGGGGAGTAAACACAAGTGTCGTGTGTTGTGTAAATGCTGCTGGACACTGTGTTACATCAAGTTCTTACAAAAGCAAACTGAACTATCACACGCAAAAGTAAGATCTACAAAGAAAGAAAATCAAAGCCCCAATGAATAAAACAGAGAGAAACAGAAAACCAAGAGGGCTAGCCATGTCAGTTATCAGCAAGAAGCGGACAGGGTCTGTTTTCTGCCGCAAGAACGCACCCGTGAGGATATGTATGATCCAGTGTACATGTGTGTTGGCTACCAATGAAATCCTCTATGAATCTAACCCTTTGAAAAAAATCTTGAAAACTTGAAAAAGTCCTTGACTATAATACAAAGAAGTGTGTATGGTTCTTGAAAGATTTTGCAATAATAAATAATAATAATGAAAGAAGAAGAAGAAGAAGAAGAAGAAAAAGCTCAGATGAGTCCAACGTTCCACAGAGTGATTATAGTAGATCAAGCTGTTGGCCTAAATCAAGTGAGACATTTTGGTAGTCCTACTTCGTAAAGAAAAGAGAACTACTTTGGTTTCTACAAGAAATATGAGTGACTTGAAATTGTTCCTATTTCTCTAACTTTTTTGCAGTCCCATTTATTTCGGTCCCATGACACAACTTTAAGAGCATTTTTGTATAGTAATCTTTTGGACAATTCAAAGGATCTGCAAGATAAATACTGTAGTAAGTAGACTTTTAAGTGAAATGTAATTTAGTGATCTATATTGATGCACACCAGTCAAACAAAGCATAGTAAAAACAAAGGAAATGAAACAAACAAACGAGACATTAATCATGACGTATGTGGCGACTACCAAAGCATGACAAATGTGGAAATGGGTCCCTCTAAACGTGTGCGTATGTGTGTGTGTGTGTGTGTGTGTGAGAAGGCGCACAACTCTTCAACTGTGATTACTGCCCGTCATCTCATCTTTGACTTCCCTCCCTTGGGCTGGAGCAAACTGTCTGCGCCATGCTAGACACCGGCATTGCCCGGCTGTTTCTGGCCAGGAACGTGACCGCTGGTGGTGATGGACAGCCCACAGCCCAGTTTATCACTGAACGTAACAATAATGGAACAGCAAACAGGAGGTAACCACATCCTTTTTTTCATATTTTTTATTTTAAACGCCATTAAACTGTGGATCTGATTTCAAGTTCCAGAATGAGTAAAACAGCGAAACACTGAACTGACACCAGACGAACGTAATTATCTATCTTGAACATTTGATTTCGTCAGCATAATTATAGTAAATAGATCTAAATTATATAATTGTTCAGCTAACCAGATTTTGTCTTTATTCGCAACATCACCGTTACGTTGGGAGTATAAATATTATGCCGGTATGTAGAACATACCACACCCCCGTTTTCCAGTTTGTTGTTTAGTTTAGTCTTTTTCTGTTGATTAAAAAAAAAAGTCTAGATCTATTGTCTGAGATTGCATTTGTCAGATGAAAATGAAAGGAAACGTTCGATCCGATAACCCCCGAGTCTGCCATCACACACACCACCACACACACACACACACACACACACACACCACACACACACACACACAGTATTCATAGTACATGTAAAACAGTATTCATAGTAAAGCAATAAAACTAGCGTTTGTAGGCCTACCAGAAGTCTTTCTTTGAAAAAAATTACTAGGCCCACAGGACGAAATATTTTTAGATGCAGATTAGGCCTACTCTAAAAGAGCTAATCAGGTCTACCTTCACTTCAGCCAGTTCGTAACTACACAAATGACTAGATCTATTTGTTAACCGTGAAGTTGACATTCCAGAATTTCCTTTTAAGCCAACAGTTCATACAGTGCCACAATGGGAGCACGCACAAAAAAGCAAACTTTGATAACGATTATGCCATTTCCAAAAACAGCGAATATCAGGCAGGCCTTTTATTCATATTGTACTGATCAGGGTAGGCCTGATATGTACTGGAACTATTCGTTCGTTTGCTGAATAAGAATTGTTACAGGTCTGCCGAAGTTTGTTATAATATTAGTCTTGTCTTGCCTTGCTCAAATGAGGGTATTGTGCTACTCTACCGACCATATTTTAATAGGGGACTGGATGTAAACAAGCCCATGAGTGCTTATTCCATTATCCTCAAAATAACATAAAAAATCTTCAATTTGACCTTTTACTTGTGGTTTGGGTTCGTTTTAGATCTATTTATCTTTACTTTTTTTCTTTTTTGTGTACATGCAGTTACATTCGGTTGATGGGGTTGTTGAGTGTTAAGGCATCATATTGTTAAATGAACAGGCTGGATGTAGTCATAGTGGTCCAGAGTAACGACTTTTACATCATCACCATCATTATCATCGTCATCACATCATCATCATCATCATCATACAACGTCAATCATAATCATCATCACCACCACCACCACCACCATCATCAACATCATCACCACCACCACCACCACCACCATCATCACCATCATCATCACCATCATCACCATCAACCGCCACCCCCCCCACCCCCCCCTCCTCCTCCTCCTCTCATCGTCATCGTCATCATCATACATCATCATCATCATCATCATCATCAGTGACCAACCCCCCTCCCCCCCAACCCCATCCCCAAACCGTTTTCTCTCTTCACGCCTTGTATGCTGGCTGTGGTGTGGAGAGCAGGTGTGTGTCAGCCCGGAGCGTGGCGGCGGCCCTGAGGCGGAAGCGGGGCTGTCTGCAGCAGCGACAGTGCTGGGGCTGACGGTGAGGACCCAGGCCCGCATCGTGACTGCAGGCAGAGTCCTCCTGCACTTCACCCTCCTCACTTACGGCGGCGCCTTCCTCTCGCCGCAGTGGGTCAGTGCCCTGCCTACCTACACTACTTGATCAGCTGGTTATATACGTATGTATACATGTACGAACGCACGCACGCACGCACGCGAGACTATAAACCAAGGTCCCATGTGCGACCGCACTCAGAACATCTTGCGCACATGTTTAGCCCGTGCCAAAGAGAGGGACAGACAAGAGGGAATTCCTGGCAAAGAGTTTCCAGAAGGTGGGAATGGTGTTAACACAGACAGCCCCCCCCCCCCCCCCCCCATCCCCACACTGAAAAAGAGAGAGGGAGAGGGGGTAGGTGTGAATGACGTCACCACATTCCCCTTCCCTCCCCCTCCCCCTGCCGAAAAGGTAAACCACTACTTAGGTTAAAAAAAAAAAAAGTAGGATCTATGTAGATACGTTTTTTGAGTAAGAGAGAAAGAAAAAGTACATTATACTTCCCCTGTTAAAACAAAGTGGAAAATTGTCGTTGTACATATTTTGAGTAGGAGAGAAGAGAAAACAAACTACATTATACTTTCCCCATAAAAAAAGTGGAAAATTATCGTTGATATCAAACCCCAGCCACACTCCAGGAGGATTCCCTCTGCCTCCTGGGATTTATTTTACATCCAGTCCCCGCGTGTATGCGGTTTCGTGAATTTTGTCATCTGTTCCCACTGGCACACAATGACCTACTCTTTCGAAAAGCGGAACAGGTTTTAACGTGTACCAAGATGTTCTGCATGCGTTCGCACACAGGGCCTCGGTTTATAGTCTCACCCAAAAGACTTTTGGAGGGAGTGGAGTCGGCACTGATGTTAACTCCAGGGAAAATCCCCTTGAACGGGATTGGAACCCGGGTCCTCAGATAGCGAACGCAGTATTGTAACCACGAGGCTACCCCGCCCCGTGCAGGTGTGTCGGGTACACGATGTATCGGAAAACGTCGCTGGCAGCCGGACCACGGATTGGTTACACGAGCTGAAAATCCACGAAGCGGGACCCAACTCCTCTGCCTTCGATCTGAAGACCCTGTACTGTTTCGGCGTGTGGATAGCCTGTGACGACAGAGGTCGCTGTGACGACGTCTGGAATATCGTGCCTGGCGTGGGTGAGCTCACTTTTCTCATCGCTACTTTTCTCTCTATTCGTTTGTTTAGTGGGGTTTCGTTATTGTTCCGGGTCATTTTTTCATGAAATATTCTCGTCTCCACGCTGCTCAGTCTAGTCTCACTATCATAACACGAAAGTCACATCCAGGGTTGTCCTGTCGCGTCCTGAGAAGAAGTCATTCACAGGTGACTTGATTGTACTTGACTTTTCCCTTGACTACTTAAGGAGTCTTTGGGGACACTGCCATAGGCCTACGCTTTCAAAGACTTTGGGGATGATGTCTAAACACGCAACCAGTGCGGCTGCTTTAAAAAAAAAAAAAAGTCTGTTCTTACTGGTATCCACTGGCCTACTTTTCCAAAAGGCAGAGCAAGTTTTTAGCGTGTGTACGAGATGTGCATGCGTTCTCGCACGGGACCTCGGTTTATTGTCTCATTTAAAGGACTTTCAAAAGGAGTGGAGTCGGTACTGATGGGTTTTTTGGGGGTGGTGTTTTTTTGTTTTGTTTTGTTTTGGTCTGTACTGATGTTAACTACAAAGAGAAAAGAATCTCATTACACAATTACACAATTCATTACACATTGAATAGCACAGATATGAAAAAAATAAAGAATATACACGAAACCCGTATGCGAACGCACGCAGAACATCTTGCGCACACGTTAAATCTCGTTCCGCTTTTCGTAAGAGTAGGCCATGGTGTGCCGGTGGGAACAGGTGACGAATATTACACACACATGCACTTCGCCCAAAAAATGTTGACAATGGTCAAACTGCTGACCGCTGAACATTAATGGAAGAAAGAAAAAAAGAAAGAAAGAGGAAAGTAGCAAAAAGTCAGCTTGATTTTGTATTTTGTATTTTATACCACTTTATGTCACAGCAGATTTCTCTGCGTGGAATTCGGGCTGCTCTCCCCGGGGAGAGCGCGTCATCGCCACAAGTGCAGCGCCTACCCATTTTTTTTCTGCTGCATGCAGCTGTATTTGTTTCCCTATCAGAGTGGCTTTTAAAAATTATTATTATTATTATTATTATTATATTATTATTATTATTATTATTATTATTATATATTTACATAATTTTTCTAGGGTCAACCCCCTTGTTGGCGTGGGTTCTTTTACGTGCGCTAAATAATGATGTGTAACACAGGGGACCTGAGTTTATGGTGTCATTGATGTGGTGATGATGATGTAGAGATGTGGATGGGGGGTTGTGCAGGTTGGTGTGGTGATGATGATGTAGAGATGTGGATGGGGGGTGGGGGTGCAGGTTGCTGTGGTGATGATGATGTGGAGATGTGGGAGGTGATGGTGCTGGGCAGCGGATGGTGCAGGTTGATGTGATGATGATGTAGAGATGTGGATGGGGGGTGGGGGGTGCAGGTTGATGTGGTGATGATGATGTAGAGATGTGGATGGGGGGTGGTGGGGTTCAGGTTGATGTGGTGATGATGATGTGATGATGACGTAGAGATGTGGATGGGTGGTGATGGTGCAGGGCAGCGGATGGTGCGGGTGATCCAGGTGCAGGCCACAGTGGTGCTGCTGG
>CM060316.1:2832020-2842020 GCA_030674155.1 Stramonita haemastoma | reverse complement strand
CAGGCTTGTGAAAAATAGTTTCTTTAGCTCAGAGTGCCAGAAAGGGGGGTGGGGTAGGGGTGGGGTACGGGAAAGAATGATGGGGGTGGGCAGAGAGGTGTAGTTGAGAGAAGGAAGGCGGTTGTTAAGATAATGTCCTACATGAACACAGAAGGTTTTGGATTTTGTTTTTTGGGGATGGTTTATATCTTTTATTTTATTGTTTTGAATATTTTGTTGTTGTTGAGTCAGTGCGCAAGAACTCGTCTGCGAAAAATAGAATATGTACATTAGTTAAAAGTTGTATTTTTTCCCAAAGCGTTGACTCAAGCAGTCTCAATGCACTGAAAGGAGGTACTATTTGAGTTCTTAGTTTATATATATCTATCTATCTATATTATCTATATATATATCTATATCTATTCTATCTATCTATCTAATATATATCTCTCTTCTCCTCTATATATATATATGTATGTATATATTATATCTATATCTATCTATACTATATCTATATCTATCTATCTATCTATCTATCTATCTATCTGTCTAATATATCTATATATATATTGTCTATATCTATCTATATCTATATCTTATGTGTGTGGGTGTGTGTGTGTGTGTGTGTGTGTGTGTGTGTGTTGTGTGTGTGTGTGTGTGTGTGTAATACATATACATATCCAAATATCTCTCTCTCTATAAAATGATACATAAATCACTTTTATTTAGCTTTCCTCCTCCTCCTCGTCGTCGTCGTCGTCGTCGTCCTCCTCATCGTCGTCGTCATCATCATCATCATCATCATCATCATCATCATCATCATCATCATCATCATCATCACACAACAGTAGTCCCCTGACCAAAGTGGTCATCGAAAGAACACACAGCATGTGTTGATGGATGAGCATTTTTCTCCAGGCTGGAGAAGGGGTTTGTTCCTGTGGGCCAGATTTCAGGATCACCTCTTGCCACACTGACTGTTGTTCCTGTGGCCAGATTTCAGGATTATCACCTCTTGCCACACTGACTGTTGTTCCTGTGGCCAGATTTCAGGATATCACCTCTTGCCACACTGACTGTTGTTCCTGTGGCCAGATTTCAGGATCAAACCCCTTGCCAACTGACTGTTGTTCCTGTGGGCCAGATTTCAGGATCACCTCTTGCCACACTGACTGTTGTTCCTGTGGCCAGATTTCAGGATCACCTCTTGCCACACTGACTGTTGTTCCTGGGGCCAGATTTCAGGATTTCACCTCTTGCCACACTGACTGTTGTTCCTGTGGCCAGATTTCAGGATCACCTCTTGCCACACTGACTGTTGTTCCTGTGGCCAGATTTCAGGATCACCTCTTGCCACACTGACTGTTGTTCCTGTGGCCAGATTTCAGGATCACCTCTTGCCACACTGACTCCTTGCTTCTGTGGTCACGCCACGAAATGCGTATAAGCTTTTTGAATGACTTCCTACCGAGGCTTGGATTTTCTGTTGAGTTCTGGAGTCAAGGTCCTGCTTTCACACTCGCACATCTACGTGGTGTGCTCAGCTTTTCCATGGCGGAGGTTGCAAGAGCTAGTCTGATCTTTCCTTCAGCTTCGGGGCGGCCATCTTTGGGTCAGTGCACAGCCAAGATATTTGAAGGAGTTTTCTTCTTGAAGTTGTAGTTGTCTTTATGATGCTGACTGTAACGTCACTGGTGCTGTTACCATGATCTTCTTTTAGCTAAAGATCCATCTGTCCATAAGATAAACAAGTTATTAATCGGCCAAGTACTTAATTAGACAGTCAGTCAGCCAGTAAAGTAAGACAAGGAAGCAATTGGTCAATCAATTAACTAGTTACTCGGTCAGTCGGTCAATCAGCTAGTCAGGTGGTCCTTTGGTCAGTCGATTGGTTAGTTTGTAAATCAATCAACACAGTCAACCAGCGAACTAACAAAATAATAAATTAAAGACTTTTCATAGGACAAAGGCAGGCAACATAGTTTAAAAGCAAAGTCACAAAGGAGAAATCTTTTTAAGCAGTGAAAAGTCACCTCATGGTTTGAGTCTTGCCAAAGGAACCAGACCATCCTGCTAGTTTTGAGACACTGCTAGGAAATAATGTAACAAGTCAAAAGGCTTGCCCCACAGATGGACAATAATGTATCCACATCTCTTCACAGGGTCACTCAGAAACCATGTGACATCAAAGGGATGACTCGGCGCAGGCTGAGAAAAAAATCCATCTTTGTTGCTCCCTATTATCAAACTTCTATCATGCACACAGAAACACACAGACAAGTCTGATGACGACAGTTCTCCAAGGTAAGGTTGAGGGCAGAAGGAAAAGAGGCAGACTTCAACATCCTACATTGCCAACATCACTGAGATCAGTGGTCTGGGAGGGCTACAGGAGATGGTAGAACTCAGCAGAGACAGAGAAAGATGGTGAACCCTGGTGGTATTGTGTGGAGCTCCTACTGAAGACAGCGGTGATGGAGACAGTTGAGTTTTTGATCAGATTAAAAAAAAACTGCTTAGCTCTCTCTCTCTCTCTCTTCTCTCTCTCTCTCTCTCTCTCTCTCTCTCTCTCTCTCTCTCTCTCTCTCTCTCCTCTCTCTCTCTCTCTCTCCTCTCTCTCTCTCTCTCCTCTCATATAACTGGCAAACCAAATGCACAAAAGGTTTGATTCATAACTGATCAAAGAAGCAAAACACACGTTATTCTATTCACAAAAATATGATGTCTAGGGAAAATTGTGGAAATCATGCACATCAATTACGTGTCGAATCATAACAGTTTTTCAATATACATCTTGAATTAGCATTGTCTTCCTTTTATTAATAGAGTGAAAAATATATCTTGACAAATTGTGCCTGTACTCATCATTTGTTGCTTTGAACAAATCGGGCAATGGTACGTTGATACACCCACTTAAGAACTTTTCTCTTAAGCCAGTGTATATGCAACATTCCCAAAGAAAGTGGGCTTCATTTTCAACTTTCGTTTTACAAAAAGGACATATTTTTTCTCGATCATTCTCACTATATCTATATATATTATTATTAAGGGGTAGAACATTAAATCTTGCTTGTGTGATTGCTACTCGAAAGCAGTAGACATCAATAGAGTTTATATACTGCTCTTTTACAAAAATACTTTTAAATGATCTGTAATGGTCATACCTATCTTTATCTCTTATAGTCCCATCCCATTCTTGAATGAACATATCTACTAATCTTTGCTTAAACATACCTAAGAAAAGTTTTACATCCCCAACACCTTGTTGCATCCAAACAATGTTAAAACCGGTTTCACACAAAATTTCCCTTATTTTTGAAATCCAGCAGTATTTACCATTTTTATCTAGCTCTAACAGCATGCAGTAAGCATTATATGGTATTCTGCTTTGATCTATTTGCAATAGTTTTAACCAGTACTTAACAGTTCTTGTACATGAATTGACATAAAGTGGATATCTACCTAAATCTCCGTATACCATCTTATTGGGTGTTCTTACAGGTACTCCTAAAAATCTTTTACATGCCATCAAATGAATTTTCTCGATGTGTTCTAGTCTGTTTGTGCCCCATATTTCTGATGAATACAATAAAATTGGCTGAATCTTAGTATCGAAAATCTTGAAGAAGGTACTAGCATTCATCTCTTTATACCTGTGAAAGACTTTATTTAACTGAACCACTGCCTTCCTTCCCTTCGTAACTAAATGCTCTGTACCTAATTTACAGCTAACCTTTGATGTAAAACTGAACCCTAAATAGCAATACTGATTTACAACTTCTAACCTAATACCATTGTAATACCATTGCTCCTGTTTTGACAGAAATCCACCTTTCCTAAAGACCATCACCTTCGTTTTATTAATGTTAACACTTAACTGTAAATCATTACAGCAGTCTTTCAAAATTGATGCTGCAAACCTCCTGGGGTTGTTGAAAATAGTGCAACATCATCTGCAAACAACAGAATAAAAATATCCATGATATTAGGTAGCAACTGAACCCCATGTTTTCCTTTTTCATTGATAACATCAGCTAGCTGGTTGATAAATATTGAAAACAATGTGGGGCTCAGAACACAACCTTGCCTGACTCCTACTGGACATTGGAAAAAATCTGATAACTGGCTATTCGTTCGGATACAAGATAATAAGGAGCTATACATGGCTGATAGTGAAGCAAGAAATTTTCCCTTTATCCCCTGACTTTTTATACAGTTCAAAAGTTTATCATGTTTAATCGAGTCAAAGGCTTTTTTGAAATCAACAAAAGCAACATACAGTTTTTGACCTTTCTTGGACATACACTTCTGGACAATTGAATATAAATTGGAAATGTATTGTGGTCCATGGCCAATGTACATTAAATCATTTCAGTGTTCAGTGTTCAGTGTTCAGTGTTCTCTCTCTCTCTCTCTCTCTCTCTCTCTCTCTCTCTCTCTCTCTCTCTCTCTCTCTCTCTCTCTCTCTCTCTCTCTCTCTCTCTCTCCTCTTGTTACAATTTATTTCCAGATAATTATTTTCTCTCTTCTTTTGTGAAGTAAGAGCATGTTCTCGATCTTTTTTATGTTTGTGAAATTGTGATTTGTTTCTTTTTACTTTGTCTCGGTTTTCTTTCATGTACTTTTTATACTTTCTTTTTTCGTCTAGTATTTCTGTTATCATTTTTCTTCCTTTGTTTTTTGTCATATATAATTTTTTTACCTTTTCTTTGTTTTGTTGCTAACTTTTTGTTTTCTTTTTTAAATTCCTTTTCTCTTCTGACTGTATCCTTGGTTTTTTTTATTTGGTAAATAAAGACAAGAATAAGAACATGATAGCCATTACTCATGGTGCGCACGTGTGCTGGTGTGTTGTGTGTGTTGTGTGTGTGTGTGTGCGCGCACACGCGTGTGAGTGCGTAGGTGCGCGTGCGCGCACACGTGCGTGCGCGCGCACACGTGCATGTGTCGCGCACACGCACGCATAGGTGTTTATATCCATGAGTGCATCCAAAGCTATGCATATTTGAGCATTCATGCATGTCGGCATCCAACACCTGCCTGTATGCATGCAAAACATACATACGCATACACATGCAGAATTAAATTAAAAAAAAAGACACAGAAGCCATGATGTGTCCTTGCCCATTTTCTTCATCTAAAAATCCATCCATGTTGCTGGAGTCAGTTACGGAAAATAATCACGTGTCTTTGAGAGTTCCTCAACACCCAGGAGACGTCCACAGAATGAAATGAGCACCTCTCTCTGTCTCTGTCTGTCTGTCTGTCTGTCTCTGTCTGTCTGTCTTCTGTCTCTTTGTCTGTCTGTCTGACTGTCTTACTTTTATCTCTCTGTCTGTCTTTCTGTCTCTGTCTGACTTCTCTCTTGTCTTCTTTCTGTTCTCTACTTCTATTCTCTCTCTGTCTCTGTCTGCCTCTATCTGTGTCTGTCTTCTGTCTGTCTGTCTGTCTGTCTGTCTGTCTGTCTGTCTGTCTGTCTGTCTGTCTGTCTGTCTGTCTGTCTGTCCTTCTCTCTTCTCTCTCTCTCTCTCTCTCTCTCTCTCTCTCTCTCTCTCTCTCTCTCTCTCTCTCTCTCTCTCTCTCTCTCTGGGAGAGAAACCCTACAAGGCCCCTCGCTTTACCCAGTAGTTCAGGCAGCTGTATCAGTCATTAAAGAAGGAGGGAGCCAATCCCTCACCCTCTGTCTCCACTTGCCTCAGAAATGACACGATGCAATTCACAAAATGTCAGCCACTGTCTGCCCGTCTGTCGGCAGCTCTCAGTGCATCTAAGGTTAATATCAGAATTAGACGAGGAAGGCAGCAGAGGCTGTAGCCCAGTGGCTAAGACCTTTTGATTTTACTTTTTTTTACTTTCTTCTTCTTTTCTTTTTTCTCTTATTTTATCTATTTTCTATTATTCATTTATCTATCTTTTATATCGAGAATAAGAATAAGCATTCATGTGCTTTTTTACGTCAGTCGCCGTGTGTATGCAGTTTTTAAAATCTTGTCATCTGTTCCCACTGGCACGCAATGGCCTACTCTTACGAAAAGCGGAACAGGATTTAATGTGTGCGCAAGATGTTCTGCGTGCGTTCGCACACGGGGCCTCGGTTTACAGTCTCATTCGAAGGACTTTTGGGGAGTAGTGGAATCTGCACTGATGTTAACTCCAGAGGAAAGCCATCGACGGGTCGAACTGGTGTCAATGGAGCGCAAGTTGACACGGCTTGTCCCACTCCTGGTCATGATGGTCAATCTCGCAGGTCATGTTATGAAGGGGTGGCTAGCTGGTGTCAGTGGCTTGATTTCTAGTGACTTATACACTGAGAATCAAATCTAATGCACGTAGATCCGATCATGCAGGTGCGGGTACGATGAAGATATGATTATATTCCTCTTCAGGCTTGTGTGATTGCAATCTTTATCTGTTCAAACGATCAGGGTCTATTAAGATGTTCCAGGATGATGAATGATTTGATTATGAGCATGGAATATTTGTACTTAATGCTGATGATAATATTGTGCTAGGGTTGGACTTTACAATTTAGAGTTTTAGATACGAATCGTACATATTCTAAGACTTTGACTGTCAGCGCTGCTGTAATTAGAGTTGTGTGAATCCCAGTTCCGGATGTCTGCAGCGAGTTGGCAGCGGGCAGTAGAGGCCTGGATGTATAAAAGGGTTTGCTCGGGAGGAGAAGTCAGGAAAGTAGAGAAGAGAGAGGAGGGATTCACGGGCTGGTGTTTGCGCAGTAAGGGGCCTGGACTGTATATATACAAGGGGCTGCCTTCGCGTGGCAGAGAAGGGGAGTCCACAGCAAATGCTAGGATCGAGTAGGGGAGGCAATGCGGACTGTAGATTTAGGGTTTGTTGTTTTTTTCTAGAAGATGGGAGAAAAATTGAAGGATAGAAGAAAAGTTATGAGAACTATGAAAGTGATTAGTTGATGAAAGTTGTGTTTAGTGAGCGTATAGAATTTTGGTTAAATCCGTGGTATGTTAGAAAGGAGTTTTCTTGTTTGTTTTTATTGGAATTTTGTACTGGAAACAATACTGTTTTGAAGTAGATTAGTGAATAAAGAAATACCTGATCCTGAGTCGTGTGTGCTCTGTTAGATGTGATTCCGAGAGGTAGGGGAGCAACTCTTGCATTCAGTCAGCGTTATACGTCCACTGGAGTGTCTTCAAAAAAAGAGTTTGTTCTCAGACAATAACGTAACAATCCTACTTGTCTATGTCTTAAACTTTGTTTCATGCAAAACTGTTTTTTTTTTTTTGTATTTGCCAGTTATTTTTGTAAAGTAGGGGACGAAATTCCCCTAGGTACTCCTATAATGATTTGAATCAAATGAAGAAAAATCCATAAATGAAGCTGGAAAAGTTTACTTTTGATTATTTGAATATTAGTCTGAAACGAAATATTAAGATAAAGCTGTATGTTATGATAATGCTGGTGATGATGATGATTGATGATGATGATGATGATGATATAATGATGATGATGAAGTAATAATGATGATGATGATGATGATGATGATAATGACGATGATGATGATAATGATGATGATCATCATCATTGTTAGAAAGAAAATCTTTAAAATGATTACCAAATACAAATGCAACAACTGAAAGAGACTTCCTAAAAGGGTTAGATACTTTTGCGTGCACTAATGAATTCACAGTAGCCGTTGAGCTATTCAGTCTTTAGGTCTATTGAAAAAATCCCTCTGAAAAAGATAGACATGACTGTGAATGAAGAAGAATAATATACATTCTGTTTGAAACTACAAGTTACAGGATCACCCCATCCCTTAAACATGAGGAAAAAGCAAGGAAGGAAGGAAGGAAGGAAAACACTTCTGTGACATTAAAGAGCTTTACAGCAACTCAATTTATCCTAGAAATCAGCCTTTCTTTCTTCCTCCGCATTTTGACCCCCCCTCCCTCACTCTCCCCCTCCCTCACTCCCCCCTCTCTCTCTGTCTCTTGAAAGTCTTCTTTCTTTATTCTTTATTCCTTTCCCCAATCATTTCTGCCCCCATGTTTCAGTTTAAAAAGAAACAATTGGAATGGCCTTGCTATCTTCGTGTTCTCCCTTTCTATTTTTGATGTTTTCTTTTTCTGCCTCCCTTTCATATCCTTTCTTCAACCCTTTTTATATTCTTACTTCAGCTTACAAAGAGGCAGATCTGGATCAGGTTGAAAGCTCCCTCCTGGAGTTCAAATTTCCTGCAATTATTCCGCGAAACGTTACGGCAGGTGACAATGGCCCTTTCGCTTCCATTGCACAGCCAGTTTTCAGGCCGGTGAAAAATGGCTTTCCTTCCCCGGCAAAGAAAGCTGAAGGAGGGAGAGGAGAGAGGAGAAGAATAGGGGTGGGGTGAGGGGGAAGGTTCTTGTGAAAGGGAGAAGGCTGTTGTTGTTAAGATGATGTCATGGATATCTATAGAGGGTTTTTTCTGGTTTTAACTGTTGTTTGGTTTTATTTCATTTTTATTTCTTCTTGTTGAGTAAGTGCAAAAGAAATCGTGTTATTTTATTTTTTATTTATTTTATACCACTTTATGTCACAGTAGATTTCTCTGTGTTAAATTCGAGCTGCCCTCCCCGGGGAGGGCGCGTCGAAAACAAGTGCAGCGCCACCTATTATTGTTTTCTTTTTCCTCTTTGCAACTGTATTTGTTTTCTCTACCAGAGTGGCTTTTTTCTTCAAACTTTTGCCGGGGACAACCCTTTTGTTGCCGTGGTTTCTTTAACTGCGCTAAATTATGATATATAACACACATAACCTCGGTTCATTATCTCATCTAAAAGACTAGCACCCAAACCATCACTCATGGTCTAATGAATGGGGGGAAAGTTTTTGGCCCAAACGGGATTCGAACCACAGCATACTTTCGACCCAGACTTTTCGCTTTTTAGGCAGGCGCGTTACCTCTAGACCACCCATCCACACCGATTGTGTAAAATGAAGCCTGGCCATCAACGTTGGTTCTTTTTTCATTTATTACATTGAACAGTATGGTGTAAAGAACCAATCCTTTCATTCCTGGTTTGTTTCTGTTATACAATCTGTCAATGCCTGAATGGCTAACGATCTTATTTTGTCAGGATTACATAATCATAACTCACGCCTCTTATTAGCTGATTGATTGACTGACTGGCTGACCAAGGAATTATTTTGTATTTTGTTCATCATAGTTAATTAGTTCATAGGTAAAAGACTGACTCATTTATTTACTTTACCCAAAGGGGATGTCAGGGGCCTGTCAGTATAAATAGCATCTCCACCTTCTGGAAATTTTCTGTTAGGAACTCCCTCTTTTCTATCTCTCTCTTTGTTTCTGCCTTGTTCCTTTGCATCCTGTTACTTCTTTCTTGTCTATTTTCTGCCTTCTTGGTCCGTTCTCCTGCCCTTTTCTACCCCGAAAAACTTAAAGAGAACAACTCCCTCCCACGCCCGAAGTCGGGTGTTTTGAGCCTGACTTGTCTGTCAGGTGCTTATCGGCAGCGCAACACATTTTTGATCATATGACAGACAACAATATTTGCTGTCAGAGCGTTCGAAAATTCTTTTACTGATACATTATTCATTTTTTTAAACTTATAAATCTCTCAGTCATTCTGCAAAGCAAGAAATCAGCCAGCCAGCCAGTCAGCCAGTCAGCCAGTCAGTCATCCAGTCAGCCAGCCAGTCAGCCAGTCAGCCAGTCAGTCATCCAGTCAGCATCCAGTCAGTCAGTCAGCCAGCAGCCAGCCAGCCAGTCAGTCAGTCAGTCAGCCAGTCAATCATCAGTCAGTCAGTCAGCACAGCCAGCCAGCCATCAGTCAGTCAGTCAGACAGTCAATCAGTCAGTCAGTCAGCAGTCAGTCAGTCAGTCAGTCATCATCAGACAGTCAGTCAGTCAGACAGTCAGTCAGTCGTCAGTCATCATCAGTCAATCATCAGTCATCAGTCAGTCAGTCAGTCAGTCAGTCAGACAGTCAGACAGTCAGTCGTCAGACAGCAATCAGTCTTCAGTCAGTCAGTCAGACAG
>CM060316.1:2819520-2824520 GCA_030674155.1 Stramonita haemastoma | reverse complement strand
GTGCGCGCGCGCGTGCGTGCGTGCGTGCATGCGTGCGTGCGTGTGTGTGTGTTTCTCTTAAGAAGAAGAATTGCGAAGAAGAGTTGCAAAGAAGAAAAAGAATTGTGAAGAGGAAGAAGAAGAAGAAGAAGAAGAAGAAGAAGAAGAAGAAGAAGAAGAAGAAGAAGAAGAAGAAGGTGAAGAAGAAGGTGAAAGAAGAAGAAGAAGAAGAAGAAGAAGAAGAAGAAGAAGAAGAAGAAGAGAGAAGAAGAAGAAGAAGAAGAAGAAGAAGAAGAAGAAGAAGAAGGAGAAGAAGAAGAAACTATTTTCCTTCGGGCATGCTGCATATTGCTACATCCACTCCCTTCTTGCCACCCTATCATCCATTCCATTGGATGCTGTGTGTTGTTGACAGGGAAAACAACAATAACAACAGGAGCTTCCATACACAGAGAAAACAATAACAACAACAGCTATTTACATACACAGAGAAAACAACAACAACAGGACTATTTACATACACAGAGAAAAACAACAACAGAGCTATTTACATACACAGAGAAAACAACAACAACAGGAGCTATTTACATACACAGAGAAAACAACAACAACGGGAGCTATTTACATACACAGAGAAAACAACAACAACAGGAGCTATTTACATACACAGAGAAAACAACAACAGCAGGAGCTATTTACATACACAGAGAAAACAACAACAACAGGAGCTATTTACATACACAGAGAAAACAACAACAACAGGAGCTATTTACATACACAGAAAAACAACAGGAGCTATTTATATACACAGAGAAAACAACAATGGCTATTTACATACACAGAGAAAACAACAATGGCTATTTACATACACAGAGAAAACAACAGGAGCTATTTACATACACAGAAAAAACAACAGGAGCTATTTACATACACAGAGAAAACAACAACAACAGGAGCTATTTACATACACAGAGAAAACAACAGGAGCTATTTACATACACAGAAAAACAACAGGAGCTATTTACATACACAGAGAAAACAACAATGGCTATTTACATACACAGAAAAACAACAGGAGCTATTTACATACACAGAGAAAACAACAACAACAGGAGCTATTTACATACACAGAGAAAACAACAATGGCTATTTACATACACAGAGAAAACAACAACAACAGGAGCTATTTACATACACAGAGAAAACAACAACAACAGGAGCTATTTACATACACAGAGAAAACAACAATGGCTATTTACATACACAGAAAAACAACAGGAGCTATTTACATACACAGAAAAACAACACAGGAGCTATTTACATACACAGAGAAAACAACAACAACAGGAGCTATTTACATACACAGAAAAAACAATAACAACAGGAGCTATTTACATACACAGAGAAAACAACAACAGCAGGAGCTATTTACATACACAGAGAAAACAACAACAACAGGAGCTATTTACATACACAGAGAAAACAACAACAACAGAGCTATTTACATACACAGAGAAAAACACAACAACAGGAGCTATTTACATACACAGAGAAAACAACAGGAGGCTATTTATATACACAGAGAAAACAACAAAGGCTATTTACATACACAGAGAAAACAACAACAGGAGCTATTTACATACACAGAGAAAACACAACAACAGGAGCTATTTACATACACAGAAAAACAACAATGGCTATTTACATACACAGAGAAAACAACAACAACAGGAGCTATTTACATACACAGAGAAAACAACAACAACAGGAGCTATTTACATACACAGAGAAAACATCAATAGCTATTTACATACACAGAGAAAATAACAATAGCTATTTACATACACAGTTGTGTTCTGCTAGGTGGCTAGTTTGTCCACCTTTAGGAAAGCAACACTTCTCATTAATTTAGACACTTACACCTGGGAATTCCTGACGCATTCTCTCTCTTCTCTCTCTCTCTCTCTCTCTCTCTCTCTCTTCTCTCTCTCTCTCTCTCTCTCTCTCTCTCTCTCTCTCTCTCTCTCTCTCTCCTTCCTCTCCTGTTCTTCTCCTCTCCTCACTTTTCTTCCTTATTTTTGTTGTGATGTAAATGTACCTTTCTCACTTGCTCTAGGAGAAAAAATGTCGAGTGTCTCTTTATCTTGATATTTCTGTACGTATATGTGATAGAACGAACTTATGTGAACAGTGTGCTCTTTAGTGTATCGATGTCTGTGTCTGTTTTGGCGCTAGTTAGTGCCAGTTAACGTGTCTGGATGTCCCCTCTTACTTATTTTGTATTGAAGATGCAGAATGCACCCTGGCTATAGTCCTACTTTGGGCTTCATTTGCTTCATAGGATTTTCTTGGCACATAAAAGTTAGCAGCTAAAAGGGGGGGGGGGGGGGGGGGGGGGGGGGAGACGAAAAAGACGCAGATTTTCTTTTCTTGTTGTCAGTGTGTGTGAGGAGTTCTTATTTCAACCAGGCATGCATCTAAAGGAACAGTCATAGATTTCTTCCGCAGAAAATTAAAGTGGAATCCATAGAAACCTTGCATGCTTCATTTTCTTGATCGGCAAAGAAATGAAGGAGGGAGTCAGATTTCTAGGGTGTCATTTTCCCATATAACACTGTAACGTACATGATAACAAAGACATTGGCTGAACGTTTACAGTTCCTGACGACTACGTCAGAAGAGGCGGCACAGTGGAAAGAGTCCCTGCCCTCTCCACAAAACAGGTCTGCGGAGTACCGTTAAGAGTGGCCTTTTGAGGAGTTGTGCTGGTTACCTCGCCTACATACCCTCCACCTTGTCACTCCATGTGCCTAATGTGTAGTAAACATTAATCGGCTTAAATCTGACGTCGAACTAAAGGTAAAAAGGTAAAGATGTCCCATAACCTATGTGGTCGTGGGGGAGTGAGGCGTCAGAGACCGCAGCTTCTCTAGGGGCCAGCATATTGAGGGCGGCGCCCATCTCATCTCCCTCGCTGTTTTACCTTCCCTGTCCCTAAAGAGCGCAGGCACCCAGTTACAGCTGGATGAACTGGGGAACTGTACTGAAGCCAAGGAGCGCAAACGGTCACCCATCCAATTGGTAACCACGCTCGATGCTGCTTAACAGTGTCTGGGGGAAAGCAAGCGCTCAGACCACTGAGCTATCCCGTACCCTACGACGTTGAACTAATGAGATCTGAATTTCAAGTTGACAACTTATTAGGATTATTACTGTATGCATGCTCATTATTGTGATGTTCCTGGCTAGGTACTAAGAGCGACAGCATTGTTTTTTAAAACAGGAAAAAAATGATTGCACAAAAACCCCGAATTTTTTCAGAGAAAAATTACACAGTCCTAGAATTTTCCCCTGCAGATATAGAATTACGATCTATAGAAATGCTGCACAATTCTTTTTCTTCATGGAGACAGAAATGAACGAAGGAGTCAGATTTCTATGCCAATGTTCCTGGTGACAATCACGGACATCCAAACCAAGATATTGGCTGTTTATGTTCTTGACCACAAAGACAGAAGAGATGAATGGCACAGTGGTCAGAGCACTGCATTCTGCACACACACAGACACTACATTAAGCACAGCCCGGGGTATGTAGCTGCTGTGAGGATTGTGTTGGTTATCGCCAGTACACTCCGCCAGGACACTGGAATATCCCTAGCGTGTACACAACACTGATCTGATGTGGAACTAATGAGAAGTTGGTTTGAAAATAGTTAGCATGACTTATCCGCTTGTCATACCATGTAGGGACAGGTAGATGACAGGAGATGAGATGGGCGCCGCTCTCAACATGCTGGCCCCTGGAGAAGCTAAGGTATCTGATGCCTCACTCCCCTACGACCACATAGGCTATGAGACAGCTTTACCGTTTACCTTAAGTTCGACGTCAGATTTGAGCCGATTAATGTTTACTACACGTCGGGGACATTCCAGTGACAAGATAAGGACGACCCGGGCTCGATTCCCGTTCGAGGGGATTTTTCTCCTGGAGTTCACATCAGTGCTGACTCCACTCCCCCAAAAAGTCCTTCGGACGAGACTATAAACCGAGGCACCGTGTGCGAACGCACGCAGAACATCTTACGCACACGTTAAATCCTGTTTCACTTTTCGTAAGAGTAGGCCATTGTGTGCCGGTGGAAACACATGACAAGATTTACAAAACTGCATACACACTGGGACTGGATATAAAAAAACAGAAGCGTGCTTATTTCCATTATCCTCGAAATAAAAGAATAAAATAAATAAATAAAAACAAAACTAGGGGGAGCCAGGCAGGACAACAGGAACAGACATCACCGTGTTAGCCCTCACCCCAGAGAAGCTGAAGTCTCCTGCACCGCTCTCTTCCCAGCCTCCGTGGTGGGGCCTCTGTGCCTTTCACCAGGACATGGAGGCCAGCTGGTATTCGGGAGTCATCCGGATGAGACTATATACCTAGGCCAAGTGTGCGAACGCACGCAGAACATCTTGTATATACGTTAAAAACCCGCTCCGCCTTCGAAAGAGCAGGCCACTGTGTGTCGGTAGAGGCGGATGGACCCCCCAAAAAAACACACACACAAAAAACCCCAACAAAAAACAAAAACAAAATAAAACAAGAAAACAAACAACCACCAAAACAAAACAAAAAACCCAACCAAAAAAAAAACCAGCATGCACACAGGTGTTGTGTTTCAGACACCATCCCTGAGAAAAAATCAGGGAGTTGGAGTCCCCAGGGCGGCTCGGGGCTGTGTATGGCAACGTTCTGGCGGCTCCTGCAACGGCACTGGAACCATGCGTATCGGTCATTGCCTTTCAGGTCATTCATGGAGTCGATTAGTGGGAGTGGATGGAGGGTAACAGCTTGCCTCCATGTATACCAGCTTGCGCTCTAAGCTTAGCGTATACATAGTCTTCTGAGACGACGGTTGTCTCCTGGAGGCGTGCCCCTGCTCAGTTATAGTTTGCCTGTTTGTTTCCTTCATCAGCACACACACGGCTGAGGAACAGAGTCCACGGGATTCCAACTGCAAT
>CM060316.1:2782020-2817020 GCA_030674155.1 Stramonita haemastoma | reverse complement strand
AGCAGGAGAGAAGAGAGAGAGAGAGAGAGAGAGGAGAGAGAGAGAGAGGAGAGAGAGAGAGAGACAGAGAGACAGAGAGAGAACAGAGAGACAGAGAGAGACAGAGACAGAGAGAGATAGAGAGAGAGACAGAGACAGAGACAAAGACCGAGAGTTAAAAAAGGAAGAAAGAGGCAGCAATGATCTGACTACATTAGCCAGTGTAAGTCTGTGACTGAAGCCGAATTCATTTGCGTAAGTAATTGCCTATTGAGGATTACCGGTCTGACATCGACCCAGCTGCTGGTCCTGAGACGAGGAACTTCAACCCCCTGGCTTGGATTTGTCTGTGAGACTTGCAGGGATGGCCTACCAGCCATAGCCACTCGCTGTACCGGCAGTGTTTCCAACCTGAGCAGGGGCTATAGTTAATAAAACAGTACTCGTCTAGTCTCCCTGCTGATGGCAAGGAATTCTGGAATTTCAGCTTGTCTTTCAGCTTTTTTGAAGTGTCAATAATTCTAGTTTTTTTTCTTTTTTTCTTTTTCCTTTTATTTTTTCATTTATTATTATTTTTTTTTATAGCTATCTCGTCTTCTGTGACGTTTCTGTCCTGCTGTTCACATGCCCCCCCTCCCTCCCCCCTCCTCCCCCCCTCTCCTCTCTCTCTCTCTCTCTCTCTCTCTCTCTCTCCCCATCCATACCAAGATTCATCATGTCGCAACCTTGGGGTCGGATGTCCATGGGGAGACTATTCAGGTTGCCGTAGGGCCGCCAGCTTCAGAAGTCCTGCACTGCTGCTGGGTACTTTTAATAGTGTTCAGTAGTGCCTGTTCTGAGCTAACATACCCAGGACTGCCTCTACTGACAAAAGTAACAGCTCAGTTGTAGATCCACACTGAGTAAGACGCCCATCTGAGGAGGTAGTGACCACTACAACATCCACCAACGACCTTTTTCCGTGAGCCTTCAGTCCGTAAGGCTCTGACATAAACTTTCTGAAGGGACAGAAGTGGATCTGGAAACAACTGAGGTCACCTTGAGTCTAGAGCCACTGGGGCTACTGAATCACACAGTTTTTCTTTTATTGCAATGTGATGAATGGAAAAAGGGATGATGTAAAATGCTCCCATGGAAGTGCATATGCTCTGAGTCAAAGTCCAATTTTTATTTCCAGATAGTACATTGAATAATCATTGATTTGCTTTTCTCACGAGACTATTTGACAGTTTTATTGTAGGCTTTCTATGATATGTCAGACAGCAACCAAGCCTAAGTGATGTGGGACACCCGTAGTTTTGGTCAGGTAATTTGAGCAAAACCCCGAAAGACACCTCTGCAAAGTGGATGCAGCTCGATATGTGTGGTCCCAGTCATCCCAAGGAGCCCATAGGAAAGTCACACTATAGGTTGGATCAGATCGTAGTTCCAAAAAATCTTTCCCAATGTCATTAACAAATGTCAGAAAACATCAAAATAGGAAAGAAAAACCGAGCGAAACCGTATTATGCTAAAACGAAAACGTCAGGTAATTATGGTATATAATAATCATTAGTATTGTGACCAGTTCACACGTCTGTTTTAGCTTATTGTCTGACTGTCCCAATATTGATTAATTTGCAAAATTACTCATTGATATCTTCAGAGTCATGCATTTTTCAGAACGATCATTCTAGATGATCATCAGAAGTAAAACAATGTGATATTCTAGGCTATTAAAAGTACCTAAACTTTCTGAGATTATCTTGATCTAAAACTGTTTTTACATGAGAAGTCTTTAATTTTTTCATAGAATTGTTTTAAATCTACTCAGTTTGATGTGTATATTAGTCTGTGTTTGCTTTTTACTGTCAGTTGGCCAATCTTTTAGCCTGAAGAAGGTTTGAAATAAACCGAAAATTTGCTCCACCAGACACTTGGGTGTTGTGTCTTTATTTGTCTGCTTGTATCTAAAACTGTTGATGAAAACTGCCACAGGAAGTAATGCAAAACCCAACCTAGGATTTCAGGTGTCTAAAACCAGATCACAGTCTGAAAAAAAAAAACCCCAACCCTTTCACAATTCACTTTAAATTTTATCAACCGGCATAACTGTTGTGGCACAACAGAACACAACCATTCTACACTTTCTGAATGATTGCTCATTTGTTAATGGTATCTCATACATGTTCAGTACAGAATCTATGTTTGACCAGACATTCTTAGGACTTGGATGTCGCACTCTGAAACTGACCATAGTTCTCTAAACACAGTACCTTTTAGCAACTTACTGTGGTAAGAACTTTTGTTTCTAAAACTGCAGACTTTGCTGTAACTGGGATACCGCGGCAGTGGAACAAGTGCTAATGTTAGCACAGGAAGACGAGAGTCTGGCATTGCTCAGACGGCAGAGGACCCACACTGCATCACAGACCTGACAGCCAGGAAGCACTTTGAACTTGCTGTTTTTCTTCTCCAACTTCAGGCTTTCAGGTCTGCAGACACTCCTGACTCCGCCAACAGAGACTGCTTCTGATGTGAGACTGGTAATCTGGACAATGTAAAAATTCAATCGGGATTCTGAATTACTCACCCCTTTCAGTTCCATCATGTTAGTCAGGTGATCATTAATCTTGTCTGTGTCTGTGAACGATTACTCCCCTGAATCCCTGTCTCTCGCTTCCAATTTGTCTCTTTGGGAAGGTAGATAACTTGTCCTCTCTGTCTGCTTAATCAGGTGATCAGTGTCTACCTCTCTCAATTATTTTTCTCCAAATCGATGGTGCTGGGCAGACGCCTTGGCACAGTAATTGGTGCACTGGACGACCCACTGCAAAGTCACAGGTTTCAGTCTCCGGTCAGACACCTCATTTAGTTACACTTTCCACATTCTGGCTCACTGCTAATCATGGATGAGTGTGATAGGGAATGAGGGGAAAAACCGGATCACACAGTAAAATGGCGACTTCACTACGGTTTCTGCATTTCTTCTGTCTTTGATTTTTTCTGTCAGAGCCGTGTTCTTACACAGCCACACACAGACAGACAGACACAGACAGACAGGCAGACACAGACAGACAGGCAAAATTAAAGCAGAAATAAAAGATAAAGAACAATGAATAAATAAAAATAAGCAAATAAAAAATAAATAAAGAAAGAACATTCACAAAGACACACACCACACACACATTAACACACACACACACACACACACACACACACACACACACACACACACACACACACACACACCCACACACACACACACACACACACACACACACACACACACTAACACACAAACCACACACACACACACACACACACACACACACACACACACACACACACACACACACACACACACACACACACACACACACACACACGTAGAAGGAAAGAGGAGAGCGCCCCTAGCGTTAGTTATGAAGATCTCCCATCCATCAGCAGACACTAAACGCCTTGACACGAACTCATCGCATGCATAAAACAGGACAGGAAATTGAAACCAAAGCCATCCTATCACCACAACACGAAGGGTCACTAGATGTGAGACTCCTTTATCGATTTTACAGCTAGCCCGAAGATGGTATATGGTGACATACAAGAGTTTAAGGTTTGAGAAGGCAAAACAGGAATACAAGTTTGTTTTCTTTTCTGTGTGGTGCCAGTTCAATACTGATCATTTCTCAGATTTGAAGAAGACGCAGCAGTGCTAAAAAAAAAGAACCAGATTTTAAAGAGACACTTATGTGAAATGAACAAGCCCCATATGCATTTTGCAAATATTTTGATTTTGGTCCTACATGATTTGTTAGTTTTGGATTTCTTTTTTGTTTGTTGCTGTTTTGTTTTGTTCCTTGGCTAGAGCTCCGAGGGTTCATCAATGGTGAGATTGTGTGTATATGTCCATTTCTGCACACCATGAAGGTAGCTGCATTCCGATTTTAGGGATGATGTCGAAACGTGAAACCAGTTGCATACGCTCTTAATTTTGTCATCCGTTCCTACCGGCACACAATGGCCCACTCTTCTGACGGATGCAATGGGTTTTAACGTACGCATAAGATGTTCAGTCTGTGTACGCTTGCACACGAGACCTTGGTTTATAGTCTCATCCGAAGGACTTTTGGGGAGTGGAGTCGGCACTGATGTTAACTCCAGGGGGAGAAATCCCCTTGAACGTGTGTGTACGCGTCTCGGTGTTAGCTCAAACCTGGGATCGATCCGGGGCCGAGAGATTGTGTGTACAGCACCATAACCACCAGGCCTTCCCGCCTCTGTTTCCTCTGAACCATGCAACAAGATCCTTCTTGTCCTTGAGGAACACAGGCACACTTAAAAAATCAGCAACACAACCAGAGTGCTTTCCATTAGCTTGTGTTCATGGAAATAATGAGTGTTTAACATGCCGAGGAGTTTCCTTCCCATCGAGACTATTTCAATGCTTCATACAAAGTAGCAGACACGCAGATGATAATGTTTAAAACAAAAAACATAGGGGCAAACAGTCACGATCACAGCAAAGAGAAGGCACAAATATTTGTTATCTCAGAGAGATTAAGGCAGGAGACAGAAAAAAGCCCGAAGAAGCAGACTTAAAAGAAAAGAAACAGACTGAAAAAAGATTGCAAGAAAGCTGGTCGATTGGAAATAAAAAGACTGGTAATTATTTCAGGACCACAAACGGATTGTACCCTGATTCTCACACAGCCCCCTACCATCAAAGGCAGACAGCATCGTCTGGTGAGCGCCAGAAGACGGAAGTAAAGACAAGAAAACCAGGAATTCACAGCACGTCTTTCCCTGCATACTTTTGAGTTTTGCTTTTTTCCTCTGCCCATCTGAGAACTATAGACTTTTCTTCTTGTACCGATGCTAGTAGGCCTACTGACCAGGTTTTAGCAACTCAAAGTGTAATACAATGAATGGGTTACCCTTTTATCTGTGTTGATCCTTCCAGAATCTTATAATGCAACTAGGTATCGAGGCATACATAATTATAATAATCATAGAGGAATCACGTTGTATGTTAAGAGCAGAAGATACTCTTAAATACTCCAAACTAAAATAGCGAACAGTTAAGTTGTGTCCACTCTACGGGTCAGAAAGAGGAAGAGAGGAATTATCTAAGTGTTAAAAAATATGAAAAGACAAAGTGCTTTGATGTGAAAGACAGACTCATACAACAACAAGAGAGAGAGAGAGAGAGAGAGAGAGGAGAGAGAGAGAGAGAGAGGAGAGAGAGAGAGAGGAGAGAGAGAGAGAGAGAGAGAGAGAGAGAGAGAGAGACAGAGACAGAAGACAGACAGACAGAGACAAGAC
The DNA here is from genome assembly GCA_030674155.1 of Stramonita haemastoma. NCBI lineage: Eukaryota > Metazoa > Mollusca > Gastropoda > Neogastropoda > Muricidae > Stramonita > Stramonita haemastoma. Next base: position 2,811,737 of record CM060316.1, on the reverse strand, counting down.
AGACAGACAGACAGACAACAGACAGACAGAGACAGAGACAAAGACAGCGATAGAGACAGAGACAGAGAGAAAGACATAGACAGATACAGAGAGACAGCGACACAGGAACACGGAGAAAGAGACAGAGATTAAGAAAAAGTAGAAACAGGAAACTTGCACAAAAACAAAAAAAAACAAACTTCCCTGGTAGCATAAAAGACTGAAATACCACAGGAAATGTTCACCATCCACAAAGAGAACAAAAGCTGGAAAGATCACGAAAAGGCCACTGATGTGTCAAGAAAGAAGATATATGTCAACATTAGTTAAAAAAAAACCCAAACAACACAGCCAACTGTACTGGTGTCTTGGATAATATTGTTGATTTACTGTCGCCACAACGTTTTTGGGTATCACTCCTAGGTCTGATTTTTTGTTATGAGATGTCTTTTAATTTTTTTTTGATTTCCTATGAAATGAGTAAAAAAAAAAACCAAGAAAAAATGTCATGTAAGGTACAATTCTCAGGGATTGGTTGGCTACTTTATAAATAGATGGAATCGTCATGTAGATGCACGTGTGTGTGTGTGTGTGTGTGTGTGTGTGTGTGTGTGTGTGTGTGTGTGTGTGTGTGTGTGTGTGTGTGTGTGTGTGTGTGTACATGCATGTGCACGCGCTTGTTTGAACTGGATACACACATGGGCGTGATTGGGGACAGGTGCATGCGATGTCATTCTAAGTTTGTGAAAGCCATTTTCTCTCCGTCTTTTGTGAGGTCGTCTATACTGAGATTAAATAAAGATTTGATGGACAGGTTATCATCACCTTCCCCATTGTTGATGTTCGTAACGTAACCATGGTTGCTGTTTAGCCAAGAACAACAAAAAACCCTTGGCAAAATACCAAACAGTACAAACATCTACAGTGTCCATTTTGAACCAACACGTAATGCATCTCTATGCACCCGCGCTCACAAACACGCACGCACACATAGGCCTACATACACAAACATACACACACCCATACACACATACAAAGACAAACAGACAGACAGACACACAAAACACACACAACTACACTACACTACACTCACACACACACACACACACACACACACACACACACACACACACACACACACACACACACACACACACACACACACACACGGAGAGCATCACAGCACTAGCAGCCTCTCTCCTCCATCAGTAGACACTAAACGCCTCTGACACGAACTCATCACATGCATACAAGTGGAAAGGAAATTGAAACCGAAGCCATCCTATCATCAAAACACGACAGACAGCAGAATTTGAGACAGTGTTCTGTTCCTTTTGCCATGTCTAATGAACTTGAAGATGGGAAGATAAAGCTTATCAGAAATTAATTATCCTTTTAAGCAGCTGCTTATCAAGAACACGCGTGTTTCTGATTAAAAAAGATTCAGCAGCGCTCTCAAGTAAGGCAAACACAAGTATATGTTCTTGTCCTGTTGAAAACACACTGATTTTTGGGGAGTAAAGATATGCATATATGAACAATTTCCCGCATTTTCCGGTCGTTCTCCTGATTTTAAACCACGCCCTGGGCAAGAGCATACACAGATGGTCTGATGAAGAAGCGGTGAAAAATGGAGGATGCAGGGCATACATCAGATTCCCTGTCGGCAGCACCATCAGGAAGTGTCTTTCCACAGGCACCCTGTCCCCCAATGACCGGGCTGAGGTCTGTGCTCGCTACTTGCAGCAGACTTTCACCCAGGAGGACATTCTACCCACCAACACAGTGTCTGACTGACTGACTGACGGACTGACTGACTGACTGACTGACTGACTGAGTCGACTGACTGTCTTGACTGATGACGGACTGATCTGACTGCAGAGACTGATACGGACTGACGGACTGACGACTGACTGAGCGAGACTGCAGTGCTGCTGACACAGAGTCCATCCTGCTCAGTCCTCAGGTGCCGGGGGCAGGTCAGATCCTCAAGGACATCAGACACGAGCTAAACCTCCTCAGCCAGAGAAACTGCAGTGCTGCTGCAATGGATCCCCCCTCCTCCCATGTGTTCAGGAGAAACAAACAAGGTGGGGCAGCAGCTTGCAGCAGCCAGTCCCCCAGTGTCACACAGAGAAACACGGTCAGTCCTGAGAAACAGCTCCAGAAAAGCGAGGTGTCATGACCTGGACATCTCGATGGAAGACAAAGAGGATGGCATTCTTGAGCTGGATAGAGCTGCTCAAGTCGCCATCTTCAGATTGCCAACAGGACGACACTGCCGGCTCCTACCCCATCTGCATTGCCTGAACACATCCCACACTGACCAGTGCCCCTGTGGCACAGGCCCACACCCCCTCCTCCCACATCCTGCAGTCCTGCCCTACCCCCAACACTCTGAGACACCAGACGTGGCCAGGCCCGGTAGAGCTGCAGGACAAGAAACTGGGGACAAGCACGGTCACTACGACACACTGCAGACTTTGCCATCCTGACTGGACTAAATGTTTAGCATAGCCAGGGAATGCAGAAGAAGAAGAAGAATCCAACACTAGCCCCCCCCCAAGGAACCCCCCCCCCAGCAAACAAATCATGACCGAACACTCCCCTTCCCCCAAAGCCCCCAAACAAAACGAACCAACCAGCAAACTACTACCCAAACCAACAACAAAAGTCAAAAACACAATAGAGATTGAGACTGAGAAAAAATCCTGTTGTCTCACACAGAAAACAACTGTCGGCAGACACCGAAAACAGGCTACACTAAAAGAAAAACAAGTCATCACATCAAAGCCACAGGTGACTTATGTGCTGCCCTCTAACCAGTGGCCTACAATCTGTCGTCCTTTGAGCTCCACAAGACAGAACTAGGTCAAGAAAAGGACGGATTCAAAGCAGCAGTTGCTTTTTTAAGGCCCTAGATGCCGAGTGTTGTCTCTGTTATTGCCAGACACGCAAACTGGTCTTTGTAGCGAGGCCAGTGAACCTCCTGACCAGTCCTCAGTAGCTCAAGTGTAATGTATGCAGCACTAGGAGTAGCCCTGGTATCAGATTAGTTCCCTTTAGAATTTAATTTCGCAACTGGGTCACTAGAGCAAAGCTCCTGGGAAGGACAGAGGTTTCACACGTGTAATAAAAGGTTCTGTATCGAAAGGACGAGAAATTTGATGTCCTCTGTTATATTGTATGACTGCGACAAGGAAAAGGACAGTATAAATCATTATTTGATATTATCAGTATGCACAGATGTTCTGAAAATACCAAAAATTGTCTTAAACACCCATCACTATGACAAACTGTTTCTTGTTGAAATACCGTTATTTGGAGCTCTTTCCGTTACAAAAACTTACAGGTGTTAATCATATTGCTTGCATGAATTTGCTATTAACTGTCGATTTTCCTCGAAGTCAGAATGCAGCCATCTTAGTGGTGTGTAAACCGGTCACCTAGGCAAAATCTCACCATTCTGAACCCTGGAGCTCTAGCTGAGGAACGGGAAAAAAGTCAAATGGAGGGAACAAGAAGTGTTGAAGTGAGGACAGTCAAACGTTTTGTGTATTACATCTTTTCCTTAGCTTTTGATTGGTTTTTGTTTTTGGTTGGACATTGATTTTTTTAATTTTTAAAGATTAAGATTTTATTTGTGAAAAGTGTTTTGCTCTAATGTCATATCAGATACATGAAAAAGTGGAATACAGAAAAGGTAAAAGTCGCAAAGGCCTTCTGCATTAAGTGATCGACATGCTAGTGAATGTGTGCACGCATACATGCGCGTGCGTGCGAGTGCGCGCGCGTGTGTGTATTGAATGTGTTGATGACAGGATAGCAATGCTTGCATACAGGCAGACCCCCTTTTAGCAGTTTTTCCTTGCCATGCTTTATTATCCTTTTCATTTGCATAGTGCATAGAGATTTAATAAAAAGTTCACGGGCAGATTCCAAAATAATAATTATTGTTTGTATTAATTTTGCAGTAATTGCCGTCAAGCTAATGAGAGCAAAACACCCAAATAGTAAACATCTGCCACAGAGAAAACACGAAACAAAACCACAGATCTGTTTTACGGTGAAGCCTCGTGGACTCTCATTTTAAACCCCCCCACTCCCCACCCCGCACACACAAACACACACACAACACACACACTCGTACGCACGTACGCACACACACACACACACACGCACACGCACGCACGCAAGCACACATACACACACACACACACACGCACGCAAGCACGCACGCACGCGCGCACACACACACACACACGCACGCAAGCACGCACTCACACACACACACATGCACACGAGCATTGGCGTGCGCGCTTGCGAGAGGAGAGCATTTTAACCTCAGTAATACCCCCCATCCATCAGCAGACACTAAACGCCTTGACACGACCTCATCACATGCATAAAGGAGGACTGGAAATTGAAATTTCATCAGCTTTCCATTACACCACGACATGTTTTGAAGTTGAATTTGAGAGAGCCCTTCATCGATTTGATCATCGTTGATTAGTGTGAAGAGGGTGAGCTAAAACTATGAAGATATGATTTAGCACGTTACCCGTCGCAACCTCAAGGCCATCAATATTCAAATCTTTTCTTCCCAAGCTGCTGAACGCCTATCACAATCTCCTGATAACACTGACCCTTCTACACACTACAGTAATGTTCTCAGTCAACTGCTCGATGAGCATGCACCTTCTTCGGACCTCTTCCTGCGCGATAGACCCTGTGCCCCATGGTACACTCACGAAATTTTGGTTGCAAAGCGCAAACGCCGACAGCTAGAGCGGCAGTGGCGCAAAATAAAAACTGAAATTAACAGACAGCTTTTACGAAAACAAACCAACAAAGTCAAATCCTTAATCCATTCAGCAAAGACAAATTTCTATTCTGCTCAAGTTCTCAATGCTACATCAATGAAATATCTTTTTTCCCTCACCTCAACTCTTCTTGGATCTGATAAGGCAAGTCCTCTGCCTACCGCCTACAGCCATTCTGAACTTCCTGCTATTTTTTCTTCCTTCTTCTCTGACAAAGTCCGCAATATTCGTTCCAGACTGGATCAGTCTTCTTTCCAACCTGCCCGCCTGATCCCCAATTCGCTGGCACTCCTCTCCTTTCCTTTCATCCAGCAAGCGAGAGTGAAATCATGACAATCTTGAAAGAAATGACGATAAAATCATGTGATCTTGATCCAATACCTGCTTCTCTTTTCACTCAGTGCCTTCCACAGCTTATTACCCACCATCACAAAAATTGTAAACTCATCTCTTCTTTCAGGGATTTTTCCACCAGCTCTCAAAACTGCAATAGTTACACCCTACTCAAAAGCACGACCTCGACCCTAACACTCTGAAGAACTATAGACCTGTTTCCAATCTGCCTTTTATCTCCAAAGTCCTTGAAAAAGTTGTTCTGAAACAACTCAACAGCGATCTCCATTCCAATAGTCTCCTCCCCCGTTCCATCTGCCTACCGCATCAACCACAGCACCGAAACCACCCTAGTGCACACCTTAAACTCGCTTCTACATGCTTCTGACTCAGGGAAAATCTCCCTCCTCACTCTTCTCGACTTATCTGCAGCATTTGACACTATAGACCATTCAGTTCTTCTCTCCCGTCTCCAAAACACTTTCGGTATTAAAGGCACTGCCCTCACCTGGTTTAGTTCGTACCTGACAAACCGATTCCAAACTGTGGCAGTAAACAAGATTCATTCCACACCAACCAAACTAGAATGCGGAGTCCCTCAAGGATCTGTTCTAGGCCCTGTTCTCTTTACTCTCTACACTGCTCCCCTGTCACATGTTATTAACCGTCATCAGATCAACCATCACTTTTATGCAGACGACTCTCAGATTCTAAGCAGTGATACACCTGAAAATCTGCCTTCTCTCTTGACAAATATGGCCTACTGCCTTCAAGATATCCAAAACTGGATGATACAGAACAAATTACAATTAAACGCAGATAAAACCGAAGCCATGCTTGTAGGGACCAAACACAAACTGTCTTTTATCACAACAACTTCAATAGAATTCGGCAATACGTCAGTCCCTATATCCAGTGCTGTAAAGTATCTAGGAGTCGTTATTGACAACACACTCTCCATGCAAAAATTCATCACCCAGACCTGTCAGTCATGCTACTATCAACTACGTCGTATTAGTGCAATTCGAAAGTACCTGTCCACTGATGCAACATCCAAACTAGTTACTTCTCTTAGTCTTTCAAGTCTGGACTTTTGCAATTCTCTTTTGGCTGGTCTGCCAGCATCATCTATCCACTCTCCCCAACGTATACAAAACTCTGCAGCTCGACTGGTCCTCAGAAAGAAAAAATCTGAACACATTACTCCTCTCTTGCAATCTCTCCACTGGCTGCCTGTGCCACAGAGAGTAAACTACAAGATCAGTACTCTCTGTTATAAATGTCTCCACAAAACATCACTCTCCTACCTCTGTGAATGTCTTCACGTGTACACACCTTCTCGTTCCCTCCGCTCGGCTGCAGATACCTTATCCTTAAAAATTCCGAGATTCAACCTACCTACCGTTGGCCGCCGCTCTTTCTTCATTTCTGGTCCATCAATCTGGAATGACCTCCCTCTATCCCTTCGGCAAAAGCCTACATATGACACTTTTAAATCCAACCTCAAGACACACTTGTTTCAAACCTAAGATTTTTACCTTCTGTTTTCATCTCCTATTTGTCCCTGCCTCCAACATTTGAAATTCCATTCACCCTGTCAAAATGTATAACCTCTATAGGGTGTGTGTGTGTGTGTGTGTGTGTGTGTGTGTGTGTGTGTGTGTGTGTGTGTGTGTGTGTGTGTGTGTGTGTGTGTGCGCGCGCGCGCGTGTGTGCTTTCGATTTTGCTAGAATTATTTATTGTCATTGGTTGTTTGTTGTGAGGGTCGAGTGCAAGCGCTTTGATTTGTTTTTACAAGATATAGCGCTATATAAATTCCATGTATTATTATTATTATTATTATTATATTTAGGGGGTGGCTACATCACTCATATATATTCTTTCATTTTTTGTTCTGTTTCTACACACACCCAATCTTAAACAGACAGAAACTGGACGGGGACTGGATGTAAAAAAGCACACGAGTGCTTATCCCATCATCCTCGAAAAAAACGAATAAAAAAAGAATCGCATATCTTTGAGGTGCACAAAAAATCAGAAATTTATCTACCATGTGTATGAAAAATGAAGCAAGACTCATCTGCGTACACTAGTCTATCCCATGATGGTGAAAATACCCGATTTCGGTGTCATCAGAGGGGCAGGATAACACAGTGGTTAGAGCATTGCGCTTAAGGTTTGGACAGTCCAGGATCAAGCCCAGGTTTGAGCCACACCAAGACGCCCTTTCAAGGGCATTTTCCCTCCTGGTGTTAACATCAGTAATGACCCCACTTCCCCCTAAAAAAAAAATCTTCCAGAATTAGTAGGCAGAGAAATGTGTCTTGGTGTTTTCCTCTATATGAAGATCTTTGATACTGCTAAAAAGAGACATTCAGAATGATATATTTTACACAAAAAATATACATATAATTATTATATATTTATCTATTTTTAGTTTTATTGATTCTTTTACATCGAGGATAATGGAATAAGCACTCACAAGCTCAAAATACAAAACTGGTTACCTGCACTTGTTTTTCTCCACTATATTTTCTCATATACTTTACTGTTACAATAAACCATGTGGCTGTGATTGATTTTTAAGTAGTTATTTACAAAAAACATTTCGGTTTATCAAAGTTCTCACCCATCCCAACCCTGCCTGGAATGCCCAGAACACGATAGCCGCTACTGGCAATGCAAATTCATTTACTTCTGATTTCAATTTTCCTCCCCAAAATGTCTATCTGGGGATGATTGAAGCAGGTAGAGGCAAAGTGGCTACAGGCTACATTGTTTTGACCCTGCACAAACGGCCAATTGTACATGATTACTGCTGGCGATTGCGAAAGGGGGGTTCTGTAAATCCTAGTCTCTAACCTATTAATAGAGGGATGTGGCAGCAACATCCTGCTTACAGAGGAACTATACAGGGAGACATAATTTTTTAGACTTCCATTTTCATCTGCGTTTGCACAGGAAGAAGACTTGATTTTGGACTTTTAATACCATAGTTTGTTTAAGTTCTTGTTTATACAAACAAAAGTCGAAATATAATAGTACTTCATCATTACAGTGTGCAATTTGCGCAATATAACGTTTGAATTTAATGTCATTTGCACAAAATATTGCTTAATAATGCGATTATGCTTGAAATAAATAACAATTGAGTAAGAAGCTTTCTTGGCAATCTTTTGTATTTTTTCTTGTTTTAGTTTGAGTTGTTCAGTTCCCTTTCATGATAAACAAATGCATGTGGGTTTGCAATTGGGCTTAGGACTGACAAGGGACAGATGAAACTATTGGACGTAAAGTTGGGTTCTTTCAGATTCTTTATTATTTAAGGGGTGGAGCTGATTTTTATTGTTGTTGTTTCTTTCTTTCTTTGTTCGTTTTATTTCTTGTATCATATGCAGAGACAGTCAAAGGTGCACGCACACATACTAACACACACACTAACACACACCACCACACACACACACACACACACACACACACACACACACACACACACCACACACACACACGCGCGCGCGCGCGCACGCACGCACACACACACTAACTCATAAAACACATACACACAGGCATGAACGACACACATATTCACGCACACATATACACGCACACACACGTACACACGCACACACATACACTCAAACACACACACACCAGCGAACAGATAAGAAAAATTATACAAGTTCGTTCGCACAACACGCAACGCACAAATCACACATGTGTATACATATATGCACACATACTAGAGCGCGAACGAGCATGTGTACAACACTAAACACATACACCTACACATGCACACACACGCGCGCACACATACACACACATACGCGCGCCACACACACATACACGCGCGCGCGCGCGCACACACACACACATACATACACAAACACAGACAGAATAAAAGAAATAAAAAAAAACAACATACACAACCACAACACAACACACAACACACACACACACACTACACTCACACACACACACACACACACACACACAACACAACACACACACACATACAAACACACAACACACACACACATGTTCTCAAAATGTAACACAATTACATAAAGGATCTTTTGGTGGTCTATAGATCTACCAGTTAATTTAAGGGAACAGAAGTTAAATGAAAGAAGGAATGTTTGAATCACACCCACCCCCTCCATTCCTCTTCCCCACTACCATCATATATATATATATATATATATATATATATATATATATATATATATATATATATATATATATATATATATATATATATATATATATATATATGTGTGTGTGTGTGTGTGTGTGTGTGTGTGTGTGTGTGTGATGGCTGATAGTATGGCTGGCACACACACACACACACCAAATAATATATATATATATAATATATATATATATATATATATATATATATATATATATATATATATGTGTGTGTGTGTGTGTGTGTGTGTTGTGTGTGTGATATGGGGTGTAAGTAGATTATCTCCCATGTGATTAGGGGCGACAATCAGAGGTCGTGTTTCTATTTAGAGACACACCTGTGAATTGTGGATGCTCTGTTTTCTTGGGTAGTGGTTGAAAACGTTCCATTGCATACACTTCGACTTCAGGGTGGAATGTAGTTTACGCAATCTCTATATAAAAATCACATCCCAAACGTACAACTGTGCCGTGTTTTGAAGTGCAAACAGAAAGAAAGATCAGCTGAGGTCTGCCTGACTGCAAGTGGTCAACAGTACAATGTATAGCAGTACAATACAACGTAAAGCGAACAATACAGTATGATACAATACAAACAATGGAAATCCATTCAGAATACAATACCATGCGATTCAATGTAATGCATTTCAAACGATCCTAACCCAAATTCCTATGAAGTCCTTTAGATGATGCTACGTTCTTATGCGAACAAAACACACATCTTGTACATACTATGTATCAAAAACCTTGGTACCACCATACATACCCAGTAAGCGAACTGGACAGGAACAGACATCGCTGGCCTCACTTACCGACTCTCAACCACTGTCATGGTGGCTGTTGGGATGGCGCTGTTCTTGTAGTGACACCACAGCCCCAAACAGGCAGCCTGGCGAATGCAGTATGACGGAACAAAAAGCTGGTACAGTGTATACAACTATACGCAGTTTTACATAATATATTGACTAAATAATTGCACCACAGCACAGTGTAGGGTCGTGTTCACACGCATGCATGCACACACACACACACACACACACACGGCAATCACATTTACGTTAGGGCACCCTCAAAAACAAGCTACATATACAGCTAGCGAAGATGCGACAAACGGTTATTTTCCAGTCCCACCATACCCCAACTTTTGCGCAGTAACAGACTCTACAGCACCATGAGAGTGATCTCTGTAGACCAAACTTTACTAGCATCTTTGATGAGTGGCGCTGCTTTTGTGGCGATACTACAGCCCCAAAGAGAACTGTCTGGCGAATACAGCATGTCCTCGGAACAAATGCTGGTCCAGTTTGCGCAACAACACATAGTATAACACATAATATTAATCATAATCTACAATATGATGCATCACAACACAGTGCAGGGCCCTTGCCACACACAAAAAAGGCTAACACAAATGTGACGCTCCACCACGAAATGAGTCGCTTAGCACATAACCCACTTTTCTGCCAGGGGACATGAAGGGCAGGTGGGATTAGGTTGTGGATTTTGAGATTTTTATTAATTATAAAAACTCTAGCACTTAAATATCAAGTCATAATTTTGTTTCCTTTTGTCTTTAAACGTGTTTTGAAAATAGCCGCCAAGTCCTCATTCTGGCCACCTACTTACTTGTCAATTTCTCATTTTGCCATTTCCTGCAGTTGTAATAACTTGATAGAACTGTCCGATTTTCAATTTGTTTTTTGGTATTGTATAGCCATTTTATTAACATGCCAATAACTAAAAACTGACCTCTGGTGCAATGCGACTCCTTATGTGGTGCAGTGTCACAAATACAGGCCTGCCTGTCCATACACACCCTAAAAAATAAGGGGCAGATAAATAAGATGTGACGAAAGGCCGGTTGGAGTCCCACCCTACCCCGACTTTTGTGCAGTAACAGAGCCCACGGCACCAAGAGAGTTTTCTACTGTAGGCATACACACTTTACTAACATCTTTAATATGGGCGGTGCTGTTCTTGTGGTGATACCACAGCCACAAAGAGAACAGCCTGGCTTGAATCTAGCAAGTCTGTCGGAAAGAAAGCTGGTAAAGTGTAGGCGACAATACATAGTATTACACATAATATCAATGAAAATATACAATTGATGCACCACAGCAAGCTCAGCGCAGGGCAGTTGCCACACGAACACACAGAAAATAGAATAGCACTGCGTCCAAAAGTTCAAAGCAACATGATAATGATGAGGATCATTTATGGGCGCACTTTCAGACGTATGACCAGTACGCCTGTAGGTATTCTGGGCAATGTGCTCTTAAACATGATACGAGGTATAGATACAAACGACTGCACTGGGCCTAAGATGCAGTCATTTCTTTAATACACCTAAGATCTGGTTTCTTTGTTTGAGTGGTTTTGTTTTCAAGAGATCTGCTTCAGCATCATTAATTTTTAAAATTCATTTTCCCTCTTCATCACATAAATTGTCATGTTGTACTGACGCGTACTGTCCTAACAACACATGTACGCACGCACACACATACAGGCGCGCAAACACACGCACGCTCGCACGCACCCCCCCCCCCCCACTGAATACATGCATAATATGCTCTGATATGTATGAGACAGAGACAGACAAACAGTCAGCAGGAACATTGCTGAAAGTAGCCTACACATCCACCACCCAAAATAAGCCTTTGTTTAAAGAAAAACCCCAAAGGTAAAACATTGTAGCTGAACAATACCTTGAACTGAACATTGTTGTGCATGTGTTGTGTCATAAAGTGGTCTAAATCCTAAAATAAATATGCCAGAGAGGTAAGAACTTCTCCCTGGGTTTTGAAACAACCTCCTTTCCTTTACCAGATGGGCTGTCGATGCACAGACTGCAAATTACAAAACAAACAATCTAAATCTGAAATTCTTCTTGTGAACATGCATATCAATAGAACAACAGATTGTCCTTGGTAAGTCAAGGTCTTGTACATCGTTTTGAGTTTGCAGTCTCGACATAGCTTTTATCTTATATAAAGTATTTTTTTATGGCCATCATTTTGGGTGGGTTTTTCAAGTGTATTGATAGAAAACGAAGTGCCCGGCAGTTTAGAAATAATTTCCAGTTACATTGTTAAGACCAGGTTTTTGCAATTGAAGGTCTTACTCCAGCTAGGGACAGAAAACACATTTAGGACACAACACACACGTGCAAATGTGTCTCTGTTGCGAGTTCCCGTGAGTTGATTTGTTTCTTTCTTTTCTTTTTTTTTCTCTTGCATTTCAAACGGCTGACATCTGTATGCAGTGTGGACCACTTGAACAGCTGGGAAAGCAAAATGTGGGATTTTGAATACCATCGTTTTTGCCTTTGTCTTTTTTATAGAAAGACTACGATGAAGAGCAGCACTGGTGAGTAATTTTTATTTAGAAGTAGCTACTTAGTAAGTAGGCCATTAGGTATGATTGTGGTAAGAAACTCGCGTAGAGCATGGCAGCAGAGAGTCCTCGGAGGAGAAGCCCCCTTCAAACAAGTGTTTCGGCCTTTAATCTTCCTTATTTATTTAAAAACTTAGGGGGAAATCCCTGCTTTGTGAATTTCATGACAACTGCTGCCAAGAAATGTTAATCTTGAGTGCAGTCAGTAATTTGGCGCATTCACAAGGACCAGGGCTGAGAGTCTGATCTAGTGTAGTTGTGTCATAAACCAACCATGCCTATTACGTGGTTTTGAAAACTGATTGAAACAGCTGTGTCGTGAACCAAAATGGTTTGGTACTGTCACGAATAGGCATCCTTCAAACACACACACACACACACACACACACACACACACACACACACACACACACCACATCCAGACTTTCAAGGCAAGATTGTTTTTGATTAGGACGTTAAAGCAAGATGTTAAGGGAAGGTTTTTAGTGTGAGCATAAGATCTTAACCCCTCCCAAACCCCCCTCCTCCCTAAAAAAAAAGCGTAAACCCTTACTCATAATTATGTTAATGCTTGAAATGGGAAAGATGTCGAGATGCTCCCCTTCTTCCTACAGTTGATTTTTTTTCTTTTTCAATATTGTCAAATAGTGCTGTAGAATTGAGAAATAGACAAAGAAAGATATTTTGGATAAACGATCCTAATATTAAATGGTAGGCAGGCAAGCATCTTTACATCAACAGGTGCAAATGGACATCTTGTGTTTTAAGACATGTTTATGCATTTTCTTGCTGAAAGTTTTAGCAGAGCAGTTTTGATGTGATCACAAGAGAACTGACAATAATGTTAAATGGAACGATGTGGTTTTTGCCTGTGGTAATTGTGAATTTTATCATCTTTACAATTTTTTTTCGTTTCGAGGTTCACGCTCCGAGGTTGACTGAAGATGAACTTTTGCATATGCGACCATTTTTGCTCACCGCTAAGGTTGTCGCTTTCCGACTTGAAGAATGATGTCTAAACACACCTGTGTGCATGCGTTTTTTTTGTTTTTTTTTAAAACATCATCCGTTCCTACCGCCACAGAACGGCCTACTTTCCGGAAGACGGAACAAGTTTTAACGTGTTGTTGTTATTGTAGTTATTTTTGCACTTGCTGATATTAAACATTTTTGTCAGCCCAGTTAAGTTTGCTTGACTGTACATTTATGAGTTGGGTTTGGCTTTATCTTGACAGAAAAATGTAGACAATAAGTAAATACGTAAATAATTTGATATCTGAATATAAAAACGTTGCATGTCATTATTCGTGTGTTAAAGACTGGAGGATATGAATCTTTTACTACAGCTCCTATCAATGATGTCATTAATGTTGTCCATTACTGGTAATTGGGAGGATCGATGGTCTAGAGATTGATCCCCGTTTATTGCCCGAAACTTTATCCCGTCCACTAGACTGTGAGTGGTGGCCTGCATACAAGTCTTTCGGAACGGATGGTGAACAAGGTCCTGCATGCAGCACACATTTAGCGCACTAAAAGAACCCACGACACCAAGAAAGAGATCTCCAGCAAAATTCTGTAGAATAAAGCCCTTCTCATAGGGAAACTAATACACTTTAAAAATGGACATTTTTTGGAGTGGTACTGCTCTTGTGGCGAGCACTCACCCCTGAGAGAGAAGCCCAAATTGCGTGCAGATAAATATGCTGTGACTGGAAGTGGTATTCAATTCAATTTTCAATTTATTTGAATTCAGTTCAGTTGTGAAGTTATTTTACACTGCTTTAGAATAGAAACGAGTAAATCTGTCGTTGTCATAACATGGGTGTAAATTTTCATACTTTGAGATTAAAAAAAAAGATCGCTGTATAATTTTTCACCTATTATGAACTTACGTGTTTTTTTGTTCAGGTAAAACTGGGTGGCCAGGCGAGACAGCTGAGGGAGGCTGACATCACAGACACCAGAGGAAGAGTTGGGTTTACAACAAGAAGGACCAGACAAACCTCAACATCAAGGACCACACAAGCTCAACATAGACCACACAAACTTCAACATCAAGGACCACACAAACCTTAACATTAAGGACCACATAAACCTCAACATCAAGGACCACACAAACCTCAACACAGACCATACAAACCTCAACATCAAGGACCACACAAACCTCAACATCAAGGACCACACAAACCTCAACACGGAACAGACAAACCTCAATATCAAGGGCCACACAAACCTCAACATCAAGGACCGACAAACCCAACAAATGCCTGCAGCACATCCCGAGGGAGAAGATCGCCTGTGCTCTTCAGTCTCCTACCCATCATGCACAGATCCAGAAAGGTATGGTAAACACGTATCAGCACTCTGCTCTTCAGTCTCCCTTCCCTACCATCATCATGGCCACAGATTCCAGAGAAAAGGTATGTAAAACAACGTGATCAGCACTCTGCTCTTCAGTCTCCCTTCCCTATCATCATCATGGCCACAGATTCCAGAGAAAAGGTATGTAAAACAACGTGGTGTAGCTTACGGGAAAAAAATGTCTTCCCAATTCTGTAAAAAAAAGAAAAAAAGGAAAAATATCCACCATTTTTTTCATATGGTTACTTGTAGTTTTATTTCAGTTACTGGATGTGTTTCTGAAACGGCATTTAAAAAGGTACACGTATTTCTTCAGCAGACAGTGCCGAAGAAAATTTCCCAAAACTGCATACACACGGCGACTGGATGTAAAAAAAAAGTACGAGTGCTTATTTCAATTATCCTTGACATAAAAGAAAAAATAAGTAAAGAGTAGCTGAGAATTATTTTAAAATGGTAAAGAAACAATCTGGGCAATGTCATAAATAGTAAACCCATTTTTCATTTTGTTTTGGTTGTGATACAGAACTGCATGACCTAACTCTTACATCAGAGGAGTGCTGTTGTTTATTTACTATCAAGTATGATTATTGGTTAGATTTCCCACAGTTGTATAGTTGTCTTTGATTAATCGTGTTAAGACACTATGTCCTAACAATGAATACCTGAAACCAGTACCCTACTTGTTCGTTACAAAAAAAATGTCTGAAAGCTAACGTAAGAATCTTTCTGTCGAAAATGAGTACGGGAAATGTAGAGATCAAAAACACTTTTTGAAGAAAAAAATTGTTTGAACTGAGGGAGGGATATCTATAATGCATGCTAATGTATTTTTAAAATTTTATTTATTCTTTTATATCGAGGATAATGGATTAAGCACTCGTGTGCTTTTTTACATCCAGTCCCCGTGTGTATGCAGTTTTGTAAATCTTGTCATCTGTTACCACCGGCACACGATGGCCTACTCTTGCGAAAAGCGGAACAGGATTTAACGTGTGCGCAAGATATCTGCGTGCGTTCCCACACGGAGCCTCGGTTTATAGTCTCATCGGAAGGACTTTTGGGGAGGGTGGGGTCAGCACTGATGTTAACTCCAGGGGAAAAATCCCCTTGACCAGGAATCGAACCCGGGTTGCCAGCGCAATATTTCTCTTCGTAGAATTTAATTTTTAACGCTAAAACCACAATCCTAGATAGAAGGCAATGAGGTGCTCATGGCTGTAGTCTATGATCTGTACCATATTGGTTTTCTATTTAATTTTATTCTATTTTCATTTTAATTATCTTGCACACACGCCAGAAGACCTTTTCATAGAACATCTTACACATACGTCAGATGATAAAAAAAAACTCGATTATCTTACGAACACACATGTCAAAACACCTTTTGGTAGGACATCTTGCACTCACGTCAGAAGACTTTTTTCATATTTCCAAAGGATCTGCCAAAATAGACAATAAAAAGACAGGATCATGGAACTAAGTGTGGATAATAAAAAACCATAATCATTAAAAAAAAAAATTCGGCGACCTCTCAAAAGTTTTGCCATGGATATTGTGATATGGATCTGTAGTAGCCAGTTGCTCATGGTTTCTTTCCCCAGGTCATCTCCACTCTCCTGGATCTGTCTGTCCACTGCAGGTTGTGAAGACACCAGCAGCACGATGCTAGTGCACAGGGCCCAGTGGACTTGTCCTCACCCACATGACTTGACTTGACCTATGTAAGACAGATAGGGAGGACGGGTAACAACCGGAGACAAGGAGCATTGCTTGAACACAGCACTGAAGGGTTGAGCTTCTGAAGGGCAAAGTCTGAAAAAACGAGCCCCTAAAGGGCTGCATTGCCGCCGCTGTAGTCTAGTGGTTAGGGCGTTGGACTCGTAATCTAAAGGTTGCGGGTTCGATCCCAGCTTTCGGCTATGGCGTTGTGCCCTTGGAAAAGGCACTTTACGGCTGTTTTCTCACCCCACCAGGTGTAAAAGGGGTACCAACCTTGTGTTGGGGGTTAACCCTGCGATAGACTGGCGTCCTATCCAGGGGGGAGTCTATGACTCTCAGTCGCTTAACGCCACAGAAACCAGGATAAGCACCGGCCTGATGAGCCATAGGCTCGTGACAGACTTTAACTAAAGGGCTGCATCATGCAAGACAAGCCCCCCAAATGGCAGCACCCTGCAAGACAAGCCCTGAAGGACAAATCCCGTATGCAAAACAGGCCCCTGAAGGGCAAAATCCTCCATGCAAAACAGGCCCCTGAAGGGCAAAATCCTGCACGCAAAACAGGCCCCTGAAGGGCAAAATCCTGCATGCAAAACAGACCCCTGAAGGGCAACATGCAAAATAAGCCCCTGAAGGGCAAAATCCTGCATGCAAAACAGGCCCCTAAAGGGCAAAATCCCGAAAGACCTGCCCCTGAAGGGCAAACTCCTAAAGACCAACTCCTGAAGGGCACACTCCTGTAAGACCAGCCCCTGAAGGGCAAACACCTGAAAGACCAGCCCCTGAAGGGCAAACTCCTGAAAGACCAGCCCCTGAAGGGCAAACTCCTGAAAGACCAGCCCCTGAAGGGCAAACTCCTGAAAGACCAGCCCCTGAAGGGCAAACTCCTGAAAGACAGCCCCTGAAGGGCACACTCCTGAAAGACCAGCCCCTGAAGGGCAAACTCCTGAAAGATCAGCCCCTGAAGGGCGAATCCCAGCCTAGCATTATTGCCCAGGGATCTAGGATCAGATTCCACTAGGCTGAAGAGCAAAGTTGATAGAAGTTTGGGGGCTTTCGCATCATGTCTGCATGACCTCGTATCTCTGAAACAATTCAGGGATCAAATGCGATGAGAGCAGTGAGGACTGGGGTCTCTGTGGACATCGGACATTTGACATGCAGCAGCATGTGAAAGGTAAGAATTGCAAAGCCTCCTTCCATGAAAGGGCTACCTTGCATTCTTCACAGGTATTTTTGTACCGAGTACAACCTGTCTATGCCTGCGTGCATCATGTTCACACGTGTACCTCAGTCTTTCACATTTCCCAAATCAAAATTTGTCCCTGGAGTTTTCAGTAAGGCTCAAGGATCGCGGATTTCAGAACTTCATCAGAGCCTTTGAACCTTTCTCTGTGATCACAAAGACTGGCAGACTAGGCGTCGACATTGGGTTTGGTGTCCTAAACTGGCACAGCCAGTAAAACCCTTGCACACAGTGCTTAAGGGACACATCCAGCCCCCAGACTTTGTTCAAGCATTAAATTGCTCGACCGTCTAGGTCTCTTCCATCTCGCCCTGATTCCTTAAAAGTCTTAGCATAGATGTCAAAAAGTCATGTGGGTCATCTTAGTTCTCTGGCCCTGTCTCTGACGTCGTGATTGTCACACGTATCAAGACCTCACAGAGGTAAGTACACGTGCAATGTTTTCTTCTTTTTTGTGCTTTTGTTTTTCGAGGTACCACTGCGAAGTTTTAAGATTTATGTTGAATATTCCCGTTTCCATGACTTACCAAAAGAGACAAAACTTCAGACCTTTATGGGGCCTTTTTGATATTCCGCATGCCTGTATACACGAATGAAAGTAAAGCACCAGCAAGCATGAATAGAAGTTATGAAAGATGATGACAAAATGTCCCCCTGATGTGTTAAGCACTGTCAAGATTAAACCTGGGTATCAAAGATTTCATAATTGTAACAATTAGAAATTTGACACAGACCAAACAAATCGCCAGCAGTTGATGTGAAGAAAAGCTTAGACACCGTTAATTGCTAAAACATCCCTAGAAACTGTGCATTTTCTGAAATGTAGAGAATACACAACATATTATACATAATCCTCTCTCTCTCCTCTCTCTCTCCTCTCTCTCTCTCTCTCTCTCTCTCTCTCTCTCCTCTCTCTCTCTCTCTCTTCTTATCTATCTATCTATCTATCTACTTCTATCTATCTTCTTCTATCATCTATCTCTATCTATCTATCTATCTATCTATCTATCTACATATGAAGAGAGAGGAGAGAGAGAGAGAGAGAGAGAGAGAGAGAGAGAGAGAGAGAGAGAGAGAGAGTGTGTTGTGTGTGTGTGTGTGTGTGTGTGTGTGTGTGTGTGTGTGTGTGTGTGTGTGTGCAGGCATTACGTTTTGAAATGTCTCAATTTTTTGTGTAGAAATCCTTCCGTCATCAAGGCTGTTCCCGTCCTAGGTACTTCAATGCCTGAGGACGCGGCACGAGCAAGTGGAAACACCCAATAAGGTATAGGCCCTACCCGTGTGTCATCTTGTTGTAGTTGCTGTAATTGTTGTTTTTGTTGGGCGTTTCCGTTGCATCGTATCTTGTGTTGTATAATATCATTGTATCGTATTGTACTGTATTGTTTACTACTATTGTGTTGTATCCTATCGTATTGCATTTGTTTAACTCTGTCATATCGTGTGGTGTGGTGCTGATATGTGACTTTTTTTTCCAATTCCCTATCTCCAGACAAACTGAGTTCGAATCTAGGAAAACTCTTATAGCCTTCTTCAGTGCTAACTTTGTTGTTCGGCATCAGTGTTTATTCTCTCTCTCCCTGTCTATTTGTCTCCGTCTCTCATCTGTCTGTCTGTCTGTCTCTTTGTCTCTGTCTCTCACTCTGTCTCTTTGTCTCTGTCTCTCACTTTGTCTGTCTGTCTGTCTGTCTGTCTTCTCTGTCTTCTCTCTCTTCGCTCTCGCTCTCGCTCGCGGAGCGCGCGCTCCATTCCCCTCTATGTATATAAAACTCCCCCAGAATATATACATATAATAAAATAATATAATATATAATAAATATAATAAATATAATATAATATAATATAATATAATATAATATAATATAATATAATATAAAATAATATAATATAAAATAAAATAAAATAAAATAAAATAATAAATATAATATAATATAAATAATATAATATAATTAATATAATAAATATAATATAATATAATATAATATAATATAATATAATAAATATAATATAAATAAATATTCTCTCTCTCTGTCTCTCTGTCTCTGTCTGTCTCTCTCTCCCTCTCTCTCTCTCTCCATCTCCCTCTCTCTCTCTGTCTGTCTCTCCCCCTCTCTCTCTCTCCTCTCCTCTCTCTCTCTCTGTCTCTGTTTGTTTGTCTGTCTGTCTGTCTGTCTGTCTGTCTGTCTGTCTCTCTTTTTTCTGGTTGTGTATGTGTATGGCCACGCGCTTTGTGTGTGCGCGTGCGTGCGTGCGCGTGCGTGCGTGCGTGTATGTGTGCGTGTGTGCGTGCGTGTATGCGTGCAAGCATTCGAGTACAAAATATCTCGATTTTCTTTTCCTAGAAGCATTCTGTCATCGCCATGCCGAAGTCGGAAAGCGCTGGACCTGACTTGTCGGACGCTTAATGGCGATCGCAACGCAATTTTGCTCATGGGACAGACACAGGCTGCTGTCAGAGCGTTCGACGAAGAAGAAGAATCCTTTTGTCATCAAGACTGTTCCCGTCCTAGGTACTTCAATGCTTGAGGATGCGGCACGAGCTAGTGGAAGCACCCATAAAGGTAATACCAGTATGTGATCTGTTGTTGTTGGCCGTTCCATAGCTTAACCTTCTGAGAGTACTCGAGAACATGTACTCTGTTTCTCACATCATACTTAGGAATATCACTGAGATTATAAAAAAATATTATAAGAAGTTTGCGTATATGGCCGTTTTTTTTTTCAAGTGCTTTACTATATAGGCAGCTGTACTCTGTCTTCAGAAGATTTTTTTTTTAATCCTTTTATGGATTGTAAAGCTCATACTAAGAGTATGTAATGGAGGAAGACAATCTTTACATAGTTTAAAGCATAACACTTTAATATTGGCTTTTGAACTTGTTTACACTAATGACCCCCCCCAAAAATAAAAATAATAATAGGCACCCATCAGTCTCGAAAGACTATGGAGTTGCACTCTAGTCTTTAGAGACTAATGATAATAATGATGATGATAATAATAATAATAAGTAGTAATAATAGTAATAATGATGATGATGGTGATGATGATGATGATGATGATAACGAAAATACTACTAAAGATGATAAAACAGTGATGATATTCTTTGTACAAAATTCGGAGTAAGTGTAATCTATCGTGAAATAGCCCGGAGTCAAAGTTTATTTTTTAGGCCCCCAAAATCTCAAGTGTATAAACACTGCACAATATTGTGTGCAACAACAGGGTGTTTGTTTTAGGGCTATGAACTAAAATGATCAAGGATGCGCTCTCCAGGGAAAACATCATTTCCGATTTCTGTGGTATTTTATTTCACTGAGACAGGCTCCAGTTCCCAGTGTACCTCTCAAAGTTCTGCATTATCCACTGTGATCAGCTCTCCAGTGCTGTGGGGGACTTCTCTCTTAACTCCTCCAGGAGTCGGTGGGCACTGGAGTTTGTTTTTCAGACAGTGTTTCCGGGGGATAATGTGTACCTGGCAGAGCCTGTCTGTTTTCCAGGTAGCAGGGTGCAGGCTGGTTAGGTTTGATCGGGTATACTGCTGACCTGGTTGGCTGTAGCAGGCCTGCATTCTAGCACAAAGGGATAGTTGGTAATGCGAGGGCAAGATGTTCACTTTAGCAGGGGAGCCCCACAAATAGACATTTCACTGGTGCCAAGAGAATGGTTGGAATGTTGTCCACAGCATGATGATCTTGTTAAATTAAAATGAATTGTTTTATATGTGTTCTTACACACTGCTCTTCCTTTTCAGGCCTGCTAATCTACATGGAAAACTACACCGCAGTGGACTACACCATACAACGCTGCACCACGGAACACTTCACACCACGGAACACTTCACCGTGGAACACTGCACTGCCCAGTGACTCGCTGTGGGATTTCTGCCACATTCTTGCATGTCAGGAGTGGAACTACACAACTCCAGTAAGTAGGCCTATTATTTTTTTCCGTCTTACCGTTGTGGTGTGTCGTGTTGTGCCGTGCCTTGCTGCGCCGTGTCGGGTTGGGTCGCATCGTGTAGCGTCGCGTCGTGTCGGGTCGGGTCAGGTCGCTTGCCATGTCTGGTCGCGTCGCGTCGCTCGCGTCGCGTCGTGTCGGTCGGGTCGGGTCGAGACCGTCCGGGTTGGGTGCATGCGTGCCGGGGCCGTTCCGCATCGCATCACATCACATGCATAGTGTAGTTTGTTATGGTAAATTTCTCTGTGCGAAATTCAAGCTGACCTCCAAAGGGAGAGCACATCGCCACCAGAGCATTACCTCCCATTACTTAAAAAATAATTACTTTCTGCTTGTGCATTTGTTTCCCTATAAATGTGACTCTCTCTCTCTCTTCTCTCTCTCTCTCTCTCTCTCTCTCTCTCTCCTCTCTCTCTCCTCTCTCTCTCTCTCTCTCTCTCTCTCTCTCTCTCCCTCTCTCTCTCTCTCTTCCTTTCCCTTTCCCTTTCCCTTTCCTTTCCTTTCCCTTCCAACTTTCGCCTTCACATATTCTATCCTAGACTTGTTATGGAGAGGAGTGTTTTGGTTGTTATGTTGGATTCAAATTTTATTCTTACCATTTGAATGTAGAGATGTGTTTTCACGTAGCTTTTTGTGTTTAAAGGGGTTTTATGTTTTTGGTTTTTTTTTAAAATCGTTTTTTTCCCCTTTTATGCCTACTTTGCTTGTTTTTCCCCCGCTTACAACACACACACACACACACACCACACCACACACACCACACACACACAACACACACACACACACACACACAACCACACACACACAACTCACATACACGCTTGTTTAAATAGTTATCAGTGTATCCAGTTAGGATGACGCGTTTTGTTGAATGTATCCCGTTTTCTTCTTTTAAAATGTTGGCTGAACTGCTGTTGGTGGTGATGCGGTATGTAAGGACAGGGAGGGGGTTTCTTAGCTTTATTCCCTGATCAGGGCAAGGGCCGGATGAAAAAAAGTATGTAATGCTTACTCTGCAACCCTTGAAAAATAAGATTCATCATTCATTCATTCATTCATTCAATTCATTCATTCATTCATTCATTCATTCATTCTCTCTCTCTCTCTCTCTCTCTCTCTCTCTCTCTCTCTCTCCTCCTCTCTCTCTCTCTCTCTCTCTCTCTCTCTCTTCTCTCCCTCTCTCTCTCTCTCTCTCACCCCAAAAGTCCTTCCGATGAGACTTTAAACCGAGGCCCCGTGTGCGAACGCATGCAGAACATCTTGCACACACGTTAAATCCTGTTCCGCTTTTCGTTAGAGTAGGCCAATGTGTGCCAGTAGGAACAGATGACAAGATTTACAAAACTGCATACACACGGGGACTGGATGAAAAAAAAGCACATGAATGGTTATTCCATTATCCTCGATATAAAAAAAGGACTTTAACTTTAACTTGACTCTCTCTCTCTCTCTCTCTCTCTCTCTCTCCTCTCTCTCTCTCTCTCTCTCTCTCTCTTCTCTCTCTCTCTCTCTCTTTCTAATATATATATATATATATATAATATATACTCTCTCTCTCTAAATATATATAATTGTGTGTGTGTGTGTGGTGTGTGTGTGTGTGTGTGTGTGTGTGTGTGTGTGTGTGTGTGCACACGCATTTAATCTTGAATGTCAGTTTTTTCCATGCAGAATCCTTCCGTCATCAAGGCTGTTCCCGTCCTAGGTACTTCCAACGCCTGAGGAGCGGCACGGGCAAGTGGAAACACCCAATAAGGTAATGCCAGTGGGTCATCTTTTGTTGGGCATTCCACAGGTGAACATTCTGAGAGTGCTGTGTAAAGTGCACTCTGTCTCGCACATCATACTTACGAATATCACTGAAAAAAAGGAAATTATGGCCGTTTTGTTTTTCATCTCCCTTTCTATATAGGCAGCTGTAGTCTGGATTCCGAAGATTTTTTTTACTTTCATGGAGAGCACAGCTCATCCTTAGAGGTTGTCATGGATGGAGACAATCTCAACATAGTGTAAAGCAGAACATTTCAATCTCAACATAGTGTAAAGCAGAACATTTCAATCTCAACATAGTGTAAAGCAGAACATTTCAATCTCAACAATGTGTAAAGCAGAACCTTTCAATCTCAACATAGTGTAAAGCAGAACCTTTCAATCTCAACATAGTGTAAAGCAGAACCTTTCAATCTCAACATAGTGTAAAGCAGAACATTTCAATCTCAACATAGTGTAAAGAACATTTCAATCTCAACATAGTGTAAAGCAGAACATTTCAATCTCAACATAGTGTAAAGCAGAACATTAAAATATCAACATAAAGCAGAACATTTCAATCTCAACATAGTGTAAAGCAGAACATTTCAATCTCAACATAGTGTAAAGCAGAACATTTCAATCTCAACATAGTGTAAAGCAGAACATTTCAATCTCAACATAAAGCAGAACATTTCAATACCAACATAGTTTAAAGCATAACATTTCAACATCAACATAGTTTAAAGCATATAACATTTCAATCTCAACATAGTTCAAAGCAGAACATTACAATATCGATATAAATTTTGCACTTTGCTGACATCAATAATCCCCACAACTATTGGCCTGGGCCATGAGTGTTATTGCTAGAATGTTTCTTTGACAAAAATGACGATGTTTTATACTTTCATAGGATCAATCTGTGTTGAGTTAAAACTAGAAGTGGGTGTTGAGCTCAAGAAGGTTTTTTTTTTTTTTTAAGTGAAGGGGTGACAATCCAATATGGCCTACATGGACGGAGTTACACACCTTTGGTCATGATACAAATGCGGGAATGGTGCTTAGTGTCTTGCCATAGTGTATCAAGGGATTTTTTTTTACAGACAAAGGTATTTCTAAGTAACATTTACCCAGGTGCCTGTTTTTTTTTGAGATAAAAAAAAGTTATACACAACATATTCTCTCTCTCTCTCTCCTCTCTCTCTCTCTCTCTCTCTCTCTCTCTCTCTCTCTCTCCTCTCTCTCTCTCTCTCTCTCTCTCTCTCTCTCTCTCTCTCTCTCTCAATGTGGGTGGGTGGCTGTGTAGGCACGCTGCTCAGGCGTTTAATTTGAAAACTTTTCATTTTTCTGTGCAGAATCCTTCCGTCATCAAGACTGTTCCCGTCCTAGGTAATTCAATGCCTGAGGACGCGCACTAGCGGGGAGGAGGGTGTGGAGTCAGCTCTGATGTTAACTCCAGAGGAAAACATCCCCTTGAACGGCATTCACGCTCTAACCAATCAGACTGTCCCGTCCCCCTCCCTACCTACACTGAAATGGTTTTGGTTTGTTTTAAACTGTGAGGAGAAACATAGCCCTCAAATCACTCAGCTCTGTCAGTTTTCCTCCCTACATTTTATCACACGCTAGTTAGTTGCAAGGACAAGTAAAAAAAAAAAAATCAAGTTCGTGACATTTTAGAAATGCGTTAGTTTTTTGAAGCATACTATTAATCAAAATGTATTTTCCCTTCCATATCAAAATTCGCCGAAATTTTGTAGTCTTTCTGTTTCTGCTGTAATTACTTAATGTCAGACCTCATAGCTGGTGTCCGCATATTAAGTTTTTTTTCTTCATATTGAGGTAGTAGTAAACAAAGGATGAAGTCTCGTTCCTTTCCTTCATGTTGGGTCAGTTGGAATCAAAGGATCAAGTGTTTTTATGGTATATAGCTCGCTGGACTCAGGTAAAAAAATTGTCCCTAATACATAATCTAGTATCAATGTTATTTCCTTCATACTGAGTTTGTATCAAAACTATACCCTCTTCCCTTGATATTGAACCAGGGGGTATGAAAGTATAGAAATCTTTCCTTCATTTTTGGTTAGATGGCTTCAAGGCATAAAAATCTTTCTTACATATCGAGTGAGTTGGCATCAGTGTAAAGTTTTCTTCCTCCCATCGGGCTAGATTGCATGTAAGTATAAACTTCTTTCCTATATGGTGAGTGAGTTTTTATTCAAGGAAGAGGCCATTTCTTCAGTTAACTGATATCAAAGTACAAGTTTTTTCCCCTTAATATTAAAGTTAATATTTTTAACAGGTTTATTAGAATTAAAGCAAAAGAGTTAGCTGGTATCAATTTATAACATTCTTTCTTGTATATTGAATTAGTTCGTGTCAAAATTAGGGGAAAAAACCTTTTGTATTGAGTTATTGCTATCAAAGTATAAAGTTTTTTTCTTTACCTTTTTAGTTGGTACCAAAGGTGTTGAAGTATAAAGATCTTCCTCCATGTTGAAATAGTTCCTAAGTATTTTCTTTCTTGAATATTTTGCTGCTACATGTATTATAATATTTTTCTTTCTATTTAATTTTTCGGTTCCAAAGTAAAAGGTCATTTTCTTCATATCCCAGCTTGTGGTAATATAAGGACGTTTCTTATACTGAGATAGGGCGAGGATTAGATCCCAAACACAATAGGCACTCACACACACGCACAAGCACACGCACACACCACACACACACACACACCACACAACACACACACACACCACACAACACACACACACACACACAACACACACACACACACACACACACACACACACCACACACACACACACACACACACACACACACACAGAGGCGCGCGCTCAATTTTCTATTTTGATTGCTTTTGAAAGAACATTGTAAAGCTTTTACTGGCTTACAACGTCGTTTTGTTTTGGCGCCAAAAATGCTCAAAATTCTAAATATGATTTCGGATCAGAAGTACTTGTACAAAACAGAGACGAAATAAAAACTCCTGGAAATGTACACTCGGCTTCAGACATTTGTTGTGATGCAAATCTTTGCCGTAGTCATTACTGGTATAGCATTGCCTATGCCACAGAAACAAATCATTTTACCTCGACTTTGAGGGATCAGCTTAAGAGAGAAAATGATGCACAAGCCGAGTGCAGGGTGTTTGAAGAAAGAGCAGTACTTTACCAATACTCCTTTTCCCTGTAGTGCTGTTCCCTGGAGCTGTCAACACTGTAACTCTAACCCTAGTTCTTGCCCCATGCCGCAAACCCTAACACTTCACCAGTTTGATCCTAACTATTAACTCTTTGACACGGATTCCTTAACTCTGACTCAGTTCTGCGGTATGGGGAAACAGCTGTATAAGGGAACAGCAGCACAGGGAAAGAGGGGTTTGGGGGTACTGACCGCTTGGAAATATCTTATTCCGGAGAATACCGTGATAGAGACATGACTTGCAAAAGAGATGATACGCAGAAAAATAAATAATGAATATAGCATCCTTATGCTTGCATAGCACTGATGCTTCAAGAATTGTTCTATTTTTAGTTTTCTGCAGGACCAAAGTAGGATGGCTTGCGACCACAGTCCATAAATCGGATATCTTCGCTGGAGCTATATAACAACAGAAAAAATCAGTGTTCTGATAACTTTTGAAAATAACGGCAATACTGAAAAAGTGCTTAATGTATGAGTTACACGGTTTTACCTCAATAGCTTGACACGTAGTTTTGACTTCAATTTCTACTGGTTATCAAGTATAAGGTGTTTTTTTTTCTTTTACATTAAGTCACTTGGTTGGTTAGTGTAGATCTCTTTCCTTCCTCTTGAGTTGTCACTAAGTTTGGGTTGTTGTTTTTTTCATTCCATGAAAGAAGTTGGGTGTCATAGAATAGAATTATCCCCTTGCTATTGAACAAGTTGGCTCAAAGAATAAAGTTCCAAGCTTGGTATCAAGATAGTTTATCAAACTGTAAACTTTTTTCTTCAGATTCAGTTATTACAAAAGTATAGAGCTCCCCCTTTCATATTTCTTTGTTTTTTGTATCAGAGTATAAAGTTTCCCCCTCCATATTCATTTAGTTGGTGTTAGCAGGCTCTTCCCTTTATAATGAGTGAGTTCTATCAAAGCAAAAAGTTCTTTCCTTCAGGTTGAGTTCGCTGGTACACGTGTAAAAGGTTATTTTCTTAATATGGGTTGGTGTCAAAAAAAGTAAAATTGTTCCTTGGAATGAGTTGGTTGATATCAAAGAAGTTATTTCCTTTATTCTAGTTGTTATTAGGTAGTTGTTATTGAGCCAGGTGTTATTAGGTATAAAACTCTTCCCTTCATATTGAGTTGTTGCCAACCTAGTTACCTTCACATTGATTGCATTGCTTGGAACAACAGTTGCATGAGAGAACAACACTAAAGGGAAAGAGGGGTTTGACTTACTGGCTAGCGGAAAATACTTCATTCCTCAGAAAACGGTATAAGCGCTATATAAATCCCATATATGATCATCATTATTAGTGTTTCTATTTGTGCAAGAGAAAAGACATGCAAACGAATGTTTTTTGTTGTTGGTTTTTTATTTCTTTATATTATTATTTTTGTTATTATTTTTTTTAGACAAATGTTAGTTTAAAGCTAAAGCTCTCTTGATAGTTGTAGTACTGGGGAAAAGGGCTTGCTGTAGTGTATGGAGTCCATGCCCTGTTTCATCTGTGTCACTTTCCACGTGTAGATTTTGATTCAGATTAATCTAGTTCTTTTCAAGGTTTACAGTTCTTCCCTGTGTAGTAAGTTGGTGTTGTATGAAGCTTTTCCATTCCTATTGAACTAGTTGGTATGAAGTATTAACTTTCATTCCTATTGAGTTTGTGTCATGAAATAAGGTTCCTCCCTTTATACTGAAGAGTTGATCACCATGTAATGTTCCAAAATTTTCTATTGACTTTGTTATACATAGGTTTCTTTCAAGATTTTTTCCTTATAAAGTTTTTGAAATTTTTTTTAAAGATACTCTTATAATAATTATTGATATAAACAGATTTCTTTTTTCAATTTCAAAAGTTTTCATA
Organism: Stramonita haemastoma; assembly: GCA_030674155.1. Taxonomy (NCBI): domain Eukaryota; kingdom Metazoa; phylum Mollusca; class Gastropoda; order Neogastropoda; family Muricidae; genus Stramonita; species Stramonita haemastoma. The sequence goes on along the minus strand of CM060316.1, from coordinate 2,782,908 downwards.
ATCCTATAAATGATCATTGCTAAAAAAAAAAAAAAAAAAAAAAATCTCCTTTTTTCTATTTCATCAATTCGTTGAAAAGTGCTTGGGTGCCCTGATAAGTTTTGTTAGGTTTATTAGTTATAAATTACGAGTTTCCTCTCGTTTTATTCTGGTGGTATGATTATAAAGCTGTATATTTTTTAAAAATACTTAGATGGTTTGATATAAGCTGGGCTAGAGATTATTTGAGGGCTTGTTTCCCCAATTTTCTGATTGGGAAATGGCTTTGAAATGATTTTTTTTAGTGTTTGCAAAACTCCAGAGGGTTTTTTTTGGCGCTGTTTTTGTGAATTCAAATGAAGTATTTGTCCATATGCATTTAATTCATAGTCCCATTGTGAACCTTGTTATATACAGTCCCTGATATCAGGTCATCTCTAGCTCTATTTTCCCTGAATGCATTCAGATGATCTGTTTAAAAATGAAGTCTGGTATAGTCCGGTCACAACTGATGTTGGGTCAGGAAATAGTCATCTTTATTTGTAGTGACCACGCTGCAATACCCGCTGAATAAATTTCGAGAGCAGAAGGTTGTGAAATGAATACAAGAGTGAAACAAAGGCACAAAATTGTCAGGAAAGCATGCAGCAAACGCCAGAAAAAAAGAATTAAATTATAAAAACTTAACACTACCACAAACACACTAGAGCAAACATAAACCCAGACAAATGTATATCACTCGTCTATACGTATAGAAACGCATGCAGCAGCAGCACACACTAGAGCAACAATAAACCCAGCCGACTGTTCACTGCCGCTGAACATGAATAGACACAGGCAGCAATTCACACTGGGGCAGTTAGTGCTCTGGAGGTAGGTAAGAGAAGTGCTGACTCAGGTTCATGGATG
>CM060316.1:2772020-2774520 GCA_030674155.1 Stramonita haemastoma | reverse complement strand
TGCTGCTTCCCATGAGATCAATATCGTCAGCGAAGCGCAGGTTGTTAATGGGTCGCCCTCCTATTGAGATGGTAGAGTGGAAGTCGTAAAGTGTTTCCCTCATGATGTTCTCCAGGAATAGATTAAAGAGAGTTGGAGAGAGCAAGCAGCCCTGACGGACGCCGACTGTGGTCTTGAAGTAGTCTCCGACTTGGCCGTTGAGGAGAACTGCACTGCTGGAGGTGTTGTACAGCGCTTCTATGATCTGGATGAGACCCTCCTCAATGCCAAACTTCCTGAGGAATTGCCAAAGGCCTGTATGCCACACTCTGTCAAAGGCCTTCTTGAAGTCAATGAAGTTGTGTAGCAAGTCCCTCTGATGTTGCAGATGTTTCTCCATCAGGATTCGGCAACTGAAAATTTGTTCTACCGTGCTCCTTCCTGCCCTGAACCCAGCTTGTTCTTCTGCCAGGTGCTCTTCCGCCTCCTTTTTGAGTCTGTTCAGTATCACTCCTAACATGATCTTGCTGGTGTGGCTAATGAGGCTGATCGTTCTGTAATTCTGGCACTGACGGGGGTTTCCTTTCTCGGGCAGGGGGATAATAAGAGACTGTGTCCATTCTGCTGGCCACTGTTTTGTCGTCCAGATCTTCTGACAAAGAGATGTAATGACAGTGACCAGGTGTTCCCCTCCATTCTTGAGCAGCTCTGCTGGTATGTTGTTTGCTCCAGGTGACTTCCCAGTTGGTAAACTACGGATAGCTTCCTCCACTTCTTCCTTCAGCACTGGTAGTGGTAAAGGTTCCCTCTGTGGTGTTGCGTCCTCATCAATCAGGCTGTGGTCGGGCTGTAAGGGGTGGTTGTACAGGTCCGAGCAATACTGTGACCATCTATTCAAAACTGCTGAGCTTTCAGTCAGCAGGTTGCCTGAACAATCCTCGATGACTGAGGATTTATTTTGCTGCGCCTTTGTGAGCTTCTTTATATATATATATATATATATATATATATATATATATATATATATATATATATATATATATATATATATATATATATATATATATATATATATAAAGATTCTTTATTCTTTATTTTATATATATATATATATGTATGTATATATATATATATATATATAGATTCTTTATTCTTTATTTTTATATATATATATATATATATATATATATAGATAGATAGAGAGAGAGAGAGAGAGAGAGAGAGAGAGAGAGAGAGAGAGAGAGAGAGAGAGAGAGAGAGAGAGAGAGAGAGAGAGAGAGAGAGAGAGAGAGAGAGAGGAGAGAGAGTCGTGTGAAAACAAACAAACAAAGAAACAACCCCAAGCACACCCACCAGGGAAAGACAAACAGCGAGAAACACTGCAGGGACCTGTTCTCTGCCCACAGACACTGAGAGCTGTGATATAAATAAAGCCCTGAAGAGACCCCGCAAAGTGGGGGAAAACACAGCAGTACCCAGTGGCTTCACACACTGCACTGCTGTCTAGGGACTGGTTGATTTACTGCTGTTGCTAGGTTTTTTTAATCTTCTTTTTGAATCCTATATTCCGTTGTTTTGCTTGGATTTGTCCTTTCTCTAGTGATTTAAGAAAGAATGTTCGAAATGCGTATGAATAAAAAACACACATAATGGCAATGATGATATATAGTACCGTATATTTTGATTTTAATTTTCTCTGTGAGTGTGTGTAGGAGGGTGGGCGTGTGGGCGCGTGTGCTGTGTGGGGAGGTTTGCACAGGTACTACTGTGTGTGCATTTACAAGGTTTTAACAGAGAGAGAGAGAGAGAGAGAGAGAGAGAGAGAGAGAGAGAGAGAGAGAGAGAGAGAGAGAGAGAGAGATTAAAAGAAAAGGTAAAGGTGTCCCATAACCTATGTGGACGTATGGAAGCAAGGCATCAGAGACCTCAGCTTCTCTAGGGGCCAGCGTATTGAGGGCGGCGCCCATCTCCTCTGCCTCGCTGCTTTACCTTCCCCAATCCCTAGGAGGGCAGGTCCCATTTACAGCTGGGTGAACTAGGGGATTGTACTGAAGCCAAGGCGCGCAAACGGTCACCCATCCAACAGGTAACCACGCTCGATGCTGCTTAACTTGACTGGGGGAAAGCGAGTGTTCTGACCACTGAGCTACAGACAGATAGAAATAATTGTGAAAATAAAAGAACAGTCATTCTCGTGTTCCTACTATCAATGAAGATGATGTGCAGCACAATGATAAATTAACTTTTCCATTTGGGGTGCCACCTTCTAGGCTGTTTATTCTGTTCCATGCAGGTTCTGCCCTGTCTCCTGTGCTGTGTGCTCGAAACGGACTGTAGCCAGCTGTGCGATTTATGACTTACCAGTGTGTATGTCCTCGCGTGGTTTTAAAAAACACACACTTTTTTCCCCATTAATCACCACTTAGTTTCTGTCCCTTAGTGTTTTCCACCACGGTCTCTTGCTTTGGAGACTGTTCCTTTCCCCTCAGAGAGAAGAAAGTGTTTGCACTCAATTGAACTG
>CM060316.1:2742020-2767020 GCA_030674155.1 Stramonita haemastoma | reverse complement strand
CCGATAAATGTAAAGATTCCTTTTGAGTTGGGGTGTATGGGATGTAACACCGAAATTTCAGAGACTCTATCCCTGTCAATGGTGAAGTTAGATTCCTTTTAAAGATGGGGTGGAGTTTGTCACACAAAATGGGCAGAGCGATACAGTTGCCGAATGATATGAAACAGGGTAAAGTTTTTTTAAAAAAAGATAAATCAATTGCGGAAGGCTATTTTCTATAAACATTCTGCCTATTTGTCAAGCAAATTGAGCTGTTAATAACCTTGTTCCCTAATTATGCTGGCTCTCAGATTAAACTTGTACAAAGTATTTGTTTTTGATTTGTATGGGATGCTAACACCGAAAGATTCAAGAGACTATGTTCTGTTCAAAATGGATAGGAAAGTTTGCCAGACATCACAGTCTTTAAAATGCATGGGATAAGAAAGTCATTCACACAAAACAAGGCATGAAAAATGATACTATATACGTTTTGCCCTGAAATTGATTATGAAAAGTAGGAGCCAAAACGGTTTTCAAAAAGCAACAATAAATTCCGGAAGGCTATCTTTCATGCGAATAAAACATTTTGCAACCAAGATGATTTAGGTCAAAGCCAAGATTTAGAAGCTGAAAATACTTAAATTAATCACAAAAATTTAAAGTGAGGAACGAATATGTTTCCTATAAGAAATGAGCTCAGAAAAATGTACTGCTTGTAAAACGCTCATTACATGATAACGGTAGATTCACAGATATTACAGTATTGTCCTTAAAACTGGAAGGCCCTGTTAAACTTTCTAAGTTTGGCCAGCTGCTTGAATCAATGAAGTTATGTTCTAGGGAAAGAAATATTAAAACAAAAAATATTTGTAAAAGTCATGAAATAACCACTTTTTCACAAAAAAAACTATCTAGTCTCAAGAAAGGTGCAAAAGTTAAAGATACTGTTATGATGGACAAAGTGGAAATTCATGACATCAGAGCCTTTCTAAAATGGGAAGAACAGCTTGAATCAATATATTAAGAGAATAGGACGACGTTTTAGAAGAAGTAGAAATAACTTAAAAAACGTGGTTTCAGCTTAAAGTATGTCATCGAATTGTTGAAATAAGCAGCTTCTTGACAAAAATGAAAGTATTAGATAACAAATACAACTTTTGCGAAAAAGAAAAAGAAACAATCGACTACTAGTTGTGGGAACTTTGGGCGATAAAAACACCAAAGTAAGCACTGGAAGTTCCTTATCTAATCCCCAGGTACGGTAAGTTGAAAAGGTCACCATCTTTATGTGTGTGTAATTTTTTTTACACTGTAGAGGAGTGGTGCTATTGGGTAGTTAGAGAAGGGTCAAACCATCACAGGAGAGACTGCCTTACTTTAGAATTATACAAGTTTTAAAAAACTACCAACAAACCAGCATCGCGGAAAATCCCCGTAGTTATCCTATGCTGCAAAATAGTGCGCCTGTTCACCCAGCAAAATGGCAGTGACTGAAGCCACAAGCTTTGAGTTGCAATTACTACGCCACTGACCTTACTACACACACCTGGACCCCTAGGACTTTTTGTTGTTTCCAAACTTAAATCCCACCTTCTTGAGTGCCGTCATGAAAGAGAAGATGGGGGACTGAGGGGGTGGGAGTGGAGTTAGGAGTGAGAGCAAGACAAGATCTCCCAGAGGCTTATCCCTGTGTGAGCAGGCATCACAGAACCTAGCCTGTTGACCTGTACATGTTTCAGAAACAAAATCCAATGGATCTTTTTATATATAGGAAAGCTTTTGTGTTGAGGCCAAGACTTTCTGTTTTCGTTTTTTTTTGTTTTAAAAATCCACCATTGTTCTTGTTTCTCTTATCTAAACTTTCTGTTTATTTGTGTTATTGATTCCTATTTCTGTCTCTGTCTGTATGCCTGTCTGTTTGTGTGTCTGTCTCTCTCTCTCGCTCTCTCTATTTCTCTCCCAGTTAACTTTTATCTGTGTCTCTGTCAGTAGGCGATCTCTTTATCTATTCCTCTATATTTTTGTCTTTTGCAAGAGTAGAGAGGTATTATTACATGGTAGCAGGGCAGACATTTGCGTAGGCAGATCTTGTTCAATATTAATACGGTTAGGAATTTTCCTGTGGTCGTAGAAAGAAAACCCAGTATAAGACACATTGAAGTTTCGATATTATGTGTGTGTGTGTGTGTGTGTGGTGTGTGTGTGTGTGTGTGTGTGTGTGTGTGTGTGTGTGTGTGTGTGTGTGTGTGTGTGTGCACGCGCGTGCGTGTGTATGTATATCTATATATATATATATATATCTATATCTGTGTGTTGTGTGCACGCGCGTGCGTGTGTATGTATGTATATATATATGTATCTCTGTGGCGTACATGCGTGCATGTGGATGCGTGCACGTGCGTCTTTTAATTCGTATCTTTCAGCGCCACATAAGGGTCTGAAAGCATTTTGAAATAAAAGGTGTTTTTATCGTCATGATGTTAAAGCTTTCGTGATCGTTAATTTACTTTTATTCTTTTGTGATTGGCTTTCATTTTAGTCAGTCACGAGAACAATGGTCTGAAATGTAAACCTTTCTGTCCATTCCCTTTCTGCCAATGTTGGCTTAACTGCAATGTGCTCATGTGTTCTCTGTTTCTATCTCTCTCTCTCTCTCTGTCCCTATGTCTCTCTCTCTGTCTCTCTGTCTGTCTGTCTGTCTCTCTCTCTCTGTTCTGCTGTCTGCCTGTTCTGTCTGCCTGTCTGTCTGTCTGTCTGTCTGTCTGTCTGTCTGTCTGTCTGTCTGTCTGTCTCTATTCTGTCTTCTAATCCTGCTTTCTTCCCCTCTTTCTTTCTGTCTCTGTGTGTGTATATGTGTTTGCCTATACCTGTTTATTTCGTTATTTCTCGCTCTTTATTTGTGTATCCTTCACCTAAAACACACCACACACCACACACACACACACACCACACACCATCACACACACACACACACACACACTCTCTCTCTCTCTCTCTCTCTCTCTCTCTCTCTCCTCTCTCTCTCTCTCTCTCTCTCTCTCTCTCTCTCTCTCTCTCAGGACTCTGATTGATCGAAGCCTCCACAAGGGTAAACAGAGGCCAGTGAAAAACAATCTTCCAGATGAGAAATGGTCTGAGAGGCTTCTACTCCTTTACACGGCGCATTAATTATTTTCATCGACACCACAAGAATACTCCCCAAGCTGAGGTCCCACACCCACGGCCAGACTTTGTTTACATCAGGTCTTCATTACTGACAAAGGAAAAAGATTCCTGTCTGTATTTGACCACAAGACAAAGACGGTGCCTCTGTGTCTGCTCATCTTATCAACTGTGCTCTTACTGAACTGAAATCTCAGACAGTAGTAGTGTCATTCTCTTTTTTTTTTTCTCTCGAGTTTCGTTTTCCATCACCTGTGCCAGGCTTTTGTCTGAGTCTGTGAGTGATTTCGTTTTGGTTCGTCTCTCTCTGTCTCTGGGTTGATCGAAATCCGTTTTAATGTCCTGAAGTCTCTTTCACGAACCCAACAAGGTGAAAATTAAGGTACATCATTGTTCAATGGACAACCTGATTAACTGTCCTAAGTTTTCGATCTGACTGGGTTTTTTCACGGTTTGGGGAATGGACCAACCCCTTCTTTCTCTCTCTCTCTCTCTCTCTCTCTCTCTCTCTCTCTCTCTCTCTCTCTCTCTCTCTCTCTCTCTCTCTCTCTCTCTCTCTCTCTCCTCTCTCTCTCTCTCTCTCTCTCTCCTCTCTCTCTTCTTGATTTTTATTTCTATTTTCGTTTCTGAATGAGTGCCTTTTTATAACATTACCTTAATATTGTATCTCTGTCATATTTCTTACCTGTTGTTTGATACTTGGTATCGTTTCTTGCTCTTGGTATTTGAATCACTATAATTGTTGTTTAGTTGAGGCTATCTTTTTATCTTGATGTTATCCCTGAAAAGGGCGGGGACTGGATGTAAAAAAACACACGAGTGCTTATCTATTATCCTCGAATAAAAGAATTTTGCCTTGCCTTGCCTTGCCTTGCCTTGCCTTGCCTTGTCTCTCTCTCTCTCTCTCTCTCTCTCTCTCTCTCTCTCTCTCTCTCTCTCTCTCTCTCTCTCTCTCTCTCTCTCTCTCTCTCTCTCTCTCTCTCTCTCTCTCTCTCTCTCTCTCTCTCTCTCTCTCTCTCCTTGTCTCATGGTTCCTCCCTTTCTCACTCTCTTATTGTGTTATATTGAAGTGTACTATTTATACATGATCATTGCAAAACCCAGGCGGAGATTTGAACTCGTGCCTTCAATCACTCAGTTACCTCAAGCCACAAGTCTGACGCTCCCGCCAGTGGACTACTCAGGGATCAGAGTTAGCAGATGTCCTCCCCGAAGCTGGAATGCGGCTACATTCATGGTGGTATAAACGGCCGCATACGCAAAATCTCACAATAAGTCAACCTCAGAGCCCTACTTGAACAACGGAAAAAAACCGAAAATGCCAAATGCACACTGCCGGTTTTAGACGTCTTTGATTATTTCCAGTCTGCAATGATCTGTTCTGGACAGTCCTAAATCAGTGACGATGTCACATTTCTTCGGTAGATGAAAAGCTCGGAGACCTGCAGGTACTATATTTGCCGCACTGTGCTAGGAATAGATCAAAGCAGCACGGAGGGATTCGGGCAGGTTTTGGGACTGTCATGTCTAAATTCCCAAACCCAAAAAGTGTTGCGTGATGTGTCATTCTGTAAAGAGAAGAAACTTTGCCTCATGCTGGTGCCCGCGTTATGCAATGACCCACAGACCAAAATAGTCAGCAAAAGTGTAAGAATCCATGCAATCTATATTTACATGAAGTTTCTGATTTTATATCTTTGAAAAAAAGAATTGAAACACACAGGCAAACAGAGAGACAGACACACACACACACACACATATAAGCGTACTTACACACACACACACACGCACACACACACACAAGCACGCACGCGCACACGCACGCACACACATACACACATACACTGAAACACTCACAAACTGTAAAACTCAGTATATAGACTGCATAATGCTGTGAGAAGACACACTGTAAACACTGATTTAAGAGCACCCCACTGTCATTTATTGTTATATAAGGTACATACAATTACAACATTTCTTGAGTCATTATTGCATGGACTCCTGCAGATTGACCAGATTTGCTGATCTTTATTTCTCTATGACAAATGGGGATATTCTTATCATAAAATACTATTGTAAATACAAGAAAATAATTCAATGCTCAACATATCTTAATGTCTGAGATTGTGCTTTTCCAACTTAGTCAGAAGGCATCCGTCAGTCTCGGAAAACTGTGGAGTTGCGCTCTAGGCTCTAGAGTGCAAGGCCTGGGTAAGTAAGTCTGGAGGGCAAGCTGTTACCCATGCAGCAGACCCCCCCCTCTCCACGGCACTGAAATGATCCATTGAAAAGGCAATGACCGATACGAAGGTTCCAGTGCCGTCGCAGGAGCCACCAGAACGTTGCCATATACAGCCCTGAGCCGCCCTGGGACTCCAACTCCCCGACTTTTCCTCAGGGATGGTGTCTAAACACGGCACCTGTGTGCATGCTGGTTTTCTATTCTGTTGTCATCCGCTCCTACTGGCACACAATGGCCTGCTCTTCCAAAAGGCGGAACGGGTTTTTAACTTATGCGCAAGATGTACTGCGTGCGTTCACACAAAAGACCTCGGTTTATAGTCTCATCTGAATGAGGATGAGACTATAAACCGAGAACAGTTGAAGCTGTATTATGATACACACATGATTATTGTCTGAAGCAGAGACCCTGCATGCTCTGTTTCTGGTCTGTAACCACAGCAGAGTGTTCTGACGAAGCGGTGAGCGCTCACACTCTGGCATGGCTGTTCTTTCCCCATTTCCCTTTTCCATTACCCCCACCCCCCCCTGTCTGACTCTGTGACTGATTTCTTTCCAGCACGTTCCCGCCTCCCTTCTCGGCAATGAAATGGCACTGGGGGTGTACTATCACTGTTCTTGTGACCCTGCTGGTGATTTTAATCAGATTGAATTACTTTTTTGTTATACACATTTAGCGTAGGGTTTGAAGTCTTAGTACAATAGTTAAGTTTGTTTCTTGAAACAGTTTTCTTTTTTTTTAGTGAGAAAAATTGTTATGTGTTGTTGGCATATGAGAAACATGAACTGGAGTAATCTCAATTCAACTAGATTTTTTATCTGTTTTGTTTTTCTGAGTGAGTGGGAGAGTGCAAGCGTGCGGTGTGTGTGTGTGTGTGTGTGTGTGTGTGTGTGTGTGTGTGTGTGTGTGTGTGTGTGTGTGTGTGTGTGTGTGTGTGTGTGTGTGTGTGTGTGTGTGTGCTCCAGGCTGACTGCAAACACGGACACTAGCCAGCCTGTACTCAAGGCCTGGCGCATAACATCATACAGCTGGTCAGCATCTGCTCTGTGCAATGGTGTGCAATACTGTCTACAGAAGAAAGCTTGCACTAACCTCCTCTGTTAAATATAAAAAGAAAACATCTCAAACAAAGAAAATGAAATAATTGGCAGAGGCCAAAAGCTGCGTCACTTACTGACAATAGCTAATTGCCAAGGCCTACCCTAAAATGTAATGTTATAAAATGTTGTATTGATCTTGCCTTTAGCCATGACAAGCTCTTAACATAACCTGCACTCTACAGTCACACACGAAAACTTCTTATTCAGTGTGGGATTTCAATCTCAGAGTGATTCCCAGGTGGGATGAGTGAGTCAGAGTGCACATTCTGGGTGACCCCCAGTGTGTTAAGCTGGGGAATGCACAAGTGCAGCAACAGCAACAACAACAGCAACAACAATAACAACAAATAAAATAAGATTATGCCCACACCTGTCAAACACGAAAACATTGTCAACTGATACACAAGCTGTGGAGGGACATGATAAGGATGGCAGCACAACCCCATTAATAACGTAACATCACCAAAACCGGCACCAATAACACCAGTATCGTTATCATCATCTCATCCTCATCCTCATTGGCATTATCATCTTCATTGTCATCGCTTTTTATAGCCATGATAATGTCAATGATGAGGCAGAGGATGAAAATGGGAATGAACACGAGGAGAAGGAGAAAGAAACAGAACTGAGATAAAAAGAACTGCCGGATTATTTATTTATTTTTTATTCTTTTATTTCGAGGATAGTGGAAGAAGTACTAGTCTACTTTTACATCCAGTTCCCGTGTGTATGCAGTTTTGTAAATTTTGCTGTCCGTTCCGGCTGGCATGCAATTGCCTGTTCTTTCCAAAATGTGGAACGGATTTTAACGTGTGCGCAAGTTGTTCTGCGTGCGTTCACACACGGGACCTCGGTTTATAGTCTCATCCGAAGGACTTTTTGGGGGAGTGGAGTCACCACTGATGTTAACTCCAGTTGAAAAATCCTTTTGAACGAGATTCGAGCCGGGGTCAGCAGGTCACGAGGGCACTGTGTATCATCACTCTAACCAATAGGCTATCCCGTTCCCTGCAGCCAGCACATTTGATGAGCAAAACCCTGTTTCTATGGGAATATTTTGTATAACAGAAAAAATGCAAGATGCCCCGGGAAGTTTTCATAAATGCTTCTTCTTCTTTCTTCTTTTCTCATGACCGGGATGGGATATGGATAGCCTATTGGTTAGAGTGATACACAGTGCCCTCGTGACCTGCTGATCCCGGCTCGAATCTCGTTCAAAAGGATTTTTCAACTGGAGTTAACATCAGTGCCGATATATATCGAGATATGGTTTCCAATCGCGATGATTTGATGTGAATTGTTTATGGTTCAATTTTGATTGTTTTATTTGATTTCCTTCCCTATGTGAATGGGCTGTAAAGCTTAGACATTAAAATAATTGTCATTGTCATTGCCATTGTCATTGTCATGACCGGGATGGTCGTGGAGGAGACATGAGAGACGATTCTGCAGCCAGCCGTCGCCATCCAGCCCTGTCCTCCGCCTTCCTAATGAGTGTTGGACTGTCCAGGTGGGTCCACTCCTTGATGTTATCCATCCAGCTTTTGGTTTGTCTGCCTCGGCGTCTGCCACCTTCCAGCGTTCCTTGTAGGACTGTCTTGGGGAGGGTGTTGTGGCGTGTGACATGGCCGAACCATGCCAGCTTCCTTTTCTTGACAGTGGCTAGTAGGGGTTCCTGAGGGTCAGCCATCAGTGCGACTTGACTTCGCACATAGGTGTTTGTTTTCCTATCCTTCCAGGAGATTCCAAGCAGTCGCCTGAAGCCTTTTGTCTTTTTTTCTGTGTTGTGCCATAGGGGGGTAAACTAAAAAAGAAACACACCGCTTGAATTTAACTGAACTTATGTGTACAAGCTGTGTGTGCTATGATGGGGAAAGTGAATGTCTTTTCTGTTCTTCCCTTGTTTTCAAGTCACCAAATCCCCCCTTTGTCTAGCACTGATTTTTGTTTTCTTGACTGATTGTTTGATTGATTTTTTCACACCTTCTCGTTTTCAGTTGTATTGAACCAGTGTCGCCATCTTGTAGAACCGTGGTTTTTGGTTCGGAGTTCCGGTCTTCCTACAGGATTGTCACAGTGATGCAGGCATTGCTAAAGCCAGGCCACAGCAGGATCCTGTCATGTAAGTAATGCGGGCTTGGGCTCGTGCAGCACTTTATAATGATGATGATGATGATGATGATGATGATGATGATATTGATAATAATAATAATAATAATAATAATAATAATAATAATAATAATAATAATAATAATAATAATAATAATAATGTTAAATGGAGGCTTATATACTTTAGTGCTTGCACCGGCCTGGTTCCCCTTGTTTTTCAGAGTGATGCTATTTCTGGAATGACCTGAGGCGCTGAAGTGGGATGACCCTCTGACCTTCTGCTGCAGTCCCTAAATCGGAATGCTTTCACTGGGACTATAGCATAATCTCAACAACATCAATAACAAGGTTCCTGTCAGAAACTTCACTACTGCAACAATGCCATGTTGACTACAAGTCCGGTGCCGGGTGCATGCTGGGTATTTTGATGGCATCCTTAAAACCGACTACACCTGCTGAACTTGACATCAAAGACAAGGTGGTTTGAACAGGCGTGTAAGAACGTTATACTTGCACTCATCAATTTCTCGTTAAACCGGCTTTTTCTCTCTCCCCAGAAGGCTTGCGAGGGAATTGAATGTCAACCTGTGGGACATTAAGGAAAAGTCTTTTAACATGGCCACGATTTGAACCCGCTCTCCCATCAATAAGTGCATGCATGGATCAGGCATTTTACCCACCGAGCTTAGCTTAGCTTTGAGGTAACAACAACAACAACAACAACAACAACAACAACAACACGAACGAGGTGTGATAGCTGACAAGTCAGACATGAAAGCTGATCCATTCTCCGCTGCATCTCGTTTTCTCCAAATCTTGTGCACATGTCTGACGCGTGGCCATCGTGTGTGTGTGTGTGTGTGTGTGTGTGTGTGTGTGTGTGTGTGTGTGTGTGTGTGTGTGTGTGTGTGTGTGTGCGTGTGTGTGTGTGTGCGTGCGTTCGTGCGTGCGTGCGTGCGTGTGTGCGTGCGTGCGTGTGTTCATGCCATGAGCATGTACAAAGTACATGTACTTGCGTGACAGAAAAATGGCTAACTTGTTGATGATGTTGAATGTGCTCAAATTTCAGTCTGGTTGCGTGGAGAGACAAGAAAAGGGATGCTGTTTGTTTTGTTGTTGTTGCTGTTTTTGTTCTTGATTTTGGATCTTCTAGTTTTTAGTTCGTTTTCCTCTTGCTGTTCTAGTTCAACTAGTGCTTGTTTATCTTGTGCTAGCCTTAGTTGTCGTTGCAAAGTTATCAGTATTATTCAGATCACAACTCTGCGGGGACGGGATAGCTCAGTGGTCACAGCACTTGCTTTCCCCAAGCTAAGGTTAAGCAGCATCGAGCGTGGTCACCAGTTGCATGGGTGACCGTTTGATCGCCTTGGCTTCAGTACAGTCCCCCAGTCCACCCAGCTGTAAATGGGTACTTTCCCCCTTCAGGGTTAGGGAAGGTAAAACAGCGAGGGAGCAGAGATGGGCACCACCCTCAACATGCTGGCTCCTAGAGAAGCTGAGGTCTCTGATGCCTCGCTCCCCTACAACCACATAGGTTATGGGACGCCTTTACCTTTACGTTTATAATTATTCTTCGCAGATAAGAATTATTCCTAAACAGAAATATCCATATGAATGCTTATCTCCCTTACTTCGTGCATTTTTTAAACATTTTGATGATTTTTCTGTAGTCGAACAAGAGTTCATATAGTAATAAAGCAGTCCCATTTAAAAAACAATATGCTGACCCAATAAACTGGAAAAGAAGAAAAACACAGACACAGACACACACACACACACACACACACACAGACACACACACACACACACACACACACACACACACACACACACACACAGACACACACACACACACACACACACACACACACAGACACACACAGACCACACACCACACACACACACACACACACACAGACACACACACACACACACACACACACACACACACACAGACACACACACAGACACACACACACACACACACACACACACACACACACACACAGACACACACACACACACACACACACACACACACACACACACACACACACACACTGATTTAACAGTTGACCCAGTAACCGCAATTGGAAGCATTGGCTGGCAGACAAGAGAGCTGTTAGGATTTCTTTCAGGGAAAAACTCTGCCGGAAGATGTTCAGACGATTTATTACGTCCACAGCACACCACAGAAAAATGACAAATACAAAGTGAATGGGGACAGCTGACAGCATTTATCAAAATCCAACAGAGCATCTTGCAGTTTTTCTCTGCTATAAAACACGGGGCATATAAACATGGTGTTGATAATCAAAGTGAGCTGCCTGCATTTAATCCAGTTAGTGTAGTTTTGTGTCTTCCTCCTCCTCCTCTTCCTCCTCTTCCTTCCTCTCTCCTTTCCATCCATCTCCTCCACTTCCTCCTCCTCCTCTTCCTCCTCCTCCTCCTCTTTCTCCTCCTCCTCTTCCTCCCCCTCCTCGGGGACTGGATGTAAAAAGCACACGAGTGCTAATTCATTATCTTCTAAATAAAACAATTTGATTTGATTTGATTTCATCCTCCTCTTTTTCTGCCTCCTTCTCTTCTTCCTCATCAACATTATTTTTTTGTGGCCATCAAAAAGCGAAGACGATGGTGTCAATGATGATGGAGATAATAAGAATGTTGTTGATGCTGGTGCTGGTTTTGGTGATGTTGTTATTGTGGTTGTGCTGTCATCCTTATCATGTCCCTCCACAAAATGCATATCAGTTGACAAGGTTTCGTGTTTGGCAGGTGTGGACATAAGTTTATTTCATTTCTGGCCCTGGCCCTCTATTGTTCATGATCTGTGTATAACCTGTGTGCGTCTAGTCTAGTCTGTGCATGCACATGTACACGTATGCACATGTGTATAAGAGTGCATGCGTGGTGTGTGTGCCTGTGTATGAATGTGCACGCGTGTCTCTGTGTGTTATGTATGAAATGATGTGTGCACTGCGTGCGCGCGCACACACAACGGCATGTGTGTTTGTGCACGTATACAAATGCTCTATTCTTTCTCAAATATACACATTGCACACACACACACACACACACACACACACACACACACACACACACACACACACACACACACACACACACACCCTCCCCTCCCCAAAGAGGTTGGACATATTTAGCTGGGAGTGTACAGTTTCTGAACTTTGCTATAAAGCTGTTGTGCTTTATCTTCATCTTCTCTATGTCTGCCAGGGGCGGCATGCAGGCAGGCAGGCAGGATGATTCATGGCTCTCTCTGAAGTGAGGTGAGGGGGGAGAGGGGGGGTCTGCCACACAACAATGGCGGTCTTCTGCATCCTCACGTGCAGTGGTCAGGATGCAGCCCTCCATCATCACCTCTCCCCCCTCCTCCTCCAGTTATGATGACTGCCTGTTGCTGCACAGGGACAGGAGGGAGGGGAGAGGGGGGAGAAAAAGGGGGACGTGACAGTGCTGCTGCTGCTGCGTAGTTACAGTTAAGCCAGGGTGGTATCACGGTTTGTGTTCACGGTGTTGTGATATACAAAAAAGACATTCCATTTTTCTGTTCAGTCTGTTGGTTTGTTTTTAAGTGGTTCACCTTCCTTTCCTGTAGTCCTGCAGACTGTGGGGGCACCACTGAAGATTTTGCAACCAGCTTCTTCCATTCCCCACATCCTCCTCCCTCCACCCTCCGCAGCAGATGCTCCACCCAGTCGAAGTGGTTTAGTTGCCTAAATGTTGGCCAATCCCTTTAAAAAGATAGAGAAGTCTAGGGTTTTAATTTGGCATGTAACCAGTTTAGTTGTGCTCCCTTCCACTGTATACTGTGTGATGGTGTGAATGTTTGTGTTTTAAAGGACTCAAGAAACAATGAGGATCATTTCCAGTGCACCTTACTGCATGTAATAAACATATAGCAAAACAGAGATGAAAACAAACATGGAGACAGGAAAAACGGGGGGGGGGGGGGGGGGGGGGGGGGGGGGGGGTGCAGAGTAATTGTGGAGTGCTTCCTGGGAAGAGCAGACCACATTTTACAAGAGGACTCCTGGAGTCCCATAACCTTTGTGGTCATAGGAAAGCAAGGCATCAGAGACCTCAGCTTTCCAGGGGTCAGCATATTGAGGGTGGTGCCCATCTCCTCTCCCTCGCTGTTTTATCGTCCCTTCCCCTAAAGAAGGCAGGTACCCATTTGCGGTGGGTGAACAGGGGGACTGTACTGAAACCAAGGTGTGAAAATGGTCACCCATCCACTTGGTAATCTTGCTGGATGTTGCATAACTTTAGCCTGGGGAAAACGAGTGCTCTGTTATGGCAAACGTTTATTTTACAGACATAATAGCAGTTTAGTGGTTTATTGCACAAATCGTATGTTGCCTCTTTTCCAGAGTAATAAATGCAGAAGATCTGTTGGCATCACTTCTAGAATAACGGTCACATTGCAAGGGGTATATAACACCTATTATAAACCTTCATGTTGTCATATCAGATTTCATGCTGACTATTACAAAACTAAAACTGCTAAAGCTTTCTAAAAAACCCTGATGAAGTTTGAAGAACAGTCCACTTCTTTTTATTTCTTACAACAAAAAAGTGAAGTGGCAGGATGGTCAAGATGTTCACCTACGGAACAGTAAACCATGAGGTTCTGGGTTTCATTCCCAGCTATGTTCTTTCTTTGCAATTTGATGAAAAACTTTAACTCAATGTCAAAGTCTTGTGGATTAAAGTATAAATCAAGGACCAGAGTGCAACAAAATGCAGAACATCTTGTGAAACATGTTAAAAACCTGTTCCATCTTTTAGAGGAGTAGGTCATTTTGTGTCAGTTGTAAAGAATGTCAAAATTTCAAAAACACATGCCCACAGGTTTCATGTCTATAGACCATGCTCAAAGTCAGAATGCAGCTATCTAAATGGTAGGGGAAACGTTGCATAGGCAAAAATCTCTCCGTTAGTAAGCCTCAGAATTGTAGCCCAGCAAGAGAAACAACAACACTCTGATCATGACTTGTAGGACAGAGAGGGCAGCAAGGCAAGAGGATTTTCATTGGGGGCGGAGGGGGAGGAGGTCTGCCACAGGACAAGGGGAGAGGGGGGGGATGAAAGCAAACATTGTACACAGCAACCACAGCAGGAAAACCACCGCCCTGTCTGTGTTATAGGCTCTTTATTCTAGGGGTTTCCTGTAGTAACCCAAGTCATAAGGTTTGCACTCAAAATAAGCACAAAAAAAAACAAGTAAAAAAGACACAAATGAAGTGTGCTGTCTTTTTTGCTTTATTTTTTGTTGCTTATTTTGAGTGAAGTTTCATGTTTTGATTTAGACTGTTTAGTGCAGGTTTTTTTTTGCCTGTTGGCTGTTAAGGTTAATTTGATTCTTTTTGTATGTGGCCTTTTTTTTTCGTAATAAGAGCAGAGGTTTTCTGTTGTTTAGTAAGTTCAACTGGATTTTAAAACTTTTTTTATAATTAACGCAGGTTTTTGTCTGTTGTTTATTAAGTTCAACTTGACTTTTAAAGCTTTTTTTTTTTTTTAATCAAGTACAGGGTTTTTGCCTGTTGTTTATTAAGTTCCACTTGATTAAACCGATTAAAAAAATAGTTGGGTTTGGCTGATGTTTATCAAGTTGAACATTATTTTTGTCCGTTTTTTTTTTTCAACGCGGGTTTTTGCCTGTAGTGTTTAAAGTTCAATTGATTTTTTCGATTTGCTCACTAAGTGCTGGTTTATGCCTCTTTCTTGTTAAGGTCAGTTCAGTTTTGGCTCTTTGCAACGAAACAACGATTTCAAGAAACACAGCGGCCGAGCACATCAGTTGAGGGACTTGTATTCCTATTGGTGCTGAAGGTGGGGATGGGGGTTCAAATATAATGATACCTGACGGCTGAAAGGTTCAGGATTTTTTCCGTCTGCCAGGTCAATTCCCCATCAAAGTTGCAAGTATCTTGCCCTAATGATGTATACATGCATGTAAAAAATCAAGTATGTATGTTCAAGGTCTTGTAATTCAGTATATGGTAGGCTTCAGAAACAAGAAAATCAATAACCTAGCATGCGTTTCCAAACTTAATCAGCACTTTAGCTTCTCTTAGCCGCCGCCGTAGTCTAATGGTTAGGGCGTCGGACTCGTAATCTAAAGGTTGCGGGTTCGATCCCAGCTATTCCGCTATGGCGTTGTGCCCTTGGAAAAGGCACTTTACGGCTATTTTCTCACCCCACCCAGGTGAAAAAGGGGTACCAACCTTGTGTTGGGGGTTAACCCTGCGATAGACTGGCGTCCTATCCAGGGGGGAGTCTATGATTCTCAGTCGCTTAACGCCACAGAAACCAGGATAAGCACCTGCCTGATAAGCCTTAGGCTCGGGACAGACTTTAACTTTTAACTTAGCTTCTTTGGTAGTCAAGCCTCTTGTATGTAGATTTCTTTGCAATAAACGATATGAAATATGATTGTCAGATTTGGGCAGGAAATCTATCAACCATTTGATCTATTGCTTTAGTCTTGCATGCACATGATAAGCTCATCGATAATGATGTATTTTCGTTGTTAAAGCTAGTACTGTGTGTTGATGTTAACGCCTCTACAAGCGTTATAGACATGAAAGTTTCCATCCACATAATAACTCACACATTGGTTTCATTCGGGTATTCCTTCTTTCGTTCTTGAAGTGGCATTGCTTTCGGGTTGGTTTATTGGGGTTGTGTTCTTCATGGCCTCTTGTCTCTGTTGGGGCAGTCTTGTCTAGTTCAGTCTGTTCAGACTAGCACGACCCGACTCGACCCAAACAACAACACACAGCACAGCACAGCACAGCATAGCCCAGCGCTTTGCAGCACAATACAGCACAGCACAGCACAGCATAGCCCACGCTTGCAGCCATAGCCGCAAGCACAGCATAGCCCAGCGCTTTGCAGCACAATACAGCGCACAGCACAAAGACAGCACAGCACAGCACAGCAAGCCTAGAGCAATGCATTGCATTGCACTTCAAAGCAGTGTTGTGCAGTGCAAGGTTAAGCAAAGAAATACAACCCAGCCCAATACTAAACTTCAAAATGCAGCATGACACAGTAAAAAACAATGCAAAGAATACAATGCTATACAATACTGTACAAAAAACAAAAAACAACAACAGTGTTGTGATTCTAAGAATGATGAAGTTGTGAGAAAGATGCAGAGAAAGCACAGCCACAGACAATGGCAGCGAAGACAAAAATATTAATGTGTTCTTTCCTTTATTACTGATTGATCCAGTGGTCTGTCAATCTCACTCCTCGTGTTGTCCACTGTGCCATGTCTCTTTCTGTCTGTGTACTTGTTCGACAATCTGTCTGTCTGTTTGTTTACATCCTCTTACTGTTTTTCTTCACACACACACCACACACACACACACACACACACACACACACACACACACACACACACACACACACACACACACACACACACACACACACAACACACACACACACACACACACACACACAAAAAACACACATTTTCCCTAAATTTTTAAAACTCCTATGAAAAAAATGTCACGACCGTTGTGCGCCAAATGCAATCAGTAATACTATTTGCATTATCCTATGTTATGCCACAGAGATGGAATAAATCATCTCCACATCTGTCCACACCATTCTTCCGGAAGAATCAATGACATTTCCATTCAAGCGACGCTATCGGAAATACTTTATGGGTCTGCTCTTTCATGAATGATCCCATCAATTGCTTGTGCACAGACCAGTGCTTGCAAAATCAGACCAGTGTTTGAACTTGTTTGTTCGGCAATGTTTTGATTCTGAAGTAAACGTCAGTAAAACAACAACAACAACAACAACAACACAAACTAAAGTGGTTTGAGATCGTCACACGAACATCTGGACAGGCCAAGACTGTCCTACAGGGAACAGTACAAGGAGGAGAGGAGAGAAATGACAACACACACACACACACCACACACACACACACACACACACACACACACACACACACACACACCACACACACACAACACACACCACACACCACACACACCACACACACACGACCTACACACATACACTGACACCACTGACCCCCACACACATGATACACACAACCACCAGACGACTGACAGACACAGCAGACAGACAACACAATTTAATAAAGCCACTTGCAAACAGAGGAAATCTACGCGGAAGGAAGTACTGGCTTCAAAGGAAATGATGAAAGTGACACCTCTCAAGGTAGAAATGTGCCGTGTTTGTGAGAATTCAGGGAGCAATGAAAACGCTCAGTGTAAAAGCTTTGGTATGGTTTGAACACTATCCACACTTCATCCATTATTCAAAATGCAGCAACCTTCAATTTTGCCAGTCTTTGTTGTAGCCTTGATTTTTTGAAATGATTTTGGATTAGAAGACCATCACACACAAACAGGGGAACTAGAATGACAACACACACATGCATGTAGGATTAAATCCACAACACACACATGCATGTGGGATTTAATCCACAACACACACATGGATGTGGGATTAAAAGCACAACACACACATGCATGTGGGATTAAAAGCACAACACACACATGTGTATGTAAGATAAGAAACACATGACACACATAATTATGTGGGATTAGAAGTCCCTTACACCCAATTATGTGCTTAAGCCAGGTGTTTCCCCAAAGGAGAAATGCAGGTGAGGAAAAAACTGGCACCACACACAAACTGTCACCATTGGTAAAACCTTGGAGTTCTGATCAAGGAACAGAAAAAATGTTGGCAGTGTGTTGATGTGTGAGCCAGTGGTTGCATCTGCATCCTTCACACCCAGACAGCATCCACAGGTGTGTGGCACAGAAAAGAAAGGAACACCAAAAGCAGGGTTTGACCATTTTCCTCTTTTATTATGGTTCTCTCCATGAAGCCAGAGACAGCAGGCAGGCAGGCAGGATGATTCATGGCTCTCTGGGGGTGGGGGGAGGGGGAGGGGGGGAGGTCTGCCACACAACAATGGCGGTCTTCTGCATCCTCACGTGCAGTGGTCAGGATGCAGCCCTCCATCATCACCTCTCCCCCCCTCCTCCAGTTATGATGACTGCCTGCTGCTGCACAGAGACAGGAGGAAGGGGAGGGGAGAGGGGGGGGGGACAAACAGGAATGTCCCAGAAACGAACCGCAGTAAAGCCATAGACTGGGTGTTCTAGTTGGAATAGTTTTTATTTTATTCAAGATGAAACCTGTATGCTATGGTATTTTTTATTGCATGGGATTTTATGAATGAAGTTGACTTCAACATGGTAGTTTTTTGTATAGATTTATTTTTATCTGAATAAAAGAGAATATTAATGTTTCATATTGTAGGTATTTGAGACTATCTGTCATTCAGAGCACAAAATATGAAGATAAATACTAAAAGGACTGAAAAGTAAACGGCGTATTACAAACTTCTTGAAATCAAGAACAAATCCAATGATCATAGGCCATAGCATTACTGCTTTGTTACAAAGTACCACATATTGGCTCTATATCACATTGAAACGCTTACGATGTAGATGGTTTCTGCACACTATTGCGAACATAGCCGCCGCTGTAGTCTAGTGGTTAGGGCGTTGGACTCGTATCTAAGGTTGTGGGTTTGATCCAGCTTTCGGCTATGGCGTGTGCCTTGGAAAAGGCACTTTACGGCTATTTTCTCACCCACCAGGTGTAAAGGGTTACAACCTTGTGTTGGGGGTTAACCTGCGATAGACTGGCGTCTATCCAGGGGGAGTCTATGACTCTCAGTCGCTTAACGCCACAGAAACCGGGATAAGCACGGCCTGATGAGCCTCTATAGGCTCGGGACAGACTTAACTTATTGCAGAACATATGCAGCATAGAAAATACAACACAGTGCACATCTTTGCAAAGCAATAAGACATTGCATACTTTCATCCTGCATTACCAGGAAGTGCTTGCATTCCAAAGGTCATATACTGAGAAAGAATACAACTCCTCTGTAAACTCCATTATAATTTCAATGATTTTGTAACAGCCTGTGAGCTTCTAAATCACACATACGTAATAAAATTGTGAAGGTTTCCCCAATGTTCCAGAGATTACATCTTTAACTGATCAGCAACAACTTGCTTTAAATACAAACTCTGATGTTTGCCAACGACACACCGCCCTAATCTGGGATTGTCAAAAAAGCAGAGTTATGAGAGACAGTCTGCTTTTCTGTTTTGTGTTCAGAGTATTCATCGTCGACAGAACTTAAGTTTGTGTGTCTTGAAAAGAAAGAATGGGCTTCTCTATAGCTTTTTATCGTCATAAAGTTATTATTGAAAGAATGGTTTGGATTCATTTAAAGTAGGAAATAAGCTGTTTGCTTTTGCCTTTGCAGAAGAATGTGCTATAAAGTAAACGTGATACATAGAAGAAAACTGGATATATATATATATATATACACACATATATATACATATATATACATATACATACATGTACATATATAAATACATGTGTGTGTGTGTGTGAAGAGAGAGAGAGAGAGAGAGAGAGAGAGAGAGAGAGAGAGAGAGAGAGAGAGAAGAGAGAGAGAGAGAGAGAGAGAGAGAGAGAGAGAGAGAGAGAGAGAGAATGAATGAACAAACAAATCACACACACACACACACAAACACACACACACACATACAGAGTGGGGGACAGGATGCTTGGAGCCAAATCACATGACAATAACGGGGTGATCCAAATGAGGAAGTGCAGTGTCGGCAGCTGATCGTTCTCACGCACAGAGAGGAGAGAGAGAGAAGAGAGGAGAGAGAGAGAGAGAGAGAGAAGAGAAGAGAAAAACAGAGGAGAAGAGACAAGAAGAAGAGAGAAGAGAGAGAAGAGAGGAGAGAAGAGGAGAAGAGAAGAGAGAAGAGAAGAAGAGAGGAGAGAGAGAAGAGAGAGAGAAGGAAGAGGAGAGAAGGAAGAGAGAGAGAGAAGAGAAAGAAGAAGAGAAAGAAGAGAAGAGAGAGAAGAGAAGAGAAGAGAGAGAGAAGAGAAGAGAAGAGAAGAGAAGAGAGAGAAGAAAGAAGAGAGAAAGAGAAGAGAAGAGAAGAGAGAGAGAAAGAGAGAGAGGAGAAGAAGAGAGAGGAGAGAAGAGAAAAGAAAAGAAGAGAAGAGAAGAGAAGAGAAGAGGAGAGAGAGAAGAGAGAGAAGAGAAGAGAAGAGAAGAGAAGAGAAGAGGAGAGAGAGAGAAGAAGAGAGAAGAAGAGAAGAAGAGAAGAGAAGAGAGAGAAGAGAAGAGAAGAGAGAAAGAGGAGAGAAGAGAAGAGAAGAGAAGAGAAGAGGAGAGAAGAGAGGAAAAGAGGAGAGAAGGCCGGACGGTCACAGGCTCCCTGCAGGAAAAGGGCCTGGACCCCACTCATTACATGCCCTTGGCAGGGATAAACTACCTCAGTGCGGCACAGGCGATCCCCTCATTATTAAGTGAGAATTGATTTCGGGTTAAAGGACCTTCACATCAGGCCTGTTCATTGGGGCTGCAATGTTGGCTGTGCCCACCCGCTGGGTTTTGGAATCAAGTTTTTTTTTTTTTTTTTGATTTCTGTTGCTCAGCTAGCCTTGCACCATGGTGCATTGTCATGTTCGCGGCTTTCTGCTACACTGAGTATGGCCTCAACGGCCGACGTCGGATGCCCGGGCCTGATTTGTTCAGCGCTGAACGGAAGTGAAACCCATGTTCGCTCATGCAGCAGACAATGGCGCTCAGGCATGCGCAGCAGAAAAGGATACTGTCTGAGCGTTCGACGACGTCACGAGGTGGCATCACAGGCTTATGTAGAGTTACCCAATGCTCCTAGAAAATTCCTGAGCATGTTTTACAGATATGTAAAGTAGATGAAAGACACGGCGCAATTGTACCTTAAAGGTTCTTTCACTTTTTGTTTTATTGTTTGAAATTATTTAACCGATTTCCTTTGTTTCTTATAATCTGTGAACTTTCTGTCTTGCTTTTCTAGTTTTTTAAATATATTTTTTACGAAGCTTTAACGTTATTACTTTATCTAGTGCACAAATGTACCTTAGGGGATCTTGTGATTTTGTTTTATTGTTGAAAGTCAATAAATACCTTATCTTTATTTCTTCAAATGTGTTCTTTTGTGTTTTCAAGCTTATTTCACAAATATGAACCTGACTATTGATGATCAGGGCAGGCAGGATAAAATAACAGCCAGCATGGCAGCATGGACTGGCGGCAGAAAAAGGGACTAGTGCCGAGGATGGAGGGGGACACAGTTCTCACAAAGTCAGCAGGGCTTCATGCAGTGCAGCGCTGACAGGAACGGCCTTCCTGCACACAACTGCACTAACACTGCAGGAACTGGAAGTGAACAAGAGAATAAAACCGTTTTTTTAAATAAATATTTTTTTATTCTTAGATTTCGAGGCAAAATGGAATAGCAATCATGGGCTTTTTTTACATCCAGTCCCCTTTTTGGTACTTTGTCAGTTTTGTAAAGTTTGTCATCTGTTCCCACTGGCACACAACGGCCTATTTCCGAAAAGCGGAAAAGGCTGTAACGTGTGCACAAGATGTTTGTGTTCGCACATGGGACCTCGGTTTATAGTCTCCCCCAAAGGACTTCCCTGGGGGAGCGGAGTGGGCACTTGTGTGAACTCCTGGCACAGCTGACTCCCCCGTCTCCCAGACACAGCCTCCAAACCTGCCGCCTCTCCTCAGTAACATTCCTTTGGATGGTTGCCGCTGATGTCTGCCCATCTGCTGTTTCCACCCCAATTTTTCCTCCAGTCCTTGTGCAGATTTCATCTTCTGGCAACTCTGTCCACCTGGCCATGTTTTCTACATAGGAAGTGGGCGGTGTTCCTTGCCGTGTATTTCTGCACATTCGCCCTGAATGCCAAAGGGAAGTATTGTTTTCTCTGGCTCTGCAAGCTGGGCTGTTACTGCAGTCAGAAAGTTGATGGGTGTATGCAGGCAGATGTGCATCAGAGCTACCAGCAGAGGAAAGTCCTAGCACTGCACATCCTGCCCAACAGGGAACGCAGAGAAGATGAATAAAGAGAATATTAACAAAGCAAACAAAAACATCTCAAAGAAAGAAAGAAAGAAAAAAGTAACCAACAACAAAATCATCTCCAACAATAATTGCAACAGAAGCATCAGCAGCAACACCAGCAGTCGTAAAACGAAATGAAACAAAGCAAAACAACTAAAACCAATCGTTGATAGCACAAACAAATAAACAAAACAAAGAAACACTATTAAACCAAAAAATACCCAAACAAACACATATAACAAAAAACAAACAAACAAACAAAACAAAGCAACAAACCCGCTGTTTTGATAACTGCGCAGTTATCTGAAGCGTCAGTTGAACACACATCAATTTCTCTGCGTGCGTTCCCTTAGTGGGCAGGGGGCCTAGCGCCTGGTCTTCTCCTGTGCTTGCCAGTTTGCAGGTCTGCCTGCTGGTCTCAGCTGACACATTCCCACTTCAGGGAAGCTCATTTCTTTGTATGAGTTGCATGCTGGGCATGTTCTTGGGACCTTTAACGTGCATATGTGATCTTTTGCATGTATATATACCGAAGAGAATTAAGGCGCTGTTGCAAAATTTAAGCATAAACCTAGATCAATATGGACAATTGCTGGGTACTACTGCCTCTGAGTGTGACGCTTCTTTCTAGCTATCTTTCTTTCATTAAAAAAATATCCCCCTCCCTAACAAGATCTGTTACTGGCAGTCACCACGAACACTATCAGCTAGCTGAACGCAGGTTCCCGTTGCTTTATCGAATGGCATCACGTTTATTCTACATGGGTTCTGGACAAGTGACAAACATACACAGAATGACTGCATAACACTCGTGGTGTGAATTACAGTTCCTAATATAGCCTATGTCAGGATAGGCTGGCTTGACAAACATGCAGAATATTGCTACTTTGTAATAGTTTGACAGACTGCCAACAAGAGATCGAATCTATCTGTTTCTATCTATCTATCCCGTAGTCTGGCAACCCTGGGAGCATTCCTGAAGACTTGACAACCAGTTCCATCCATTCATCTCTGTTCTGCCTTTCTCCAAATTTTGTTGAGTTCTAGGCCTGTCCATTTGCTGCTGTTGTCATCCCATCTCTTCCTTGGTCTGCCTCTTTTTCTTCCTCCTTGGACAGTGCCTTGCAGTATTATTTTTGCAAGTCCTTTTGATCTTGTTACATGCACATACCATCTAAGTTTACGCTTTTTTTACAGACAGGTAAATGTGTCCATAAAGAAAGCAAATGACTCGACTGTTAGACAACTGCTTCAAACCAGCACAGGCAGTATTATGTACCGTCCACGTCAAGATGACTTTACCTGGCGGTCTGAATGGCAGATTTCAGATGAGATAATCAATCAAGATCCGGGATGCATTATGTGAGCGTTTAGCACACGGAAAATAAACCAAATAAAAAACGAACGGTAACTTTTCAGGCAAGGGCATTTGTACATTCAGTTCTAGGCCTGTCCATTCGCTGATGTTGTCCTCCCATCTCTTCCTTGGTCTGGCTCTTTTTCTTCCTACTTGGACCGTTCCTTGCAGTATTATTTTTGCAAGTCCTTTTGATCTTGTGACATGCCCGTACCATTTAAGTTTATGCCTTGTGTCCATAAAGAAAGCAAAAGACTCGACTGTTAGACAACTGCTTCAAACCAGCACAGGCAGTATTATGTACCGTCCACGTCAAGATGACTTTACGTGGCGGTCTGAACAACAGATTTAGATGGAGATAATCAATCAAGATTCTGCATGCATCATGTGGGCGTTTAGCACACAGAAAAGAAACAAAAACAAAACAAAAACTGAACTGTGACTTTTTAGGTAGGACAGTCGGAGACAGACGCAGCAATAAGAAAATGTAGAGCACACGACACGACACGATAAGACAAAACAGAAATGACTTTGCACTACACTACACTACACTACACTACACTACACTACACTACACTACACTACACTACACTACACTACACTACACTACACTACACTACACTACACTACACTACACTACACTACACTACACTACACTACACTACACAATCGCACGCAACGCTACACTGACGGACCAATTATTCCAGGAAAGACAGATCTGCTGTTGCCGTGTGTCCAAGATGTGGGGGCCGGGCGTTCACACGACACCTCGGGTTATAGGACAAGCAGCCTGGAGCCAATGGGGACAATGCTGACAATGCTGACCTGGAGGACAATGCGTTCTCTAACCAGTTACTCAGCCGCAGCTCAGAATCGAACCCCGCGGTCCAGATGATGGCCTTGACACTGTGGTTAGCCCACAATGCAGCCAGCCAGATTCATCTGTCCATCCTGTCACCTCTCATGCTGCTCCTTTGCTAAATCGCCTCCACAGGCTTAAAAGGTAAAAGGTAAAGGTGTCCCATAACCTGTGTGGTCGTAGGGGAGCGAGGCATCAGAGATCTCAGCTTCTCTAGGGGCCAGCATATTGAGGGCGGCGCCCATCTCCTCTCCCTAGCTGCTTTACATTTCCTGACCCTAAAGAGGGCAGGTACCCATTGACAGCTGGGTGAACTGGGGGACTGTACTAAATCCAAGGCGCGCAAACGGTCACCCATCTTCTTGATAACTTAACCACGCTCGATGCTGCTTAACCTTGACTTAGGGAAAGCGAGAGCTCTGACCACTGAGCTATCCCGCCCCCTGCCAGTGATTCAGGCGACCTCTGACAAAAGAACACGGCTGCAATGACTGTAGGCTATCCGCCACTTCCGTCTTTGTATATTTCTTCAACTTAGCATATTTGTGACGCTCCACCACATAATGAGACGCATTGCACCAGAGGTCAGTTTTGAGTTATTGACATGTTATCAAACTACAATAAAATGGCTATACAATACAAAAAACAGATTGAAAATCGGACAATTCTAGGAAAAGTTATTGCAAGTTAAAATACTAGACTGCAGGAAATGACAAAATGAAAATTGACAAGTTAAGCATCCTAACAGGTGGTCTGAATGAGGGCTTGGGTATTTTTAAAACACGTTTAAAGGCAAAAGGAAACAAATTATGATTTGATATTTCACTATAAGGTAGAATAATGGCTATACTTTAATAATCATTCAAAATCTCAAAATTGCCAACTTGACCCTACCTGCCTTTAATGGCTCCTAGCGGAAAAGTGGGTTATGTGCTAAGCGACCCATTTTGTGGTGGAGCGCCACATTTCCTAGTCACTTAGCAGACCTTTTGGGCACCACTGAAGATTGTGCAACCAGATTCCTCCACTCCTCAAGGTTTTCAGTTTTCCATAGCAAGTCGTTGCACTCAAGGATAGTGCTTTCTTTTGTTGTCTTCCCAGCGATTTCTCTGTCTGCCTCTTCATCTCCCTCCTTGCACTGCTCAC
>CM060316.1:2722020-2739520 GCA_030674155.1 Stramonita haemastoma | reverse complement strand
AGTTTTGGTTCCGGCACGTTTTTCTGTTTAGAAATCGGGCGAAGAAACTTGTATCGGAATGGTATTGGTATTGTACTGTAGTCTTGGTTCCAGCGGGTTTCTTTGTGTAAGGATCAGGCAGATGTTCCCGTGGGACAGCATACTGCATAGTGAGGGAGGCCCCAGTATTTCATCTCTGGTCTGTCTGAATGTGTATTTGTTTAACAATGAGAACTGGTTTTATTCAATGCAGATTCCTTGCCAGGGCAACACTTTTTAGTTATCAGACGTTCCTTTACGTGAGGTAAGTACACACACTACATGGGATGTCAGTTTGTTGTTTCATATAAAAGATCACTACCCAGAATACCACTCAAAGACTAGAGTTTTTTGTTTTTTTTTTTTTTTTTTTGGGGGGGGGGGGGGGTGGGGGTGAGTTTGGCTTTGAATAAGAGTCGAACTTTTTCTCCTTGATTTTTAAGTGGGGTTTTTCACAGAACCATCAGATATGAGGTAGTGTTCTCGCACGCAAATGAGCACACACACACACACACACACACACACACACACACACACACACACACACACACACACACACACACACACACACACACACACACAACACACACACACACATACAAACACACACACACACACAAACACACACAAACACGAACACACATACACACACGCACGAGCGTGTGCGCGCGTCTCTCCGTCTGTCTGTCTCACTCTGTCTGTCTCTCTGTGTGCTCTGCTGTAACAAGCAGGATTCTGGGACTTCTTTAAAAAAAATCTCCCCCCATCCTGACTATTCCGAACTGTAGGGAGTGATGTATCCAAGAAACATACATCTATTTCGGTTGTAGATTGCCAGCATAAAGCACAGGAAAAAGACCAGGGTGATTATAAGGTTTCTAACTTTTTCTTTTGCCATCCTCATCTTCTATCTCCTTTTTTTTCTGGAGTCTCTGTCTCTGTCTCTGTATCTCTCCTACTGTCCCTCTGTCTATCTCCTCCCTCTTACTATCGCATTACTCAACCCCCTTTCACCATGCACACACACACACACACACACACACACACACACACACACACACACACACACACACACACACACACACACACACACACACACACACACACACACACACACACACAAATACACACACATAATTATATATATACATATATATATGAGTGCATGTGTACGTGTGTGCGTGTATGCATGCGTGCGTGTGTCTATGCGTAAATATGTGTGTGCGTGTGTGCGCTCGTGCACACACGTATGTGCATGTATGAGTTTGTATATATATATGCACATGAACGTGTAAATGTGTTTATGGACTGACTCTGTCTATTATAAAAAAAATACATGTACACGTATCCTCTCCGTTATGTCTATACACGAAAAGAGATTTTTTCTCCATACAAGCTGGCATCAATCTGTTTACCTTCACCAGAGTAAATGGGGACGGGTAGCTCAGTGGTCAGAGCACTCGCTTTCCCCAAGCTAAGGTTAAGCAGCATTGAGTGTGGTTACCAAGTAGATGGGTGACCGTTTGCACACTTTGGTTTCAGTACAGTCCCCCAGTCCAGCCAGCTGTCAATGGGTACCTGGCCTCTTTAGGATCAGCGAAGGTAAAGCAGCGAGGGAGAGGAGATGAGTGCCGCCCTCAATATGCTGGCCCCTAGAGAAGCTGAGGTCTCTGATGCCTCGCTCCACTACGACCACACAGGTTATGGGACACCTTTACCTTTTTACCTTTCTAGGTGAGTTTGCCGAAGTAGAAAAATAGCAGACATGCACAAGGAGGCTTGGAAAGCATAGTGGGGATGCAGAGGGGGAGGCAGGGGGGTGAATTCAGTGAGCACACGGCAGATGTGCTGCAGCGATGTGACATAGTCAGCCCTGCCGCATTGTCTCCGCACAAAGGGAAAGCTGAAACCAGATATAGGTTCCTTTTGAAACTGATAGTCTGGCAACGATGCTCCACATTGGAAACGAAAACATGTTTACAATTAACCTAGCTCAGGAGAAACTATCAAAATAAGATGTTTTTGGCTTGTGCTGAATCTAAACTGGGCTACAGAACACTGACAGAGAAAGGTATAGGAAAGAAAATTGTCTTTGAAATTACTTTTTTTGTGTAGCTATTAAATCCTAGGATATTAGACAAATATTTTGGTGTGACCCTACCTAATATTGTAGTTTGCACTGGATGACTTTAGGTGCATTACAAAGTGATTGTTTTAATAACGTATTCATTTTAAGATCATCCAGATTGGAACATTCCATAACGGCAAATTCAATTTGTTTTTAAATGTTTTAAATATCGTTTTGGAAGTCTTCTTTGCTTATGAAAAGTTCACATCATTGTTCTGAAATTACGTGTAAATGCATCAAACACGAATTACCTAGGATATGAGATTTGTCTGTTCTCAAAAATTGATGTCTACCACATAATTATTATTTTTAATACACAGTTCTCAAAGATTTTGATGACTGATAAGAGATGAATATATAAAATAATAATTAAAAAGAAAGAAATAGATGTATAGCGCAAAGATAACATGATAAGAAACCTTACACTACAGCACAATTGTCTTTATCTATTTCCGATCATTATCTTTGCGCTATCGTACAAGACAACATGATAGGAAATTACATATACAGAGCAAAGACAACACGATAGGAAATACATATACAGAGCAAAGACAACACGATAGGAAATAGGTTGTAGTGCAAGGGCAATAGCGTTTAGGAACTTCTATCTTATTCTACACAAATTACAGTTTGTATTGTTAAAGTCATCTGACTTGTTCAGGAAAATATCTGTAAAACAATGATATATCTAGAAATGTTGAACATAAACAATAATATTCAGACCTGTTAACAGCTGCTGAAATCTGTCATTCCCCAAATCTCTTTTTGAAATGTTGATGCACGAGTATACAAAGTGCCTTCCAAGTCAGGAAAAAAGAAACCATCGGGAAAAAAGCAATGGAACATAAGTGCCAGCGGCCTGACTGGTGAACAGCCAAAACACTTTGAAGACAACAATTGATAATTGATAATTAATGTCTGGCACTCCACCTCATCACTATATTTCTGAACACATCCACAGAAATGTTATTATTACAGACACTCAGGAATGGATGGTCGTCAGGCTTTTTCTCATGAAAATAGACACACATTGAGTTCAACTGTCTGTGTATTTCCTTCCTCTATCACGTATCAAAACATATTAGGCACGTTCTTTTCTCCCTTCTTTTTTTCTCATAAAAAACACACAGGGTATCGATACAAGGAAGGATAGCAGAGCTGGCTTTACATTTCGTTTTAATTTGTATATAGTTGCACAGTTTTAATCTGCGATTTAAAATTTGACAGGTGACAGCCCCGATAATCATGGCCTGTGTGGTGGGCGGGGCTATAAACAATATGATTGGACTGGAAACACAGAGAGACTAAGTTTACTTTGTATGTACAATCTCAAAACATGTCAATATTCATTTATCGAGTTACTTCACAAAAACGTAAACAGATTTAAATAAAGAGTTAATGTTCTTCGTCTGTATCTTCTCAAAATACATTTCATAATTCCTTCACAGCAACAAGTTTGTCAATGGTCAAAAATATTTCATGCCTAAATCATATTTGTTCTTTTCTCGTTTATTTTTTCAGCCACTACCTACTTTGCCTACTTGAAAGAAGAAGAAGAAGAAGAAAGAAGAAGAAGAAGAAGAGAAGAAGAGAAGAAGGAATTTCAAAGAGGAACTCCGAAGAAGAATTCCGAAGAAAACAAATTCCGAAGAAGAAGAATTCCGGAGAAGAATTCCGAAGAACTCCGAAGAAGAATTCCGAAGAAGATTCCGAAGAGAAGAATTCCGAAGAAGAATTCCAGAGAAGAAGGCAAAGAATACAAAGAAGAAGAAGACAGAGGAGGAGAAGGAGAAGAAGAGTTGCGAAGAAGAAGAATTGCAAAGAATCGCGAAGAAGAAGAATTGCAAAGAAAAAGAATTGCAAAGAAGAAGAATTACGAAGAAGAAGAATTGCAAAGAAGAAGAATACAAAGAAGAAGAAGAAGAAGAGAACTCGAACTGAAATGTTATTGAGGGTAATCATATAAGCCATAGACTTCTTAAAAAGACACCAGACTCTGATGAAGAAAAGGGCAAATAAACACAAAAAAATATTTAACATGATGTAGATCTATACACAAATTAATGAAAGCAAACAATCAACGTAATCAGTTACATTACCAGTCAGAGAGAGAATGAATGAATGAATGAATAAATAATCTTTATTTTTCAAGGCTGACAGATAAGCATCACACACTTTTTTTCACCCGGCCCTTGCCCTATTTAGGGACTATCAAAACATAAACAACCCCCCTTAAAACAACAACAACAAATAAAACAAAACAAAACAAGCAAACAAACCCCCAACCCAACCAAACCCAACCAAAGCCCCCCAACATAGACTAGCAACCCCTCCCGTAAACACCATAATCCCCAACTGGATACAATGAAAAGGATTTAAACATAAGGGATAGATGTGTATTCAATAAACACATAATCCGCAACTGACCCGAGCATTAATGCTAAAACAGACACAATGATTCGTAGCGTATAATTATGTTAGGGAAAAAAAACAACAAACAAAGGAAAAACAATAGGGTCCTTATTTAGACGATAAAATACAATACAGAGAGAGAGAGAGAGAGAAGAGAGAGAGAGAGGAGAGAGGAAAAGAGAGGAGAGAGAGAGAGAAGAGACAGAGACAGAGAGACAGACAGAGAGAGAATAAATAAATGAATAACCAGTATTTTTGAAGGGTAAAAGAGTAAATATTCACCTACTTTTTTCTTCATCCGGCCCAGATTAGGGAATAGCAAGCAAACAAAGGAAGAAACCAACAACAAAAAAACCAAAACAAAAGAAAAACGAAACACCATCAAAAAAATAAAGGAGGAGAGAGAGAGAGAGAGAGGAGAGAGAGAGAGAGAGAGAGAGAGAGAGAGAGAGAGAGAGAGACGAGAGAGAGAGAGAGAGAGAGAGAAAGAGAGGAGAGAGGGAGAGAGAGACAGAGAGACGAGAAGAGGACAGAGAAAGAGGTGGGAGGTGGGCGTGTCTTTGGTAAGGTAATTGGTAGATAAAGGAGTGACTGTTGGCGTGCATGAAGCCCGGAGTCTCATTCAGAGGTCACAGACATCTCAGTCACTGCCCCCTCGCGTCAGCCCCTCATCCCCTCCTTCCCCTCATTCCTCCCCTCCACCCTTCCTCCTCTGTCAGGTCTGTTTTTCCTCCCCCTCTCTGTGTTTCCTCTGTTGTTTCTCCCTGCCTGCCTGACCCCGCACTCAGGTGCTTACTTACTCAGGCCAGGCTCCGGCACACGTAACCAGTACATCAGCCTGCAGACCTGAAGACACACGGACACACGCTAGGACACACACGCAACCCACCCTCCACCACAAATGCGCACGCGCGCATACACATACACACAGAGACACAGACACAGACACACACACACACACACATACACGCACTTACAGAGAACAATAGGTAAACAGAGAGACACACGCACACACACCTGCAAAGACGCTCACGCATCCCTACCACCACAAACTCGAGCGCACACACTCACACACACACAGAAAACAATAGGTAAACTCACGCACAGTTTTTCTATCTCACACACACACACACTTACACACTTACACAACTTACACACAGACACACAGACACACACAGACACACAGACACAGACACACACACACACACACACACACACACACACACACATAAACACACACACACAATTTTGAACAGGATAGGGAATAAGTGATGTATGAAACACGTGTATATTCTGCAAATTCACAAGGAGAAAACCAAACCACTGATTTGACGACTAGATTGGATTTTTTTTTTTCACTTACCCAGTTTAATAGTTTCAGGATAAATATTTAATTTTTATTTTATTTTATTAATTATACTAATGAGACTATTAGCACTATTATATTTATATTATTTTGATAAGTGGAAAGGCCTTACTTTTTTGTTCTGGTTGTTGTTGTGTATGTTTTTTTGTTGTGTTTTGTTTGTTTTTTGTTTGTTTGTTTGAATGTTTGTTTGTTTGTTTTTGTTCATATGTGTAGGGTTTTTTATTTATGAAATATAATCATAAATCATTATTATAATTCTTCTGGTTGCTGTTTGTGTTTTCCCCCTTCCTCTTGATACCCCCTCCCCACCCGTTCCCACCCCCCCTCCAAATTTTTTTCTTTTTTGAGTGTGGGGGGTTTTTGTGTGTGTGTTTTTTGGGGGGGTTGTGTTTGTTTGTTTGCTTGTTTTTTGTTTGTTTTTTGCTTTAGTTTTGTTTTGCTTGGGTTTTTTTCGTTCATTATGTTTGTTTGGTTCTCTGTTGCTTTTGTTTGTTTATTAGTTTTTTGGTTAGTTTGAATGTTTGTTAGTGTATATGTTATTTCCTCTCAGTGGAGATTGGTATTATCATATGTATTGTTGCGTTTGTTTTTCGGGGTTTTTGTTTTGTTTTTTTGTTTGTTTGTTTTGTTTTGTTTTTTCTTTTCTTCCTCATAACATAAGTATGAATTGAAGTGTGGAGATGATGTAATCTGACATAAGTTGCTTATTGACATTTCATGGATTTTTATTATTATTATCATATTATTATTATTATTATTATTATTATTATTATTATTTATTATTATTATTATATTATTATTATTATTATTATTTATTATTATTATTATTATATTATTATATTATTATTTTTTTTTTTTTTTTTAAGTCTTAAATAATAGTTGGTGACATTGTGTTGATATAAGCTGTTGACACCATATGATTTTAAAAAAAAAAACAATTTTAAATGTGTGCATGCCCATATGTTTGTTATGTTATTCCACTCAGTGGTGATGGGTATTATCATATGGTATTGTTGCTTTAGTTTGTTTTTTTTCTTTCCTTCTAATATATAATCCGTGTGGATTGGTTTTTTGATGTTTTGGTCTGATTGTTTGTTTTTTGGTGTTTTTTTTTTTTTTTTTTTTTTTTAAGTCTTAAATAATGGTTGGTGACATTGTATTGATATAAGCTGTTTGACACCATATGATTAAAATTTTTTTTTTTTTAAATGTGTGCATGCCCATATGTTTGTTATGTTATTCCACTCAGTGGTGATGGGTATTATCATATGGTATTGTTGCTTTAGTTGTTTTTTCTTTTCTTCCTTCTAATATATAAACCGTGTGGATTGGTTTTTTGATGTTTTGGTTTGATTGTTTGTTTTTTGGTGTGTTTTTATGTGTTTTTTGTTTGTTTGTTTGTTTTTGTTTTTCTTTTGTTTGATTGTATGTTTGTTAGCGTATATGTTATTTCCTCTCAGTGATGATGGGTACTATCATAAGGTATCGTTGTGTTTGTTGTTTTTTCCTTATCTTCTTTTAAAAATATAAAGTATGAATTAAAGTATAGAGATATTGTAATCTGACATAAATTGCTTATAGATTTTTTATTATTTTACTTATTTATTTTTAAATTTTGTTGTTGTTGTTGTTGTATTTATTCATTAAAAAAAATAATTATTTTTATTTTTATTATTATTATTATTATTATTATTATTATTATTATTATTATTATTATTATTATTATTATTATTATTATTATCATTATTAAGTCTTAATGTTTTTTGGTTACATTGTAATTGATATAAGCTGTTGTGTGGTGTGTGTGTGTGTGTGTGTGTGTGTGTGTGTGTGTGTGTGTGTGTGTGTGTGTGTGTGTGTGTGTGTGTGTGAGTGTGTTTTTTGTTGGTTTTTTTTTTGACACTATATGATTTTTTAAAAAAGACTTTAAATGTGTGCATGTACCTACGAGTATACGAGCTGAGTGGAAGAGCGCAAACCGTGTGTGTGTGTGTTGTGTGTGTGTGTGTGTGTGTGTGTGTGTGTGTGTGTGTGTGTGTGGTGTGTGTGTGTGTGTGTGTGTGTGTGTGTGTGTGTGGTGTGTGTGTGTGTGTGTGTGTAGGTGCACGGTGTGTGTGTGTGTGTGTGTGTGTGTGTGTGTGTGTGTGTGTGTGTGTGTGGTGTGTGTGTGTGTGTGTGTGTGTGTGTGTGTATGGGTGTGTGGGTGTATGTGCATATGTGTGTATGGCTTTCGAGTAGATTTTTAAAATATTTTTTTATTTTTATTTATTTATTTTATTTATTTATTTTATTTATTTTATTTTCTCTTTTGGTTGTTGTTATAGTAGTTGCTTGTATTATTTATAGGCATAGTTTATTTTAAAGTTGTTGAAATCATGTTAGCAAGTTAATGTTGGTGCAAAGTTTGTTGTTGTTGTTTTAATTGTTTGTTTGCTTTTTCCCCTTTTCTTTCTTTCGTTGGTTTTTTTTTTGTTTGCTAGGGATTTTCTACTTTGTTTTTTGTTGGTTTTTTGTTTTGTTTTGGATTTGATTTTTGCTATTGTTTTGATTTTTCTTCTTTTCTTTTCTTTAGATAGATGGCTTGATGGAAAAAAGCAGATCGCTGCTTACTCAATGTACCATCTGGAAATAAAAATTTGATTGATTGATTGACACACACAGAGAACTGGTAACGTTATCCTCGATAAAAAACAAAAACAAAAACAAAAAAAACAAGACAGACCCTTATTTCGCAGGAACAGTTATCACCAGCCTGTCCAGGTATTCAAAACACCCCCTCCCTCCTTCCCCCCTTCTCTTTATAACTAGGCTCAATATAACACAATACCAGAATTCTTTGATTCCTCGAGAGAAAGAAACATGGCACGAAAAATTCACGATCTTAATATTTTATTAAACATCATACCCCGAATATTTTGACATACAAAATACAGATCGAGTGAGATTTCCGCTGCAGTTCACAGCCTAGATTACATGTGACTTTAACAATATAGATATATGTGTTAAAAATATTTTATTTCATTTTAATGTATAACGGTATTTTAATCGCAACTTTGATAACATTTACGAACGTGCAAGAAAAGTATACTGAATCTGCTTGAGAATAATTTTTTTATCCAAAACACACATGAAAGGTCCTGTGGTTCCTATCAGCTTTGGAGTTGTGAAACCAGAAATATAATTCTTTATTCAATATTCACCCGAGGTGTGACCAGTAAGACACATACCAGATTTTGCATTTGCCTCCTCCCCCCCCCCCCCCCAACTGCCTAACGGTGCAGCATGTATGGGATTCTCTGCACAAAACGGATGGTGGTCTACAGGTAACGCGCCTGCCTTGAAAGCGGAAAGTCCGGATCGGAAGTGTGCCGTGGTTTGATCCCCGTCTGGCCAAAAACTTTCCCCCCATCCATTAGACCATGAGTGGTGGTCTGGGCGCTAGTCTT
This sequence comes from Stramonita haemastoma, assembly GCA_030674155.1. Classification (NCBI taxonomy): domain Eukaryota; kingdom Metazoa; phylum Mollusca; class Gastropoda; order Neogastropoda; family Muricidae; genus Stramonita; species Stramonita haemastoma. The sequence goes on along the minus strand of CM060316.1, from coordinate 2,730,147 downwards.
TTGAAGGAGATGATAAACTGAGGTCCCGTGTGTTACACAAAATTATTTAGCGTACGTAAACAAACCTACGGCAACAGGAATTGTCCCTGGCAAAATTCTGTAGAAAAAAGCCACTCTGATAGAGAAACAAATACAGTCATTAACAGGAAAAGAAAAAAAAATGGGTGGCTCTGCTCTTGTGGCCACACGCTCTCCCCGGGAGAACAGCCCAAATTTCATGTAGAGAAATCTGCCGAGACTGAAAGTGTTGTGAAAATTAAAAAAAATCTCAAACCTCTCCCCAGCTCTTTGTGAAAGCACACAGCAGAGAAAGGAAACGTCTACTTTAATAATGTATGGTATAGAGGAAACGTCTAGTTAAATAATGTATGGTATAGAGGAAACGTCTAGTTAAATAATGTATGGTATAGAGGAAACGTCTAGTTAAATAATGTATGTATAGAGGAAACGTCTAGTTAAATAATGTATGGTATAGAGGAAACGTCTAGTTAAATAATGTATGGTATAGAGGAAACGTCTAGTTTAATATAAATTGTATGGTATAAGGAAACGTCTAGTTAAATAATGTATGGTATAGAGGAGACATTCTAGTTAAAGAAATGTATTGGTATAGAGGAACGTCTAGTTAATAATGTATGGTATAAAGGAAACGTCTAGTTAAATAATGTATGTTATAAGGAAACGTCTAGTTAAATAATGTATGGTATAGAGGAAACGTCTAGTTAAAAAATGTATGGTATAAAGGAAAGTCTAGTTAAATAATGTATGTTATCGAGGAAACGTCTAGTTAAATATGTATGGTTATAGAGGAAACGTCTAGTTAAATAATGTATGTTATAAGAGGAAACATTACTTTAATAATGTCATAGTGTAAAGGAAACGTTATAGATAGTTATTAATAATGTATGGTATAAAGGACATCTAGACTAGTTTAATAATGCATGGTATAAAGGAATGTCTAGTTTAAATAATGTATGTTATAAGGCAATTTTACTTTAATAATGCATGTTAAAGGAAAGTCTAGATAGTTAATGATGTATGCTATAAAGGAAACGTCTAGTTTAATAATGTATGGTATGAAGGAAACATCTAGTTTAATAATGTATGCTAAAGGTGGCTGACCGGTAGATTTCCCCCCAAAGACTCAGTGGCCAGTCATTGCGGCCCTCTCCTGTCACTTTTATATAACGGGTCTTGGGACACTGGCGGAATTCATCCTTCTTCAAGTCGCAGATGGCCTACTGTGAATATTTTTTAAATCATTGATATCCCTGTCTACCCCTCTGCAAGAAAATGATTTAATAACAAGTATGCAATGTGTAAAACGATGTAAGGCGCTAAAGGTCCGTTCAAGGACCATAACAGCAACATTGAAAGAAGGATGCAGGCAATGGAGACGAGAGCTTTGGCAAACTCCTCGGTTTTCATACAGGGATCACATCACTTATGAGGAAGTGAAAACCAGAATATAAATCAAACTTACCTGACTTCAGTGAAAAACACAAGCTAAGGTGGTACAGGCACGCCATACTAACATATGGACTGGCCAGGAGAGTGGACAGGCCTGGTGGAGTGATCTGCTGCAGAAAGCAGAGGATCTCCGTGGGGAGTGGAGGAAGCTCGTTGCAGAATCTTCAGTGGTACCCCCACGTCCAAGGGACTACGGGACAGGTGAAAGTGAAATGCAAGATAGTAGGTCTGTATTCATACTTACACAATACCTCGGTTTGTAGTCTAATCCAAAGCAGAAGAAATCTTGGTTTACAATATCACCCGAAGAACTTACAGGAAAAAAGCACACCCTCAAACACTGCATGTTTGGAGATATATACCAAAATTATGAAATATCTGATAATTTTGCTGGTGTTTCTTTCTTCCTGTACCTTTCGTGATTGGAGATAAAAAATGTTAAAAATCCTCTCAGATTGATAGATAGACCGTTCCGTGCTAACTTAAAGCCATGCCGGCAAGCTGGCCGCCAGATCAGATCAGATCAGGGGTCCTCCAGCCCTCTGGCCACCCCCTGACTACAGGGAGCGTGAAGGACCAAACCCGGAGAGGTATTGCAGAGTAACCAGCACCGTTATTGATCCCATCCATCCTGACCCTGCTCCCCGCCACTTACCCTCCTCCCCCTCCCAGCCCCCACCTCCCGCTTACCCCCTTCCCTCTCCCCCCCATCCCCCCCACTCCCACCCCTCGCCAAACACAGGTTTGGGTGACAGTAGCACCGAAGTCGTCTGGCAGTGGATGATTGAAAGAAAGTGGAGCTGTCATATCCATTGGCGAATCCATGGCAACCCCGCTGACTAGGACACGTAATCATTGCTCTTCCCTGTCCTACCCCCAGTCTCTCTGTCTGTCTGTCTGTCTGTCTGTCTGTCTGCCTGTCTATCTGCCTGTCTGTCTGTCTGTCTGTCTGTCTGTCTGCCTGCCTGTCTGTCTGTCTGTCTGTCTGTCTGCCTGCCTGTCTGCCTGTCTGCCTGCCTGTCTGTCTGTCTGTCTGCCTGCCTGTCTGTCTGTCTGTCTGTCTGCCTGCCTGTCTGTCTGTCTGTCTGTCTGTCTGTCTGTCTGTCTGTCTGTCTGCCTGTCTGTATGTCTCCTCCCCAGCACTCAGCCCAAATGGCGGGGAAAGAGAGAGTTGATTGCGTACGGCAGCCTGATATTATAGAAATGGCCAGCACCCGGCAATAAGTGTGTTCAGGGCGGGTTCGCTGGTGAAAGGACAGCCATTGGCTTGTTTTTGTGTGGATGCTGTTTTCCTCTCTCTCTATCCATCATTTGCTCAGTGATGGAAATGATGGAACTTCCTTATTTTTTACAACTTAAAGAAAACATACATTATTAGAAAAGGAGGGACATTTTTTTTCTATCTCTCTCTCCATCATTTTGCTAAGTGATGAAAATGATAGACATTTTAAAAATTCCAGTCATTTTTGTTTTAAAGATATTATCAGGGAAGGAGTGATGAGGATGGTATACCTTTTAGTTAATTGTTTTGTTGATATAATTATCATTATGCAAGGATGAGGCAGCCTGTTGTTATGAGGTGGTATCATTTCCGCATGTGCCAGCGTTTATATCCTTGTTTTCGTCAAGTATGTATGTATGTATGTATGTATGTATGTATGTATGTATGTATGTATGTATGTATGTATGTATGTCTGTCTGTCTGTCTGTCTGTCTGTCTGTCTGTCTGTCATGTCTGTCTGTGTCTGTCTGTCTATCTGTCTGTCTGTCTGTCTGTCTGTCTCTGTCTGTATGCATGTATGTGTGTGCTGTAAGCAGAACCTGTCAGTTTCCTGATGGAATCGCAGACTGTCACAACTGTTCTTCAGCGGCTTTCCTGCACATGGTTGTTGTCGAAACTCATCAGACTTAATACTTAACCGACTGTAGGAACCTCAGACTCCCGACAGAAAATAGCAAAGGCAGTCACACTGGCATGAAAGCAGTCTCTACCTATAAAGCCTTACCTAGTTATTCCTCGCTGGATATGCAGATGTCAAGAGCATTGAGCCAATTGTCAGCAGTTTCATAGGCAGAAGAAGCAGCAGCAGCAGCATCTTAAAACTGTAAAAAGAGTGAAAAAAGGTTTCTAAAAAGGAAGTAGAAAAGCCATAACTACACCATTGTTAGTGTGAAAAAAAAACCCACGAGGAGGGGCAGCACGTCAAAGGAGAACAGCTGGATAAAAACTGAATCAGCAAAACGAAAAAAAAAAACCCCAACCAAAAAACCCTTTAAAAAGCACAATTTCAAAAACCTACGCCATGCAGCCTTCATCTCTATTCATCTTTTTTAAAATTGCCTTTTGAATCCTCAGGGAGTCATTTCTACAAATGAAACAGTAAAATGATATTTTTTTGTAAGAAGCATAGAGGTTTGATTATTTTCTTCACTGTTATTTCATTTTCTTTGGTATCAAATAACCACACAGGAGTCAGTATTTTTAAAGGCCTCAAGATAAACAAGGTTTGTCACGTACACTACGTGCTGTCTAAAGACACCGCATCTTCTACTCTGTTCGATAAACAGTCTGTTTTAAAATGATCTAGAAAGGATATCAAGCCATTACTTTGAAATGTCCCCGAATTGGAACGCAGCTACTTTAATTGTGGGAGAAAAAACTGGTTGCATACGCGAAAATCCCACTTTGGTAAACCTCGAGACTCTTGTCCAGGAATTGAGAGGAAAAACCATTTGAAATGATAGAGGAAAAACCATTTGAAATGATAGAGGAAAAACCATTTGAAATGACAGAGGAAAAACCATTTGAAATGATAGAGGAAAAACCATTTGAAATGATAGAGGAAAAACCATTTGAAATGATAGAGGAAAAACCATTTGAAATGACAGAGGAAAAACCATTTGAAATGATAGAGGAAAAACCATTTGAAATGATAGAGGAAAAACCATTTGAAATGATAGAGGAAAAACCATTTGAAATGATAGAGGAAAAACCATATGAAACGATAGAGGAAAAACCATTTGAAATGACAGAGGAAAAACCATTTGAAATGATAGAGGAAAAACCATATGAAACGATAGAGGAAAAACCATTTGAAATGACAGAGGAAAAACCATTTGAAATGATAGAGGAAAAACCATTTGAAATGATAGAGGAAAAACCATTTGAAATGATAGAGGAAAAACCATTTGAAATGATAGAGGAAAAACCATATGAAATGGTAGAGGAAAAACCATTTGAAATGAGAGGAAAAACCATTTGAAACGATAGAGGAAAACCCCCCAAACAAACATAAACCATTTGAAAGGATAGAGAAAAAACCATTTGAAATGATAGAGCCATGTGTGTTTGATAGGAAAAAATGGAAATGATAGAGCCCTGTATGTTTAATATGAAAAAATGAAATGATAGAGCAATTTATGATTGATAAAACCATTTAAAATGATAGAGCCATGGATGTTTGATTGATAAAACCATTTAAAATAATAGAGCCATGTATGTTTGATTGGAAAAAAATAATAGAGCGATGTATGTTTAATAGGAAAAAAAAACCCATTTGAAATGATAGAGCCAAACCATTTGAAATGATAGAGCCACGTATATTTGATAGGAAAAAAACCATTTGAAATGATAGAGCCACGTATATTTGATAGGAAAAAACCATTTGAAATGATAGAGCCATGTGTGTTTCATAGAAAAAAAGATTTAGAATGGTGGAGCCATGTATGTTTGATAGGAAAAAAGGATGGAGCCATCTATGTTTGATAAAAAAACCATTCAAAATGATAGAGCCATGTATGTTTGATAGGAAAAAATGATAAAGCCATGTATGTTTGATGGAGAAAAACATTTGAAATGTTAGAGCCATGTATATTTGATAGAGAAAAACATTTGAAATGTTAGAGCCATGTATGTTTGATAGGAAAAAATGATAAAGCCATGTATGTTTGATAGAGAAAAAATGAAAGTAGAGCATGATGTTATAGAGAAACATTGAATGTTAGAGCTGTATGTTTGATAGGAAAAAAAGCGGTATGATATTAAGAGTCCTATGGAAAAAAAAACCCAGAAGGAAAAGTGCGTTTTTCTAAAGGGGGTGTGTAGCCTTAGAGATGATGGAGTGAGTCCTGGCATGAGTCAGACTGTGTAGTGTATGAAACGGGATTCAGAGGTTAAAGATGTTCTATTCTCTCACACCCCACCACTAACTCCCGCTTTGGTATCACCCCCCCCCCCCCCTAACAGTTTTGCCTGCCTCTTAGACTGATTACTCAGCTATCCACTGTGGACAGTACACTTTCTTGCACTCTCATATTCGCCGCCACCACGACTGAAGCTGCAGCTGAGTGAAAAGGCAGGACAGGTGCGTTACCTCTGGACCACCAATCCTAAAGTAAGGAAAAACGAAAAGAAAAAGAAGAAGAATGAAGGGGCACTTGCAGTCAACAGCACTGGGTATTGATCCCATACTCGTGTGTGTGTGTGTGTGTGTGTGTGTGTGTGTGTGTGTGTGTGTGTGTGTGTGTGGTGTGTGGTGTGTGTGTGTGTGTATGTGTGAAAATCTAGGTCAAGGTCAAAGTCAAAGTCAACTTTTTATTTGTAGACGGTACATTGAGTAAGCATTGATTTGCTTTTTTTCATCATGCCATCTATCTAGGGGGAAAATATGTGTGTGTATGTGTGCGTGTGTGTATGTGTGTGTGTGTGCGCGCACGCGCGCGCGCGCGCGCGTGTGTGTGCAGTATGCTATATCTAGTTCCCCACCATTTCCCCTCCCCTCACCTCCCCCCCCTCCCCGAGCCAAACACAGGTTGGGTGAGAGAGGCAGTGAGGCGGTCTGGCAGTGGATGATTGAAAGAAAGTGGAGAGGTGATGTCTCATCATCGCAACCATGGTAACCAAACTGACGGGGACACGCAATCATTTCTCCTCTTCTCTCTCTCTCTGTCTGTTTGTCTTCCCCAGCCGGCATTCAGCAACACGGGCTGAAAGCGAGAGCTGCTCCCCTGCTTCCTTGCTCGCTTGCTCGCTGGAGCCATAGAGGAAGGATGGATGTACAGGATACAGTCTGCATGCCACATACAGGGCTTCAAAACCTTGGTGAAGCGAAAGTCTTGCACTTGATACAGGTTTTTTTTCCTTCTCTAGGGTCGGTGTTTTCTGTAAGGTCAAATGTAGAAATGTATGTTGTGGGTTTTCTTTTCTAAAATGTTATCGCATGATGATGACACAAGACAACTTTTGCTTACTTTCCTTTCTACAAGTGTTATACCCACATCCTTCTCCTCCTCATCGTCCTCTCTTCGTTATTATCATTATCATCGTTGTCGTACCCCTCCATCACCACCACCACCACCACCACCACCACCACCACCACCACCACCACCACCACCACCACCACCACCACCACATCCTCCTCCTCCTCCTCCTATCTCTATGTGATCAGTTTCTGTTACTGTGGCTGTCTCTAAAAGGCTCAGATTGTAAAGAATGTCATAAAATAACTTGCCAGAAGATTGCACACTATTTATTGATTGAACAACCCCCCCAAACAGTTGGATACCATTTTATCAAAGACTCTTGCCTGGCTCTCTCTCATCTCTCTCACTCTTAACACACACACACACGCACGCACGCATCTTTAGATGATGCTGATGGAAAAGCAGATTGCGCTTATCAATGTACATCGAAATAAATTGTTGTTGATGATTGTTGATTGACACACACACACACACACACACACACACACACACACACACACACACACACACACACACACACACACACACACACACACACACACACATTGCGCCGAGCGCATAGTGGAACGTGTGTGATTCATTAACAAAACAACTATGTTGCACGCTCGTATTGAACAGGGAGGCTGACTCCATGTGACTGAAACAACACACAGCCCAACAGTGAAGGACGGGGAGGCAAGAACACCCTGACAGGTAGCTCGCAAAACAAGCAGCCATCATAATAAAAGGTAAAAGGTAAAGGGTCCCATAACCTGTGTGGTTGTAGCCTAGGGAAGAAAGGCATCAGAGACCTCAGCTTTTCTAGGGGCCAGCATATTGAGGGCGGAGCCCATCTCCTCTCCGTCACTGCTTTAACTTCCCCGTCCCGAAAGAGGCAGGAAACCATTTACAGCTGGGTGAACTGGGGAACTTTACTGTAGCCAAGGCGTGCAAACGGTCACCCATCCAGTTGGTAACCACGCTCGATGCTGCTTAATCTTGGGTAGGGGAAAGCAAGTGCTGTGACCACTGAGCTATCCCCCCCAGCCATAATGACCATCTGTAAATCAGCTCATTGCAGATTAAAATCCATCAGTGACATGAGCAGAAAGTGTTTTGCTAGGTGAATAGCAATGTACGTCCACCCAAAGCGGAACAAAGATATGAATAGTTACATGAGACCTTAAGTATGACAAACCTTGCGAGCAATACAAACCTGCTTATCATGTGTGTATATTGAATAAACACTGTTTGAACTCATATCAGCCTCATGGAAACTGCACAACAACAAACCAGACAGAGATCCTCTAAACTCTTTCTGAACAGAGCGAAGCTATGGTGCTCAACCATGACAATGTTAGTTTCTGAAACAGAGCGAAGCTATGGTGCTCAACCATGACAATGCTAGTTTCTAAA
>CM060316.1:2699520-2719520 GCA_030674155.1 Stramonita haemastoma | reverse complement strand
GTCGTCGATCATCATCATCATCATCATCATCATCATCATCATCATCATCATCATCATTCATCATCATCATCATCATTAGGTCAATAGACTGATGATACGGCAAATAGAGTCTAAAAGCTTCTGGCAAATTAATCCGAGAGAGACAAGACAAATATTACTGCTAGTGAGAGTTGTGAAAGAAGAGCTTAGGGATTATTTTCCAGGATGGATTATTCTTTGAGTACACCGGATTAGTGCAATGCTCACATTATAAAGAAAAGACTGTATGCTTGTTGTGATGAAATCAGGGAGGTTGAAGAGAGAGAGAGAGAGAGAGAGAGAGAGAGAGAGAGAGAGAGAGAGAGAGAGAGAGAGAGAGAGAGAGAGAGAGAGAGAGAGAGAGACAGACAGACAGAGAGACAGACAGACAGACAGACAGACAGACAGACAGACAGACAGACAGACAGACAGACAGACAGACAGACAGACAGACAGAAGACAGACAGACAGACAGACAGACAGACAGACAGACAGACAGACAGACAGAGAGACAGAGACAGAGAGCTTTGTTTGGAAATACATTAAAAGGAAACAGTTTAGAAGCACGTGTATGTGTATGGGAGGGGTGCGTGTGTGCGTGCGTGTGTGTATGTATGTGCATGTATGTTTGTGTATGTGTGTGTGTTTTAATTTTGGGACTGTTTGTTTGCCTGTTTTGTGTGCATGTCTCTAACAATGGAAAGCTGAAAACTGCAAGGAGTGGAGGAAGCAGGTTGTAAAATCTTCAGTGTTGGCTAAAGGTTCTACTAGATTAGGGGACAGACAGGCAGCTAACAACATAGGAACTTTTCGGAAATGTCTCGGATATTAGAGGAAGCACGCTAGCAAGTTGGGACACTTTAGGGTAAAGTTAGCAGGTAACTCATTCAGACAGGAAGATGGAGGGAGCCAGTCTGATTGAAAAGACTGATATAATATATATATATATATATATATATATATTATATTATATTATATTATTTATGTATATTACCATGTGATTTAATACATATATAATATATATTTATATGTGTATGTGTGCGTGTGTGTCTGTGTTCGCGTGTGTGTGCAATTAAGCGTGCGTGTGTATGTGTTTGTGTATGTGCACTTACGTGCACATCTGTGCGTGTACACGTGTATGCATGTGCGCACATGTGTGTATGCGTGTGTGGATTGTGTGTGTATGTCTCTGCGCGTATGTATATATGTATGCGCGTGCTAGCAGGCGCACCATTGGCAGGTGGGTGTCACTCTGCTGTGATGGGGGACTGGGCGTCATTTGCTCTTCATGGGGCAGCATTATTGTGTCATTACACGGGCAGGCTATGACCCGTGCTGTGTGACAGGGTACAGTGGAAACACAATGCCCGCTGCTGGCCCTAATGACGGGGAGAACATCACACCACCACTGCCACACGCTGAGCAACTGTTAAACACGCTGTCCGCTGTTCGGCCTTGATTGGTCCCTGTGTTCCAGATTGAAATGTCAGGAATCACTCCCTTCCCAGAGCGATGCTATGGCCGAGTGGTTAACACACTTGTTCGTTCGACTTGTGTCCCTTCTGTTCGACTTGTGTCCCTTCTGTTCGACTTGTGTCCCTTCTGTTACTTGTGTCCTTCTGTTCGACTTGTGTCCCTTCTGTTCGACTTCTGTCCCAAGGGTCGTTGAAATCGTGGGTTCGAATCTTGGTGGCATCTGCCAAATTAAGTATAGCGATTTTTATGAACTCCCAGTTTCACTTCAAGTGCAGACCTGTCAATGCCTTAATCACAGTTCCTGTAATTCATGTCAGCGTTCAGTGGTTATGGAAACACAACTATACCCAGAATGCATCCTCGAAGTCAGAATGCGGCTACCTTCTGGTGGGCAAGAACAGGTGCATTTGCAAAATTTCACCATTAACCGTCAATTATAGACCTCGGAACTCTAGCAAAAACGGAAAAAGCTCTCCCCTTTTCCACATTTTGTACACGAGTAAACCAGCTAAGATGGGTGAAATGTGTGACTGATGCATATCCAGCATGCACCCCGCTCCGCGAAGAGGGATGGGTTCCACCAAATTCAAACTGCCCACAACGATTTGCCGGAAACCCTCAGTGCAGAGACTCAACAACTTCTCTGAGTTGAAAGAAATTTCAAGTCCAGGATTTTTATTTCCGTTTTGTTCCTTGGCTAGAACTCCTAGGTGCACCATTGGTGAGATGTTTGGGGCATGCAACCGTTTTCCATGAAGGTAGCCGCATTCCGACTTCGGAGACAAGTTCAGTTTACGATAAAGAGTTGGTCCACATTTGGTGGGGGAGAAAAAAGAACAGAATGAGAATGAGGAAAACGGGATGGGACTTTGGGAAAGTACATACACGGAGAGACAGAAAATTTCATAAGCTCTATGTAATGATATTGGCAGCATCTCTTAGTCAAGCACGTTTCACAGGCTCCAGGCTTGACATTCCATGACAGCTGAGATTCCTGTAAGAGATTATAATGCACACCGATTACTAAAAAAATCAAACATAAAACCATTATTAATCCCCTAACAATCCAAATCGCAAATGTAACTTCCACACTTGTCTGACTTAAGCAGCAGGAGATAAAAAAAGACAACCGATACGCCGATTCCATGTTGCCTATCAGTCTGTCTGTCTGTCTGTCTGTCTGCTATCTGTCTTCAGAACCCAGATGATAGCAAAACGCGCGCGCAGACTTGAAACACGCCTGTGTGCGTCCGTCCACAGTTTGGATGGGGAAAGTTGCTGTGAGGCAGCAGACGACAAGTTGTTGTTGGCGGGAAGGAGGCTGCTGCACGCTGTGCCGTGTGTGCTGTAGGCCTACAGCCACTGTTCTCCATCCAGCGACAGCAGCACGCGAAAAGGGGTTTGCTGTGAACCGCACTGTCGTTAATGCCTCACAGAGAAAGACACACACAAACACACACGTACAAACGTACATACAAAACGATGTACTCGGCTACATCGCTGATGCTGTGTTAGACTTGTTTTATAAAAACAACGTAACTTTATCGAGCAACAAGGATGCAGCAGTCCGGGTATAAAAGCGAACAAGTTTTGCTGTTATTGTTGTGACTGTAGAATTGTTTTTTACAACTGCGAGTTAATCCAGGATGGTAACTTGGACAGTTTAATAAAGAAAAACAGATTGGTAATCAACTCAAGATATTCAGGTTTCTTTGTTTTCGTTTTAAGACACGTTGGGGTGGAACTGCAGCCGGCAGTTTTTTTTTTCTGATAAATCAGCGAAGTGGCTTCCCCTGTTCAGATTGAAATCAATCCCCGAAAACCACACAGACATTGAGGAAAACGCCTCTATCCTCAGAAAAAGTGGCATCAGTTTTGCTGATGTGTGAGAAATGGTTTTAACACTTGTGATCGGGAACCAGGAGCGATATAGTGAGACAGCTTCGTGAGAAAATTGCTTCAGTTTTTGTCACTTGGTGAAAGGTCGGAAACTCCTCTACTTCTGCATTTACCACAAAAGGTAAGTCATTTTTTTTTTTACTTAAACTGATATGTGCCCCTTTTTTTTTGAAAAGAAAACGTGTTAACAGTTTGTGATTGTTTTATTTTGTGATGTTGGTGCAACTCTTGTACAGCCTCTCTTTTTCTTTTTCACTTGGAAAAGCTGACAGGAATACAAGTCCTATATCTTGCAATAAAAAAATAAAGACATCTTATGAAAACCGACATTTTGCGAGAGGTTTATATTTTTCAGTCAGGTGTGCTCTTTTCAATGACAACAAGCATGAATGGATTCAACAATATCTTTGAAATGATAACAGAAACAAGAAACATGACACAGCAACATCACCAACCAGAACAACAACAACAACTGCTGCTGCTGAAGCATCAGCTGCTGCTGCTGACACCGCTGTTGTTACAATCATAAGAACAAGGAAAAAACAAACACAACAACAAAATAAAATAATTGACTATAACAGACGATAATCACAAATCTAAATGTTTCCCGACACTGCGAGTGAGTAGAATTCCCCCCTCACGAACACCAAAACATCATCACAGACACAAGACAGGCAAAACTGCTCCCCCACTCCACAGTAACACACCAACAACATCACTCACAGACACAAGACAGGCAGAAAACTGCTCCCCAAGACTTGCGTGTGTTCCACTACCCAAAGGCCAACTCCCCGTGGCATCATTTGGGGTGGGAGAGACACTGTAGCAGTTTCTTATTTGACACGAGAGTGTGTGTAGATTTCCCCCCTCTCCTCTACATTCTCTCTTCTCCTGCTTCTATTTTGTCTGTACCCCCTTCCCCTTTCTTCCGTATCTACTCCAGAAAATGTAGGTAAAATGGTTGCTAGGATTTTGTAAATTGATTATCTTTAGAGAAAACGTCACATCAGACCAGAATTAGTTGACATTATCTACTCCTACGTTGAGAGACATATCGGAAGGAGAGAGAGAGAGAGAGAGAGAGAGGAGAGAGAGAGAGAGAGAGAGAGAGAGAGAGAGAGAGAGAGAGAGAGAGAGAGAGACAGACAGACAGACAGACAGACAGACAGACAGACAGAGACAGCAGACAGACAGACAGACAGACAGAAGAGACAGACAGAAGACAGAGAGACAGAGAGAGAGACAGACGAGACGAGAGAGAGAGAGAGAGACAGACAGACAGAGACAGAGGGAGAGAGACAGAGATAGAGAAAGAGGGGTGGGTAGAATTGTAAAGATAAAGTTTTAATCAGTAATGACATTATACTTGGCTGACCAAAGATAAGTAGGATGAAGGAGGAGGAGGAGGAAAAGAAGAAGTAAAAAGACAGCGACAAAACAGAAAAAAAGAGAACAAGAAAAATAGCAAAATAGAGGGAACCAAAAAATTAAAAGGAAAGTGAAGAGGAGGAGAGGAAAATCAAGAGAACAAGAAGATGGAAGAAAAGATGAAGAAGAGGAAAAGAAAGTAACGACAACGACGACGACGACGACGACGATACGACGATACGACGACGACGAAGAAGAAGAAGAAGAAGAAGAAGAAGAAGAAGAAGAAGAAGAAGAAGAAGAAGAAGAAGAGAAAAGAAGAAGAAGAAGAGAAGAAGAAGAAGAAGAAGAAGAAGAAGAAGAAAATTGCAAAGAGGAAGAAGAGGACTTGCAAAGAAGAAGAAAAGAAAAGAAGAAGAAGAAGGAAGAGAAGAGAGAAGAAGAAGAGAAAGAAGAAGAAGAGAAAGAAGAAGAAGAAAGAAGAGAAAAAGAGAAGAAGAGAAAGAAGAAGAAAAGAAGAAGAAAAAGAAGAAGAGAAGAAGAAGAAGAAGAAGAAGAAAAGAAGAAAAGAAGAAGAAGAAAAGAAGAAGAAGAGAGAAGAAGAAGAAAAGAAGAAGAAGAAGAGAAGAAGAAGAGAAGAAGAATAAGAAAGAAGAAGAAGAAAGAGAAAAGAAAAAAAAAGAAAAGAAGAAAAAAAAGAGAAGACAAAAAGAAAAAAGGAAAGAAGGAGTAGTAAAAAGAAGAAAAAAAAGGAGAAATATAAAGAAGATAAAAAAGGAGGAAGAAGAAGATAGAAAGGAGAAAGAAGAAGAGTAGAGAGAGAATGAGAAGCGGGAAAAGGGGAAAAAAGGGAGGAGGAAGAATTGCAAAGAAAAGGTGAAGAATTGTGAAGAAGAAGAAGAAGAATTGCGAAGAAGAAGAATTGCGAAGAAGAAAAATGCGAAGAAGAAGAAGAAAAAGAAGAAGTAGAAGAAAAGAAGGAGAAGAAAAATTGCAAAGAATTGCAAAGAAGAAGAAAAGAATTGCAAAGAAGAAAAAGAATGCAATAAAGAAGAGGAATGCAAAGAAGAAGAATGTAAAGAACAATTCCGGGAAAAGAATGCAAAGGAAGAATGCGAAGATTGCAAAGAATGCGAAGAAGATGGAGGAAGAGGAAGAGAAGGAAGAAGAATTGCAAAGAATTGTGAAGAATAAGAAGAGGAAGAAGAATTTACAGGAAGAAGACTTAAACAACAAGGAGGAGGAGGAGGAGGAGGAGGAGGAGGAGAAGAAGGAAGAGCAGAAAGAAGGAGAAGGAGAGAAGAGAAGCTGCCGGAAAGTAAACATGATTTTCCACTGAGGTATTTTTCATGTAAAGGCTTAGTCTAAGCATCTGATTGTAGGAGCCAAGCAATCAATATCTAATTAAAATCCATTGGAACACAGCAAACAGCAGAGAGGCGATCTTGATATGCGGCACTGAAATAACACCCAGTCAGGGAAAACAAAGAAAGTGATTACATAAAAAGACACAGACCATTCATCTTTAACGAATGACCACTGTCTGTCACTGACGGATTAGTGTTAAACTAGAATGACATTTTTTTCTTTGCTTTAGTCGAAGTTTCAGCACTGGTAGTGGAAGAAAGGTTGTCTTTATATTATCATTGCTCGCTTGATGAGAGAGGAAGATTTTTTTCGTTCCTCAGCTAGAGCTCCAAGGTTTACCAATGGTGAGATTTATGCGTATGCAACCGCCCCTCCCCCACCCCCATCATTTAGGCAGCTGCATTCCGACTCAGGAGATAGTGAGAAAGATAATATTTTGCGTCTCTTCTATGAGGGGACAAGTATCTGAAAATTCCTTTTGTGCTTGTTTAAACACTGATCCGTTTTTTTTACGTTCAGTAAAGCTAGTATTGCAAATTGAAATCGCCTTATTTCCATTGGTAAAGAAGCATGTCTGTGAATTTCTCTTCACAGCAAGCTAAAGATATTTTCTGTTAAAAAGATTGGCTGCGAATTGAAATTTGTTTTCTGATTGTGTATAGAGTGGACACATTTTCTTGCGCAGCATACCCTGGAGTTATTTAGATATGATGTCACAGGGCAGACATAAGCAATGGCCCCTCTTGTACCTTGGGTGGGCACAGCTGGACAGTTAAAATGTAATATCTAATAAAAAAAAAAAGGCTATGCACGTTCTACATATCGCTAAGAAGGCGAAGCAAATTCAAACGACGTTTTTCAACCACCACGCAAGGAAACAGAGCGTGGCAGAATTCGCAGGTGTGTCTTGATTTAGAAACACGACTCTTCGACAGGGCTCTGATCGCATGGGAGGTAATCTACTTTACCCCCCATCACAATGATAATCTCGATTTTTTTTTGTAATTCCAGTTTGATAGATCTAAACATATGAACCTATTGTAAGACCAGTTAAACCAAGGCGTTTGGGATGGGTGTAGCCGTCCTCAGTAAATGCAGGGCAATAATCATTGGTAGGTACATGGTCTTTGCATTGGTCTTATCACACACAGGTGTGTTGTCAGAACCTGCTGAGGGGAGCGTTCATGTGTCTGGTCACTTCTTAGGCCACAGTGCACACAGCATTCCTTTGGCATTGGTTCACGCACACACACACACACACACACACACACACACACACACACACACACACACACACACACACACACGCACCACGCACGCACGCACGCACGCACCCCCCCCACACACGCACGCACGCACCCCCCCCCCCCCACACACACACACACACATCATGCAAGGGTAGCGTCACACAATATCCTACATGTTGATTTTCTACGAAAGACGCAGCAGCGGATTATTTTGTGAAGGAACTCTTTTTTATCACAGAGTGTCAAACGGATTGGTATATTAAGACAAGACGTTCTTCTTTGTCACATGTTTTTATCGTTGTCTACTTTGTCACATGATTTTATCGTTGTGTACTTTGTCACATGATTTTATCGTTGTCTACTTTGTCACATGTTTTTATCGTTTGGATATCAGAGACTGCAGTACACTTCTATTACTCTGTCATAAAGTGGTAACATAGTTGTGAGACTGAAATCAAAATCAAATCCAGGCATTCATGTTTTTGAGAAGTGGGACCATTGTGCAAGAGGTGAGACAAGACTAATCTTGATTTGATTGTTAATAGAATTAATGATTGCCATAAATACAACCTCAGTTCTCTGTCTTTCGTGGAAAACTTAAAACGTAAATGTGTTTCACAATAAATACAGAGTTATCAAAACGCATTCTCTCGCGGAGTTAGAAGAAAGAAATCTAGCGAGTTCTGATATGGACAACAAAGCGGAACATTGGAATCCAACAGAATTCCAGAGAAGCGTATCCCCGAAGTGGAATGCGCTGACCTAAATGGCTGTTAAAAACCATCTCATATGCAAACCTTCACCATGTGAACCTCGGAGCTCTAGCCGAAGCACGGAAAAAGGAAGAGCATAAAGATTGTGGTCCAGTTATGAACTTCCGTTTCTACTAAACGGTATCAGGGCAGCTCCATTTTGAAGAAATGCTTCACGAAATAGAAAATGACTTTCATTTGTTTTCTATCTGATTCTTTAAAATCTTTCTGTGTAATGTTCCCCCTTTTTTTCGTTTTTGTAAGGTCTGAGTGTTTTAGTCAGTTGCATAAGATATCAAGTGTAAATCTTTAGAAAGGTTCTTGATCTTTCTTTCTCTGTTCTTCATGTTCTTGGTCTTAGTTTTTCTTGTTCTAGTTCTTCTTCTTTCTCCTCCTTCTGCATTCCCTAGATAGCCTCTTTAAAGATCGGAGAAAGTAGCTTTACAGCAATAAATCACTTCTAAACAATGACTTAAATTGTTTTGTTTTGTTCCATTAATAAAATACCCAAATTCCAAACTTAAAAAAATCAATATCACAGAAAAAAATTAAACAAAAGAAACGACAACAAAAAATTCCTGAGCAATCCCTATACCCACCAGGAAGCTGAAGTCTGGACATTACACAGAAAATGTAGTAGGCGTCTCTCAGTCCCTAGATACTATGGAGCTGTGCTCTAGGCTCTAGAGCGCAAAGCCTGGGTAAGTAAGTATAGAAGGCAAGCTGTTGCCCATGCAGCAGACCCCCCCCCCCCGCCCCTCTCCACGTCGCTGGTATGGTCCATTGGAAAAGCAATCGACCGATACAAATGGTCCCAGTACCGTCGCAGGAGCCGCCAGAACGTTGCCATATAGGCCTACAGTCAAACAGAAAATATGTGGAATGAATGAAATGAAGAGAAGAGGTGCAGAGGAAGAGAAAGGGAGAAAGAGCGGAGGACAGAGGCAGGAGATGGATGTGGCCGCCACGTGGAAGTGTGGGCAGTATTGATCTGTGATGGCTGCTTTCCTGCAGATCACTCGCTCTGTCAGTTAGATCGATGGCCGTTCAATCATGGTCTGCCTGATCACAACACGCTTGGCTGGTTTTTCTCCTAACAGCTATCGCTTGTCACTGCTTGACAACTGCCATCGTGTTGTGCTGTTTGTTCGGGTTTTATTTTCTTCAGTCCAGTCGCAAAGTTTTTTTTCTGATGGATGACAGGGAAAGTCAACTCAAGTCAAGTCAAATTCTTTTATTTTTAGGACAATGAATAAGCACTCATGTTTTTTTTTTTGCATCCATTCCCTGAGAGAGAGAGAGAGAAGAGGAGAGAGAGAGAGAGAGAAGAGAGAGAGAGAGAGAGAGAGAGAAGACAGACAGACAGACAGACAGACAGACAGACAGACAGACAGACGACGACCGACCGACAGATAGACAGAGAAAAAGCGCTAAGAAGAGGAACACCTAAGTAGAGGAAATATCTGTTTACATTTTTAAGAGTTAGGTGGTTGTTTATACCCCCTGTTTTCAGACAGACTTTAAAATTTACTTTTTAGACAGACTGACTGTATTTAGACAGACCGGCACAAGCTATTGAAGCCTCTTTTCATCAAAGGGTGTTGACACCGAGGGAGTAAATGTATGCACACACAAATAGGAGCTATTGTAACTGATTTATAATCTCCCAAGTTTCTGTGTTAATTACACTTGTCCACTGTATCGCCCCGAGGGAATACTGATTAATTAAAATCATAAATTTTGTGTTGATTATATCAGTAAAAACGTCAGTCAGGTTGTATGATGGATTCATATACTACGCATTTGTGTGTTGTGGTTGTTGTGTGTGTGTGTGTGTGTGTTGTGTGTGTGTTGTGTATGTGTGTGTGTGTGTGTGTGTGGTGTGTGATGAGGCGTGTGTGTGTTATGTGTTGTGTATGTGCGCGGTGTGTCGTGTGTGGTAGTGTGTGTATGCAAATCGTAAAATACTGAGAACATTATTCCCCCCACCCCTTGCTCCCTGTAGCCTGTTAGGGCATTTCACTTTTCCCACGGTGGCCCTGCAGTCAAATGAAGAAATGGAATATGGCCATGCAGCAGCTGATCAATACATCCCACCCCTGCTCTCCACCCCCCCAGCCCCCTGTGCCGTAACTCTCTAACACGCGCTGTCAAAGCCCGCCCTGCTGCACTTCGGCTTGACTTTGGAAAGTGGCTTCTGATCTTACACACTGTTCAGATGTATGTTCCTGGAAAGTGTCATGACTCAGGCATTAAGAGATCATGCCAGTACGAAGAACTGTCAGGAACTTTCAGATGACTTTGATGACCTGACATAGGAAAAACAAGCATGCTTTTAATGTTGGTCATAGAACAGGAAGGGGACGGGATAGCTCAGTGGTCAGAGCACTCGCTTTCCTCAAGTTAAGGGTACGTAGCATTGAGCGTGGTGACCAGTTGGATGGATGACCGTTGGCTTCATTACAGTCCCCCAGTTCACCCAGCTTAAATGGGTACCTGCCTCTGTAGGGTCATGGAAGGTAAAGCAGCGAGGGAGAGGAGATGGGCACCGCCTTCAACATGCTGGCCCCTAGAGAAGCTGAGGTCTCTTCCCCTACCGACCTCACAGGCTATGGAACACCTTTGCCTTTACCTTTAGAACAAGGGGAAAGGTATGTAGGCAGAGGTGTTTGAATGAGTTGCACACGCATGTGACGATTATCGTGATTTGGTTGGAACTGCTGAAAGTTGTACCCTTTGTTATCAACCGGTACTATAGCTGTCTAAAATAACTGCACCCACAAGTATAAAACCGTTTGAAGCAGGAAAGGTTGCCTTCCTGATTCAATCAAAGTTTGTTGTGTTGGTCATTGATATCTATCTATCTATCTTTCTATCTATCTATCTATCTATCTACTATCTATCTATCTATCTGTCTATCTGTCTGTCGTCTGTCTGTCTGCTGTCTGTCTGTCTGGCTACTCAAACACATATAGTAGTAGTACCCATCAGTCTCGAAGACAATGGAGTTGCATCTAGTCTTTAGAGCGCAAACCCTGGTAAGTAAGTATGGAGGGCAAGCTAGTTACCATGCAGCAGACCCCCCCCCCTCTCCACGCACTGAATGATCATTGAAAGGCAATGACGATACGAATGTTCCAGTACCGTCGCAGGAGCCGCCAGACGTGCATACATCTCCGAGCCGCCTGGACTCAACTCCCGATTTTTCCCCAGGGATGGTGTGACACCTGTGTGCATGCTGGTTTTTTAAAATATTTGTCATCGCTCTTACGGCACACGATGGCCTGCTCTCCGAAGGCGGAACGGGTTTAACGTGTGCACAAGATGTTCTGCGTGCGTTCGCACACGGGCCTCGTTACAGTCTCATCGAATAACTTCGACATTCAGTTCGATATTTTCGTCAAACTGGGAGGAAGGCGAGGCTGGGTACGAACCAGAAACTCGCGGTTTACATATTGGCAGGCGACGTCTTAACCATCCTGCCACCTTTCTCCTCAAACACATATTATACACAACACACCACACACACACACACACACACACACACACCACCACCACCACACCACCACCACCACCACACCACACCACCACACCACCACCACTATCGTTTCCAGCACCATTTCCACGACCACACCATCACCACACATCACCACCACACCACCATCACCATCACCATCCCCAACCATTGATCGTTTCCATCTTCACCACCCTGTCCTAACCCAGCTGTGTCCCCAGGCTGCTAGGAGAAAGCTGCAGCACTGCCCCCCCCACTCCCCCCTCCGCTCTGCTGAAGCCTGCTGCAGTTTACATGGAGCACTGTGGCCACTGACCACCTCAGGGGACACAGACACTGACACCCCCTGTCTGTCTGTCTGTCTGTCTGTCTGTCTGTTAGTGTAGCTTCTGTCTGTTTCTGCCTCTGTCTATCTGTCTGTATGTCTATCTGTTTGTCTGTCTGACTCTGTCTGTCTCTTCAGTTTGTTTTTTGTGTTTTATGTTCTGTTCCTCATTGTCCTTTTTGTGTCTGTCTGTGCATATTCATCTGTGTGTCCATTAGTTTGTCTGTTTGTCTGTTTCTGTTGTCTGCCTCTCTGTATTTTCTTAATCTAATTATCTTTCTTGAGCTTACAGTGTATTGTCTCTTCGTCTGTTTGTTTGACTGTCATGTACATGGTCTCTCTCTCCGTTTCTGTCTGTCTCACTGTCAATGTCTGTGTATCAGTTCGTGTCTCTCTCTCTTTGTCCCTGTCCATTGGTGGGTCATAGTATCTCTAAGTTTCTGTTCTCTGTCTCTGTGTTTCTGTCTCTCTTAGACATCTCCTCACATCCTCTACACATCTCTCTCTCTTGTTCTGTCTGTGTTTGCATCTCTCTCATCTCTCTCTCTCTCTCTCTCTCTCTCTCTCTCTCTCTCTCTCTCTCTCTCTCTCTCTCTCTCTCTCTCTCTCTCTCTCTCTCTCTCTCTCTCTCTCTTCTCTCTCTCTCTTCTCTCTCTCTCCACACAGACAGAAACACACACACACAATCATGGAATGTTTGAATCAGTTTATTTCATGGTGATCACCGTCTTCTTTTTAAAAACGAGCAATCACAATTTCAACGCTTGTCCCAGGAGAGGCTAATTCGATTTCTTGCAAAAAAAGTAGGTCAAAGTTAAAAGAAGACATGAAATGAAATAAAAGAAATTTAATTAGGCAGCTTATTGATCAGGTGGTGAAGATCCAAACAGAGATGAAGGGAGGAGAGGAAAAGACAGAAAGGAAGAAAAAGAAGGGAGGAAAGAGGTGAGTGAGTGCAGATGGTTTGGGAATGAGAGAACGTAGACTGGTACCAGATGCCATCAGTTCTTTCCTGTGACATTCATTAGACTGTCAGCTTGTGCCATCACTGTTCAATCTTATCTTCCTGTGAGAATTAATTGTCAGTTTGTCCATATGTTCAGTCATTATCTTCTGGGAGAATTAATTGTCAGTTTGTGCCATCACTGTTCAATCATTATCTTCCTGTGGAGAATTAGATTGTCAGTTTGTGCCATTACTGTTCAATTCATTATCTTCCTGTGGAGAATTAGATGTCAGTTTATGCCATCACTGTTCATCATTATCTTCCTGTGGATATTAATTAAACTGTCAGCCAGTGTATCACAGTTCAGCCATTATCTTTCTGTAGACATTGATTAGACTGTCAGGTCTGATCATCACTGTTCTATCATTACTCCTGTGAATATTATTAAACTGTCAGCCAGTGGTATCACATTCAGCCATTATCTTTCTGTAAGAATTGATTAGACTGTCAGCTCTGATCATCACTGTTCTATCATTATCTAAAGTGTCAGCCAATATCATAATGTTCAGCACCATCCACATGATGGAGCAATCACAATTTCAAACGCTTGTCCAGGAGAGGTTAATTCGATTTCTTGCGAAAAAATGTAGGTCAAGAAGACATGAAATGACTATATAATAAATAATAATAATATTAATGTAATATATCATATATATAATATAATAAATCCACAGAAAGCTGCTGGAGATGTCTTATCTTCAGCAGCTTTCTGTTTCCAACCACACTGTCAGTGCTGTACTGGGATTTGGAATTGTTTTGCAGCAATTGTAGAATTAGCACTGTGAATGACAACGATGACAATGCTGGTGGTGGTGGTGGTGGTGGTGATGATGATAACGACGACGATGATGCTGATGAGGAGGAGGAGGAGGGAGGAGGAGAAGAGCAGGGGAGGAGGAAGAACGAATAGATAGAGAGACAGAGAGACAGAAGAAGAGAGAAAGAAGAGAGAGAAAGACAGAGAGACAGACAGAAGACAAGACAGAGCGCAGACAGAAGACAGAAAGACACCAAGACAGAGAACAGACGACGGAGAAGATGGACAGATAGACATACACAGAGCGCAATACAAAGACAGAAAACACCAAACAGAGAACACACGGACAGAGACGGTATACAAGATTGCCAAGACACAGACAGAAACGACAGAAAGCAAGGGGCTGTATAACCGAGGCAATAATCTCCCTCCCCAAACACTGTGCTGGCCTTGTTCTCCACACATACACAGCCCAGTCAATGACCATCATCCTCATTGTCATGCCGGCATTTATTCATTAGTGACGCTGTACTTTGGGAGTACTTAGTGCTGTCACACTGTTCTGCATTGCAAATGGACATAGA
Organism: Stramonita haemastoma; assembly: GCA_030674155.1. Lineage (NCBI taxonomy): Eukaryota > Metazoa > Mollusca > Gastropoda > Neogastropoda > Muricidae > Stramonita > Stramonita haemastoma. Next base: position 2,705,206 of record CM060316.1, on the reverse strand, counting down.
AACACCAAACAGAGACTTGTTTCATGCAGACTGTGGGAAATATACTCTCAGTATTGAGCACACCAAGGGTGTACAAATTTTGAACAGGACAGGGTATAAAGTTGTGACATCTTTTGTCTGAAGAAATGGTCATTTGTATGTTGCTAAGCTCCACAGTCTGGAATTTTAATCAGTACACCGCTGCTGCTGCTGCTGCTGCTGCTGCGCTGCTGCTGCTGCTACTACTCTACTATTCTACTAAACTACTACTATACTACTACTACTACTACTACTACTACTACTACTACTACTACTACTACTACTACTACTACTACTACTACTTACTCTACTACTTTCCCATTTACATTAAAGATCCTTACAATATTTTCAAAGAGACAAACAGAAAAAAAGACAGATAGATAGATTCACACACATACGTAGACATGCACGCTAATACACAAACCATAAACACTTACACGTGCATGCGTGCGTGCACGTACACACACACACACACCAAAAAACACTACCCATCACATTGCCCAGCCCACAAACAACTCATAACCACCTCCTATTCAGGAAACATTAGGAATTTCCCAGATAGTGTCCCCAATGTGCTAAGAAAATGCTGAGACAATATGCCCACCCCCTTCTCACATTTGGCTGCTTTGTTGTTATTCATACCCATGTTATTTTGTATTTCTATTATTTTGTATGTATGACTTGAGTATGTTACTGTTTTGAGTTGTTGTGAGATTCTGTTTGGATGAAAATCCTCATTTTATTTAAGTTTTCAACCAAGGTTGATATTGTATTTAATTGTTTTAGAAGTCAATTTTCTTGATTTTTTTTGTGAGGGCAGGATGAAAAAAAGTTGTGTAAACTTAATCTTTTACCTCAATAAAGATCATTTTGACTTGACTTGACTTGACTCACATGCACCCCCACACACACACACACACACACACACACACACACACACACACACACACACACACACACACACACACACACACACACACACACACACACACACACACACACACCCTACTTCACACATTCAGCGATTTCCCAGCTATGTCCCCAGGCTGCTAAAAGAAAGCTGCAGCACTGCCCCCCCCCTCCCCACACCACTGCTGCTGAAGCCTGCTGCAGTTTACATGGAGCACTGTGGCCCTGACCACCTCAGGGGAACAGACACTGACACCCCCCCCCTTGTCTGTTAGTGTAGTTCTTCCCTCTCTCTGCCTCCTGTCTGTCTGTCTCTATCCTTCTGTCTGTCTGTCTCTATCCTTCTGTCTGTCTGTCTTGGACTCTGATTCTCTATTTTACTCTCTGTCTTAAAGACTGTCTTTCTGTCTCTTCTTTTTCTGTCTTTCTGTCGTCTCTGTCTGTCTGTCTGTCTCTCTCTGTCGCTCTTATTGTGTGAGATTCATTGTCTCTCTGTTTCTGTCTTTGTCTGTCTCTGTGTTTCTGTCTTTGTGTCTCTCTGTTTCTGTTTTTGTTTAGCTCTTGACTTTCTGTCTGTCCTTCGCAGGTGTGTCTTTTTCCCTTCTCTTTAGGAATCAGTGTGCCTTCCTGATCTTGTTCTTCTTTCTCTGGCTCTTTCCTACTGCATCTCTGTGAATATTTGTGGACTATCATGGTTTGGAGGACGGGATAGCTCAGTGGTCAGAGCAATAGCTTTCCCCAAGCTAAGGTTAAGCAGCATCGAGCGTGGTTACCATGGATGGGTGACCGTTTGCGCGCCTTGGCTTCAGTATACTCCCCCCAGTTCACCCAGCTGTCAATGGGTACCTGACTTTTTCAGGGTCAGGGAAGGTAAAGCAGCGAGGGAGAGGAGATGGGCGCCGCCCTCAAAATGCTGGCCCCTGGAGAGCTGAGGTCTGTGATGCCTCACTCTCCTACAACCACATTGGTTATGGGACACCTTTACCTTTATTTTTACCTTACTCCTGGTTAAGTCTCGGTGTCTAGGTCCTGAATTCTGTGCCTCTGGGGCTCCCTGTTTGTTTTTGTCTTTCTGTGCCTTTATCTCTGTAAGTCATTCTCTAGGTCATTCGGATGAGACTATAAATCGAGGCCCCGTGTGCGAACGCACACAGAACATCTTGCACACATGTTAAAACTCCGTTCCGCTTTTCGGAAGAGCAGACCATCGTGTGTCGGTAGGAGCGGAAGACAAAATTAAAAAAAAAACCCCAGCATGCACACAGGTGTGTGTTTAGACACCATCCCTGAGGAAAAATCGGGGAGTTGGAGTCCCCAGAGCGGCTCGGGGCTGTATATGGCAACGTTCTGGCGGCTCCTGCGACGGCACTGGAACCACTCGTGTCGACTGCCTTTCTAGTGGACCATTCCAGCGTCCAGCGATGTGGAGAAGGGGGTGGGGGTCTGTTGCATGGGTAACAGCTTGCCCTTCATACTTACCCAGGCTTTGCGTTCTAGAGCCTAGCGCGCAACTCCATAGTCTTCCAAGACTGACGGACGCCTACCTACCAACCCTAACACCCATGTGTGGTCTCACATCATTCCTTTGAATTGAGTGCCCGAGTCCTTACCTTACCTCCTACAATTACTCCACACTTGCACCTTCCAACTCAGCTCTCGGCAACACTTAGAAAAAAAGCACACACATTCTCATCGAAAGATGAAACCAATTCCTTTCGCGGTGATCACCGTCGTCTTTTCAGGAATTGAGCAATCAAGATTCTAACGCTAGTCCCAGGAGAGAGTGATCCAATTTCGCACCAAAAAATCTGGGCTAAAAATTGGAATGAAATCAATTCAATTAGTTCAGTTTATTGATCAGACAGTAAAGACGCAAACATGTATGAGGGAGAGCGGAAGATAAGGAGAAGGAGGAAGAAGGGAAAGGAGGAGGAGGAAGGAGAGGAGGAGGAGGAGGAGGAGGAGGAGGAGGAGGAGGAGAGGAGGAGAAAAAGGAGGTGGGAGAGGAGGAGAAGGGATAGGAGGAGGAGAAGAAAGAGGACGAAGAAAAGGAGAAGGAGGAGGAAGAAGGGGAGGAGAGGAGGAGGGGAAGTAAAGAAGGAAAAGGAGGAGGGGGAGGAGGAGGAGGAGGAAGAGGAGGAGGTGGAGGAGGAGGAGGAGCAGGGGGAGAAATGAGTGCGGAATGATTTCTCAATGGGGCAGCGTGAAATGTCAACGAACTGTTTTTCAGCACAATCATGGCATTTATCACTGTAGGTGACAGGGGAGACAGTATGTGTGTGTGTGTGTGTGTGTCTGTATGCGTGTGTGTGTACGTGTGTGTGTGTGTGCGTGCTCGCGTGTGCATGTGTGTTTTTGTGTGTTGAGAGAGAGAGAGAGAGAGAGAGAGAGAGAGAGAGAGAGAGAGAGACAGACAGACAGACGAGACAGACGAGACAGACAGACAGACAGACAGACAGAAGGAGAGAGAAACAGAAAACGAAGAACAGAAACAGACAGACAGAAATACATAGAACGAGACAGACAAACAGTCAGACAGACAGACAGACAGGCAGACAGAGAGACACAAAAATAACACCTGAAGCACAATCAGGGACAAACAAACGAAAAAGGAAGAGTAGTAAAAGATAAGGAGAAGAAGGAGAAAGAGAGAAGTGACGATGAAACCCCCCAAAATTTAGATTGATTAAATTATCAAGGGGGTAACATAACACAAACTGCTATCGACCACCCCTCTCTGTTCTGCTTCTCATGGACAAGTCTCCTAACTGTCAGCCTACCTACATCTTTCCAAGCCAGTCACCATCCATCTGATCTGGGCATGCTTGGTTGCTTCATTTTTTTCTCTTTCTTTCCTTTCAGATATCACTTTTACATCAGTGCTACACGGCTAGTCTTGGTGATGCTGAATCGTTTTTCAAGATGTTGTAGAATGTTGTTTGTCAGGACGAATAAAGTTTGAGAGAGCTAGAGAGAGATAGGGATAGGGATAGAGAGATAGAGATATAGAGATATAGAGAGATAGATAGATAGAGACAGATAGATAAGATAGATACACAGAGAGATAGATAGATAGAGACAGATAGATAGATAGATACACACAGAGAGAGAGCGATGAGATAGAGAGAGAGTAGGAGAGATGAGAGAAGAGAGAGAAGAGAGAGAGAAGAGAGAGAGAGACCAGACAGACAGACAGACAGACAGACAGATAGACAGATAGACAGATAGACAGACAGAAAGACATTATGATCAACATATAAAAGGATTAATAAATAAATAAACAATGATAAATAAAAAAGACAGATAGACAAAGAAAGTACAAAAGACAGAAAGACAGAGACAGACAGAAATACAGACAGAAAGACAGAGACAGACAACAGACTCGAAAGACACAGACAGACAGACAGAAAAGCGAGGGGCTGTTACACAGAGGCAATAGGCTCCATCCCCAAACAGTGTGCCGCCTCGTGTGTTGCAGGGACATACATACGTACATACATACATACATACATACTATACATACATACATACATACATACATACATACATACATACATTACATACATACATACATACATACACCACACACACACACACACAACACACACATACAGACAGACAGACAGACAGACAGACAGACAGACAGACAGACAGACAGACATACATACATACATACATACATACACATCCCCAGTCAATGGCCATCATCCTCATTGTCCTGCCGGCATTTCTTCATTAGTGACGCTGCAGTTTGGGAGTACTTAGTGCTGTCACACTCTTCTGCATTGCAAATGAACACAGAGCCACTACCAGCAGAGACAGTTTCATGCACAACAGTTTCCCTGGGTTATGACTACATAACTGCACTCTCTGTAGCGATAATGACACTTATTCTGACAGGTAGCAGGTTTCCTATGATGATATATAGAGTTTTAATAGGACGACATCGGAGAGTACACGACTCACAAAATATTTTTGTCGTTCCTCAGCTAGAGCTCCAAGGTTCACCAATGGTGACAGTTTGCGTATGCGACTGATTTTGCCCACCAAACTCACCGAGTAAATTGGCAGTAGACATGACCTGTCGTTTTGCTGTGTTGCCTCATCTTTGGTGTCGCAATGCTGCCATCGCCACGTCACTCATCTTCGCATGTTCACTACACACAGACATACTCAGCTTGTTGTCCCCTCATTTTTTTCCTTTAGGACCAGCAAGCCAGATAGGAGCACTCCGTGTTACGCTGCTGTGAGGTTACCAGGCAGTGCAGACTCTGCATCATTGCTGGATTGTGGTGCTGTCCTGTGGTGCTGATACCGAGTGGACCTGCACAGAAAGACGCCATTAAGTTCCCTGATAGCAACAATACTTGCTTAGTCACTGGGAGACAACTACTTAACAGCGATCATCATCACTCTCTACAATTAATATCTCTAATGAATCTACAGGCTGTGAAAACTGAGCAATGCATAGGCAATAAGCATTACAGTAACAGAGGAAGGCAAAGCCAAAACTCAGCTTATTACCAAACTAGATAATCAGAATTGATACTTTTTGATTTTGCATAATGATCCTCACATTTGAAGATGATAATAAATGGTGATTGTTTCTCCTTCGTCTTTGCATTCTTCTTTGCATTCTTTTTCTTCTTCCTCCTCGTATGTTCAGAATGCAACTATTGTCAGTCATATCAACGACAGTGAATTTCCAGAATTTCCAGAAGCTGGGGTGCTATTGATACTGAGAAGCCCCCGACATCCC
>CM060316.1:2684520-2694520 GCA_030674155.1 Stramonita haemastoma | reverse complement strand
CCAATCATCCATCATCTGAACACTCCACACTTGGCTGATCTCTCTCCTAATGACGATCACTAGCAGTGCATGACAGCTCTGGAATATCATCCTATAGTTTATCGGCACGGTTGAGAGAGAGAGAGAGAGAGAGAGAGAGAGAGAGAGAGAGAGAGAGAGAGAGAGAGAGAGAGAGAGAGAGAGAGAGAGAGAGAGAGAGAGAGAGAGAGAGAGAGAGAGAGAGAGAGAGAGATTTCCAATACAAATGTTTAGATCAATAGAAAGCAAATAAAGATATAATTATATAAATCAGCCAACTAGCTCCTCCTAAGATGACCCTTACTAAGGTAACAGCCAGAAATAATACTGAACATAATGAAGGGGGGAGGTGGGGGAGGGATAAAGAGTAGACAGACGTAAACAGGAAGTGATTAACTAACTTGGCCATGCAGGGGCAATAACTGGAACAGCTGCTTTTAGTCTTCTGCTTCTGGTGCCGTGCACATCATTCCCACTGTCTGCTCTGATCAGTCATTGTTTAATCCCCTTTACCCTGAACACAGCACTCTTTGCCTCATTTCTCTCCTAATGGCTATAGCTAACAGTACACGGCAGCTGTGAAATATTTTTTTGTACCCTAAATTTATCATCAGGAGAAAAGAAATGAATGAATGACCTTTACTTTTCAAGGGTGACAAATAAGCTTTCACATACTTTTCTCATCCGGTCCTTGCCGTGATTAGGGACTATCAACACAAAAACAACCCCCCTTAAAACAACATCAAATACAACAAAACAAACAAACAAAAACAAACCAAAGGCCAAAAATCTATAAAAGCATCCCCCTAAAAAACCACCACCACGAACAGCTTAAGTTCAACCTATGATTTCAAGAATGGATATATATATATATATATATATATATATATATATATATATATATATATATATATATATATATATATATATATATGTGTGTGTGTGTGTGTGTGTGTGTGTGTGTGTGTGTGTGTGTTATTCAAGCCTACACACAGCACCGGAAGAAAGGCTACCTCGTGAAGCTACCAAAGAAAGGGGACCTGTCATCCTGCAACAACTGGAGAGGAATCATGCTGCTGTCTATACCAGGGAAAGTACTGACAAGAATAATCTTAGAAAGACTGAAGACGGCACTAGACAAGACACTCAGGGATGAACAGGCAGGCTTCCGACAAAACAGATCATGCACAGATCAGATCGCCACAATGCGCATCATCATCGAGCAGTCCCTAGAGTGGCAGACCCCCTTGTATTCAGTCTTTGTCGACTTCCAGAAGGCATTTGACAGCGTCGACAGAGATGTCATCTGGAGACTGATGCACCACTATGGTTTCCCACCAAAGTTCGTCACCATCATCCAACAGCTCTATGAGATGCCACTTGCCAAGTCATCCATGATGGTAAATTGACGGAACCCTTCTGCGTACAAACCGGCGTTCGTCAGGGCTGTCTGCTGTCACCAACCATCTTCCTGTTGGTGGTTGACTGGATAATGCGACAGGCCACAGCAGGCAGGAGAACTGGCATACAGTGGACCATCACAAGGCAGCTGGAAGACCTGGACTTCGCAGACGACATCAGCCTTCTCTCACACAGGCACCAAGATGCACAAGAGAAGCTATGGCATGTTGCGGAGGAAGCCGATAAAATAGGCCTCCAAATCAACATCAGGAAGACGGAGGTCATGAGGGTGAACAACAAGAAACAAGACCCAGTGCGACTACACCAAGAAAACATCAAAGAAGTCGACAAATTCACCTACCTGGGCAGTGTCGTTAGTAAAGATGGGGGAACGGACGAAGACATCAAGTGCCGAATAAATAAAGCACGTCATGCCTTCAACACCCTTCGCCCAATCTGGAGATCAACATCCCTCTCACTCCACAACAAGATCCGGATATTCAACACCAATGTCAAGTCGGTCCTACTGTATGGCTCAGAAACCTGGCGGGTGACAAAGACCAACACCCACAAACTCCAGACATTTACCAACAGATGTCTTAGGAACATCCTTGGTATCAGGTGGCCAGAAGTAGTCTCAAACGAAGAACTATGGGACAGGACCAGACACGCTCCAATTGACACGGAGATCAAGAAAAGGAAATGGGGATGGATTGGCCATACGCTCCGCAAGCCTGCTTCAGATGTCACCAGGCAGGCCCTTGACTGGAATCCACAAGTGAAGCGGAAAGTAGGCCGACCAAAACAGACCTGGCGCAGAAGCATTGAAGCAGAGACGAAAGCAGCCGGAATGACATGGGCCGAGCTGAAGAGGATCTCCCAGAACCGAGTCCGTTGGAGGAGTGTTGTTGTGGCCCTATGTTCCCAAGGGAATCCACAGGCATAAGTCAAGTCACACACAGCACCATTGTTTAGAGAGAGGAAGTAGTGGTCAACAGAGTGCACTTACCATGATGTTGTCTGCTGACCATCCTCATCAACATTAGTTCATATCTTCAATACAGACTCAAAATCTGTTGGTGTTGCTGGTGTATATGTTTTGGCGAGCAATTCTGTCAAAATTTATTGAAGATTACACAGGTGAAGTTCTAACATATGAAACTGCCTTTATGTGTACACAGATTTTTTTCCTGTTTTATTTTAATCACAATATTATTTAAGATGCTCAGTACTATTGAAAATATCCATTTTTCTGACAGTACTTACAGATTGAAGCATACATTCCAGGGCATGTATTCTGCGATAGATTTTGCACGGCTACACACACACACACACACACACACACACACACACACACACACACACACACACACACACACACACACACACACACACGCGCGCGCGCGCGCGCGCGCACACACACACATACACACTCAAACACCCCCTCCCCCTTCCCTTAAAAAACGGAACTTTAGCTTCAAGGTTCAATCAGAAGCGGTATTGTAGTCCCTTACACAGCCCTCTATTGAGGACACCCCAGTTTACCGAGGAGACAGCATGGAAATGATGACCCCGGGGAAAATGTGACATTTACACATAGCCTACCACCCCGGCTGCCTTCTCCTTTTTTTCCGTTTTTTTCTGGATTTTTTCCTCTATAAGTTCATCCAATACAAAGGCTGCATTTTCTTTTAAAATTTTGTTGTTGTGGAAATGACCCAATTTACTGAGTTTGCAAAGAAAATGAATCGGGAGAGAGAGAGAGAGAGAGAGAGAGAGAGGAGAGAGAGAGAGAGAGAGAGAGAGAGAGAGAGAGAGAGATTATTATTGAAAAAGTCAGAAATCCAATTTTTAGAAAAGCTGATATTGCAAATAAGACAAAATATTCTATTACTACGATTGTTTCGCACGCAAGAGCATTCACAAAATAATTTTTCTAGCAAAACTGCCCCTACACATTAAATGACGTTTATATATAATTATACTGTACTGCCCTCCCCCCTCCACCTCCCAAAAAGTATTTCAATTTTGAAATCAAAGTCAAGACAACAACGACGGATGTTAAAAGCGCTTTAAAGAAATATAATGTCTGTTGTCATATATTAGGTAGACACAGGAATGAGAACAGGAAATGAAATCAATCATATTCATTGTCAATTGATAAAAAATAAACTGTTTCTGTGCTTTATCCTCTCTTTTTTCTTTGCTTTCACTTGAAGAACGAAGAGAGAGAGAGGAGAGAGGAGAGAGAGAGAGAGAGAGAGAGAGAGAGAGAGAGAGAGAGAGAGAGAGAGAGTTTTCATACTCGATTTATATCCAGCAGAGGTTTTGTTACTTGTTGTTGAGTGTCTCTATGTGGTATTTATAACATTTGGCAATGTCCTTTGTTGTCCACTTTGCTTTCATGTTGTATTTCCTAAAACGAAAAACCAGACAAAGTCTGATCTGTCTTCCTTTTCCCTCCTCGGCTACAGCTCCGAGGTTCACCAATGATGAGAGTTTGTCTGTGTGACCGCGTTTGCCCTCCATGAAGGAGCTGCATTCCGACTTTGGGGATAACATGGAAAATATTGCAAAAAGTAAGATAGATTTTGATATGAAATGATTCTACTACTACAACGACAACAATTAACAACAACAACAACAACAACAACAACAACAACACACTACTACTACTAATACTACTACTACTACTACTACTACTACTACTTACTACTACTACTACTACTACTACTACTACTACTACTACTACTACTGCTGCTGCTGCTGCTGCTGCTGCTGCTACTGCTGTTTCTATTACAACCTCTACTATTTTAAAGAACAATTTTTCATGATGAAAAGATGAAACAGAAGCACTTTATGGCTACCATTAACTTTACTCTTTTACCAGAGGGGTAACAACCTTTTGTCATCAATGCTGTAACATGATGTAACAGTTCATTGTCTTCACTTAGAAACCCAGAGGGGTATCAACCTTTTGTCATCAATGCTGTAACATGATGTAACAGTTCATTGTCTTCACTTAGAAACCCAGAGGGGTAACAACCTTTTGTCATCAATGCTGTAACATGATGTAACAGTTCATTGTCTTCACTTAGAAACCCAGAGTAGTAACAACCTTTGTCAATGCTGTAAACATGATGTAACAGTTCACTGTCTTCACTTAGAAACCCAGAGGGTATACAACCTTTTGTCATCAATGCTGTAACATGATGTAACAGTTCATTGTCTTCACTTAGAAACCCAGAGGGGTAACAACTTTTTGTCATCAATGCTGTAACATGATGTAACAGTTCATTGTCTTCACTTAGAAACCCAGAGGGGTATCAACCTTTTGTCATCAATGCTGTAACATGATGTAACAGTTCATTGTCTTCACTTAGAAACCCAGAGGGGTAACAACCTTTTGTCATCAATGCTGTAACATGATGTAACAGTTCATTGTCTTCACTTAGAAACCCAGAGGGTATCAACCTTTTGTCAATGCTGTAACATGATGTAACAGTTCATTGTCTTCACTTAGAAACCCAGAGGGGTAACACCTTTTGTCAATGCTGTAACATGATGTAACATTCATTGTCTTCACTTAGAAACCCAGAGGGGTAACAACCTTTTGTCATCAATGCTGTAACATGATGTAACAGTTCATTGTCTTCACTTAGAAACCAGAGGGGTATCAACCTTTTGTCAATGCTGTAACATGATGTAACAGTTCATTGTCTTCACTTAGAAACCCAGAGGGTAACAACCTTTTGTCAATGCTGTAACATGATGTAACAGTTCATTGTCTTCACTTAGAAACCAGAGGGGCATGAAAGGAAGAAAGGCAAGGAATTTGTTTTTGTTTTTGAGCGAGGATATATGAGCAGGGATGAGATCAGTCCTGGGAAAAGGGGGAAGGAAGGAAGGAAGGAAGGAAGGAAGGAAGGAAGGAAGGAAGGAAGGAAAGATGGACAAGTGAAGACTGATCTACCCACGTGTGAGTGCGAACTGTTATCGATCTGTCATCGCTGTTCTGCTTGTTCTGCACATTGTGCAGACTGTCAATCCTGATAGAGGACTGTTCAATGGTGACTGTTAATCACTGATGGAGGACTGTTCAATGATGACTATTAATCATTGATGGAGGACTGTTGAATGATTATTATTAATCATTGATGGAGGACTGTTGAATGATTATTATTAATCATTGATGGAGGACTGTTGAATGATGATTATTAATCATTGATGGAGGACTGTTCAATGGTGATGTTAATCACTAATGGAGGACTGTTGAATGATGATGTTAATCACTGATGGAGGACTGTTGAATGATGACTGTTAATCATTGATGGAGGACTGTTCAATGATGACTGTTAATCATTGATGGAGGACTGTTCAATGATGACTGTTAATCATTGATGGATGACTGTTCAATGATGACTGTTAATCATTGATGGAGGACTGTTGAATGATGACTGTTAATCATTGATGGAGGACTGTTCAATGATGACTGTTAATCACTGATGGAGGACTGTTCAATGATGACTGTTAATCATGATGGAGGACTGTTCAATGATGACTGTTAATCATTGATGGAGGACTGTTGAATGATGAATGTTAATCATTGATGGAGGACTGTTCAATGATGACTGTTAATCACTGATGGAGGACTGTTCAATGATGACTGTTAATCACTGATGGAGGACTGTTCAATGATGACTGTTAATCATTGATGGAAGACTGTTCAATGATGACTGTTAATCATTGATGGATGACTGTTCAATGATGACTGTTAATCACTGATGGAGGACTGTTCAATGACTTCCACTGGATCAGGACACGCTCAGTTGATGCTGTTTCTCCTGACATCCAGAACTATCAGTGCTTGACGCTCTGGTTTCTCTAGTGCTAGGTTTAGGAGAGAGAGAGAGAGAGAGAGAGAGAGAGAGAGAGAGAGAGAGAGAGAGAGAGAGAGAGAGAGAGAGAGAGAGACAGCAGACAGACAGACAGACAGACAGACAGACAGACAGACAGACAGACAGACAGACAGACAGACAGACAGACAGACAGACAGACAGACAGACAGAAGACAGAGACAGAGACGGAGACAGACAGACAGAGACAGACAGACAGACAGACAAACATAACACAGAGGGACATATAGAGAGACAGTTTATAACTGGTAGCAATGTCAGGTTGTACGTTAGAGATTAACCATTTTAGCATTGTCCATTTTTTTAGCTTTTATTTTTTTCGAATTTCAAATACTGAGTAAATATTTGATAACCTAGAAGTTGGGTGATCAAAATATACAAGACATTTTGGTAAGGGTTTTACGGGATTTTCTGAAGGGTTTTACAATTACAAAGTTATCTTTTTTGCACCAGTTTTGTCACACCAACATCACTTTCCATACACTTTCTTCCTTCTTTCCATATTCCCTCATTTAGTTCTTTTCCACATACTAATCCTGCTATTGCTACTTCTATTGAAAAAGTCCTCTTTCAAAACTTGTATTACCTCATTGACCACAAGTTTAATTTAGATACAAAACTGTAGGAAGTATGCAACAGACTATGGAGAGAAAACCAAACACAATGTCTATGGCTGCTAGCAGAAAAGCAGCCCATTCTTCAATGTCACAGAAGACGTAAAAACGGAAAAAAAGCAACTAAACAAATTTGATTTGCAAACAGATCCATCAGCTAGCAATGGCAGAGGAATCAGTACTTACAAAAAGACAGGATGACGATAGGGATGGGGGGAGGAGAGGAGGGGGGGGGGGGGGTGAAGGAAAGAGAAGGAGATGGACTGGACAGGTAAGGTAAGATTGATCTGGCCACGTGTGTGCTTGAACTGCTATCGATCTGTGATCGGTGTTGTGCTTGTTGTGCACAGTGTGCGGGCTGTCAGTGCTGACGGAGGGCTGTTCAATCACTGTCCCCCCATCACGACACGCTCCGCTTAGGCTGAGGCTGAGGCTGGCTATCAGTGCCTCACACACTACACACTGCTTGTTCCGCTCTGTCCTGATCCTGATTCTGAGACAGAGAGACGAGAGAGAGAGAGAGAGAGAGAGAGGAGAGAGAGAGAGAGAGAGAGAGAGAGAGAGAGAGAGTGATGAGTGGACTAGAAAGCAGTTGGTGGCCTACATTTGGCAGTTGGCCAGCATGACATTTGTTATGTAACCTCTGCCCATAATATAAAAATCATTACTGTTATTTTTTGTGTTACCTCTGCCCATATCAACAATCATTGCTGTTTATACATTTTATTTATTTATTCTTTCATATCGAGGATAATGCGATAGGCACTCACGTGCTTTTTTACATCCAGTCCCAGTGTGTATGCAGTTTTTGTAAAATCTTGTCATCTGTTCCACCGGCACACAATGGCCTACTCTTACGAAAAGCGGAACAGGATCTAATGTATGCTCAAGATGTTCTACGTGCGTTCGCACACGGGGCCTCAGTTTATAGTCTCATCCGAAAGACTTTTGCGGAGAGTGAAATCAGCATTATTGTTAACTACCGGGGAAAAATCTCCTCGAATTGGAATCGAACCAGGATCACCAAATTGCGAGCGCAATGTTGTGACCACTAGGCAATGCCGTCCCCCTGTCATTTGGTGTCACCTCTGCCCATATCCAGCATCATTACTGGTATTGCACAGCCCGCATTTCTCCATTAGGCTTGCTGGCATTTGGGCGCTGCCATTGCCGAGGCCATTATTCTTTTTCTTTTTTGTTTGTTTGGGTAATGTCGATTGGCAATTATGTGGCACTGCAGTTTGCCGCCATGTCTGTTTACGTTTGTGTCCGTGCCTGTCTGTTTATTTGTCTGTCTGGCCTATCCGTCTGTCTATCTATGTTGTTTTGTCTCTGTGTCTCTCCCGTGCAATCTCTGTCTGTCTGTCTGTTTGTCTGTCTGTCTGTCTGTCTGTCTGTCTGTCTGTCTGTCTGTCTGTCTGTCTGTCCTTTGGCAGATTGTTTGTGTGCTCCATTTGTCTGTTTGTCTGGTTACCTGTCTTTCTCTGTGTTTATCTGTTTCTACCCTATTTTTCTGATATTGTTTTGTTTTTTCTATAAGAAGTTTTTCTTATCTGACTTCGAGTCAGTTTCCTTTCCTTTTTATTCTGTTCATTTTCTCCATACTACTTGTTTGTTTCGCCGAAGACACTTCTCTGTTTCTTATAACTTTCTCCATTCTGTTTGTTTTTTCTTATCATTCCCTTGCTCTTTTGACCCTGTTTTTGCTGGATTTAATTTGTTTCGGTTTGTTCAGTCATGTCTCCGTTAATTTTGTTGTTTCCTTATTATGTTTTCTGGTAACCTTTTACTGTTTTTCTTACCCTTGTTTATCTACTTCTGCTTCATCTTCTATTCGCTCTTTTCCGTATTTGTTCTGTTCGGTTTCATTCTATCTCTATGGAAGGTGATGCCTGATGTCAGGGATGGGGATTACAGTGTAGCAGGTTTGTGGCCTAATAAAGAATCCCTTTAGGATGATGTACACTGTCATGTGTGTTGGCAAATGTTAACTCTGTCGGGTCACTGGCTTTAAACCATATGTCTTTCTTTCTGTGCTGGGAAATGGTGACTATGCTCTGCTGACTTTGTCAGGTCATGTTGCTTTAAATGGTTAGTCTTTGTTTGTTTGTTTGTTTCTTTATTTATTTGTTTGTTTATTTCTTTGTTTGTTTGTTTATTGGTTTCTTTCTTTCTTTCTTTCTTTCTTTCTTTTCTTTCTTTCTTTCTTTCTTTCTTTCTTTCTTTCTTTCTTTCTTTCCTTCCTTCGTTCTTTCTTTCTTTCTTCCTATCACATTATCTCTTTCCTTCTCACTTTCTCTTCCCCCCTCTCTCCCTCTCTCTCTCTTTCTCTCTTCTCTCTCTCTCTCACACTTTCTCTCTCTCTCTCTCACTCTCTCTTTCTCTTTCTCTCTCACTTTGTCTGTCTGTCTGTTTGTCTGTCTGTCTGTTTGTCTGTCTGTCTGTCTGTCTGTCTGTCTGTCTGTCTGTCTCTCTCTATTTTGTGGAAAAAAACCCATCATCTCCACCTTTATAAGGAAGCAGATGTGAAATGCCAGTGATGGATGTCAAAGAGTGCTATGTCTGTGGGAATGATACAGGTTCCCCGGATAATTATCATCCTGTGAGTTATGTGTTGTGTTGTGTTGTCTTGTCTGTATTTGGTGAGGATGGTTGTGATCGTGTGGTTGCATCATGCCTCGTCGGCCATAAAAAGCAGAAGCTAGCTTGTTTGTTTGTTTGTGTGTGTGTGTGTGTGTGTGTGTCTGTGTGTATGTGTGCGTGCGTACGTGTGTGTGTGTTGTGTGTGTGTTGTGTATATATTATATGTGTGTGTGTGTGTGTGTGTGTGTGTGTGTGTGTGTGTGCTCTCTATGTGTGTCACCACAAACAAAACACAAGCACATAAACAGAGAGACACACAAATACAAACACATAAAAAAGCAGAAACAAAAAAATCCAGGAAAGACTAGAGACACAAACAAGAAAAATAAGAGTAGGAAGGAAAGAAGGAAGGAAAGAACAGAAAAAAAGGGAAGCTCGGATATCTGTCTATTTTCAACACATGTGGCG
>CM060316.1:2667020-2679520 GCA_030674155.1 Stramonita haemastoma | reverse complement strand
TCTGAAACAGCTGGACACTTCGTTGCAAATTTTTTTTAGGGTAAATGATTGTATATATATTTATTAGAGCACTTGCTGAAACTTGTTTATTTTTTGTAATTTCATGTGCTTAAATGTTGGAAGATATAAAGTTTTCAGTAAGCTGTTATTTCTTTTATCATAAGGTTGTTAATAAGCAAGAGAGAAAAAGGCACAAGGAGACGAAAAAGAAGAGGAATTCCGAAGAAGAAGAAAAAAGTAGAAGAAAAGAAGAAGTAGAAAAAAGTAGAAGTGGGAGAAAAAGAAGAGGAGGAGGAGGAAGAAGAAGATGGTGATGATGAAGAAAAAGATATATATACACGATGACGATCATAATGATGATGAGATGACAACATCAATAACGACGGCGACGACAAATAAAACAACGACATTACGTCTGATGATAAAGAGAATACTAATGTTGGCACAGACGACGACATTGGTCTTTTGTGCCTCTTAAAGCAGACAAGGAGGCAGGCAGCTAGATGAATGAGCAGGGCAAATCCCCAGGTGGGTACGAAGACGGTAGATCTACACGGCAAAGAGTGAGCTAGCTGCAGACACTGCAAGAGAAGAGGTCCTGTGGGATGGGCGTTGCTTTCCTTTTCCTCTTCTTTCCTTAATGACTCCCGCTCCTCTGGCTGCCCCCTCCCAAAAGTCTTTTAGTAAAAGAACGCGATGTGCATCTCTGGAACAAGTTTTCCTTTCAGATGGAGTTTTGCAGCAATGACTACTGCTGCTGCTGCTGCTGGAAGCGTTATTGCTGACTTGCCTTCTGCTGCTGCTGCTGCTTGTACTATGACTGAATATAACTGACCATTCAGTTGTCCTTAATGGGAGGGTATTTTCTGGTCTGTTATTTTGCCTGCTTGTCTGTATGTGTGTCTGTCTGGGAGCGCAAAGCCTGGGTAAGTAAGTATGGAGGGCAAGCTGTTAATCATGCAGCAGATCCCCGTCTCCAAGTCGCTGGAATGGTCCATTGAAAAGACAATCGCGAAAACACATGGTTCCAGTGCCGCCGCAGGAGCCGCAAGAACGTTGCCATATACAGCCCCTAACAGCCCTGGAGACTCCAACTCCCCGATTTTTCCCCAGAGATGGTGTATAAAGATGACACGTGTGCATGCTGTATTTTTTATTCTGTTGTCATCCGTTCCTACCGTTTTACATGCATTACATGCGCAAAATGTTTTATATGCATTCAAACACAGGGCCTTGGTATATAGTCTCATCCGAAACATTTATACATCAAGTATTTCCGAAGTGTAACCCCCTGTCTTTGCTTCTGTTTGGCTGCCTATCTGTCTGTTCTCTCTCTCTCTCTCTCTCTTCTCTCTCTCTCTCTCTCTCTCTCTCTCTCTCTCTCTCTCTCTCTCTCTCTCTCTCTCTCTCTCTCTCTCTCTCTCTCTCTCTCTCTCTCTCTCTCTGTCTGTCTGTCTGTCTGTCTGTCTGTCTGTCTCTGTCTTCTCTTGTCTCTGTCTTTGTCTCCCCCTGTCTCTCTCCCCTCTTTCTCTCTTGCAATCATTCGCTTTTTGTCAAAACAGTAGAATCCATCTGGTGTTTATTAAAAAAAAGATTGGCAAGTTATGAACCATAAACAGTTGTGGCAGCTAAAGGGATCTGACAAGGTGTGTGGTTTATTGGCTGTTTCTCAAGTGGCAGAATGCCAGGTTCGTGCTGTTGGGTTTCTTGGAGAACTGGGAGTAACACGCTCCAAGTACGGTACTTTTCTCTGTTATTGATCGCCCTCAGGTGTTTTTATAGTGATTTTATTTTGGTTCGGAATTTTAAACCTCTCTTTAGCTTCGAGTTTACTTTGTATTTTGTGTGTAGACATGAAAGCAAATCGTAGATGTTTTAAAAACTTGTAGTCTCTTGTTTCTGTGTCTATGTTTTTGTGTCTGTGTTTCTGTGTCTGTGTTTCTGTGTCTGTGTTCTTTTCGTCTGTGTCTGTGTGTTCTGTGTCTGTCTCTTCCCACTCTGTCTCTCTATCTATGTGTCTGTGTGCCCTTCTCTCTCTTCTCTGACGCCCCCCCCCCCCCTTATTCTATCTTCCTTGTTCTCTCTTTCTCTGTTTCTGTGTTTCTTATGGTGAAAGGGTAACGCCTCTCTCTCTCTCTCTCTTTTGTCTCTCTTTAGCTTTCTCTCTAATACATTGATTATTCTATTCACGATTTATGTTTTGACAGCTGCTGTTACTACATTTCTATCATTACTTAAATAAGGGGAGAGGAGAGAGAGAGAGAGAGAGGAGAGAGAGAGAGGAGAGAGAGAGAGAGAGAGAGAGAGAAGAAGAGAGAGAGAATGAGAAAATTGAACATTGAAAACTGGGCACGCTGAACCCTGGGCAAACTGAAAGTACATCGTCACTGAGCAACAATGCAAATACAAATGAGGCCTGGAACATATAGGATCAGAACATAGGGAAAATATGATGAAAAGAACAATGACAATGACGTCAACACCGATGATGAGGATGATGTAGATGGTGACGGTGAAAGAAGACAACCACGATGATAATGGTGTTGATGATGTTGTTGATGATGATGATGATGATGATGATGTTTGATGATGATGATGATGATGATGATGATGATGATGATGACAATAACAGCGAGGACGCTGACATTTCTGATGACACTACACACACACACACACCAGACAAGTAACCAAACAGCATGACTCCCCTGTGGGAAGGACGAGGATCTATAGACAAACAGTCGGCGGCACAGGCTGCAGAGACAGACTCCCAGAGTGGTAAGAGCTTTCCTTTCCTCTTCCTCCCTCACTTCTAATGGCGCTGCTCTTTTGGAGCCCAATGTCTTTTAGCCCAGACTAGTCTTGCATCTCCTTAAAAGACTTCCCTTCTCTAATGGCATCCAGTGACTGTTACCGCGGCTGCCGCTGCTAGTACTGCTTCTTTTGATTCTGGTACGACTGCAACGTCTGCTGAAAATAACTTGTCAATTTGTTGCCTCTATTAAAAGCTCTGAAGCACTCGATCACTGTCTCTCTCTGTGTCTCTGTATGTCTGTCTGTCACTGTATCTGTCTTTGTCTCTCCTTCTTGGAGAGTGATAGAATGAGACAGAGGTAAATAGATACATGGATATATATAGTATATGTGTATATATGTATGTATATAATTAGATAGGTAGATAGATAGATAAATAGGTAGGCAGGCAGACAGATGGATAGATAGGTAGATAGTTAGATAAGTAGACGGACAAACAGATAGAAGATGGATTGATGGATAGAGATAGATAGAGAGATATATAGATGAATGGATAGATGGATGGGTTGTTAGATAATACATACATACATAGGAAAATAGAAAGATATACACACATATTGATAGATTATAGATAGATAGATTGTTACATGGATAGAGGGATAGATTAATAGATAAAAAGATAGCTAGCAAGCTAGCTAGATTCTAACATGGATAAGATCTACAGAGCAAAATAGGAGGGGAGAGAAAGGGAGAGAGAGTGAGTGAGGGGTGATGTTTAATATATATATATATATATATATATATATACAGAGAGAGAGAGAGAGAGAGAGAGAGAGAGAGAGAGAGAGAGAGAGAGAGAGAGAGAGAGAGAGAGAGAGAGAGAGAGACAGACAGACAGACAGGCAGACAGAACAGGAACAGAGACAAGAGAAGAAAAGACAAGGACAAAGACTGACAGACAGACATGGTCTAGGCCACAAGACAAGCAGTCAGCCACACAGTCAAACTCAGTAGCAGAGACACTTGATGAGACGTCCCTAATGTAAGATTCAGAGAAAGAGTCAAGGACAATTTTAAAAAGCGATATTCACTGGAGTCCTTAATAAAGAGTCATGTGTCCATTAGGCCATACCACAAATGAACCAAGCCAGAATCTAGCGCTCACTACAGTCCGAAAGGGTTGCTCACCGTTAATCCACTTAGCAGTGCAGGCCGCACGAGTTAGAGTCACAGTGTTGATGGATCACACAACAGTAGTAGTCAGCACAGCGCTACAGCAAGAGCAGTGCAATAGTGCATCAATATCGGAAATTGACGTTGTGGCTCCGTAGTCTTAGCAAATGTATGGATGGGCAAACTGTTATCCATGCAGCAGACCCCTCCTCTCCACGCCACTGGAATGGTCCATCAGAAAGGCAATCGCCGATACAATGGTTCCAGTGCCGTCGCAGGAGCCACCAGAACGATACCATATACAGCCAGCCCCGACTTCCTGGGGACTAGACTCCCGATAATTCCTCAGGATGGTGTCTAAACACAAACACCTTTGTGCATGCTGCTTTTTTTATATTTCGTTGTCACCCAGTCCTACGGCACACACGGGCCTCCTCTTCCGAAAGGTGGAACGGGTTTTAACGAGTGAGCAAGATGTTCTGCGTGCGTTCACACACGTGGCCTCGGTTTATAGTCCCACCCAAATGAAGCATTAATAGGTTATGTAGTTGTTTGACAAATCTAAACTTCTTTCCACAAACAGACAGCCAGCCATTCAGCTAGCCAGCCAGACAAACGAAGTGTTACAAAATCTGTAACAATGACATAGATACGCCTAGAAACAAGCAAACAAGCTAACGCAACCTTGAGGCACTCGACACAGGTGCAGCGTGTTGCTATTGCTGGAATGGACAGGTCTATAGTTCGGTTCACTGAGGGATGGCCAAACACCACTACCTCTCTACCTGTCTGCAGGCTTTGTGCTGCTGTTTGCTTTTGCAAGGCACCTCCTGCTGCCGTCAGCAGTGGTCGATGGCTGAGGTCTGTAGGAGATGAAACAGGGGGCAGCAAGGTCAGGGGAGTTCAGTAATCAGATAATAATAAGGAATAGGGGCAATAAATAATCACAATAATCATCAGGAGAGAGAGAGAGAGAGAGAGAGAGAGAGAGAGAGAGAGAGAGGAGGAGAGAGAGATGAGAGAGAGAGAGAGAGAGAGAGAGGCACATACAGGCAATCACTTATATACACACAGTCACACACACAGTCACACACGGATAGCCTAGTGGTCAAACATTGCGCTCGCAATTTGACGACCTGGGTTCGAGTCCGGTCGAGGAGATTTTTCTCCTGGAGTTAACATCAGTGCTGACTCCACTCTCCCCAAAGTCCTTCGGATGAGACTTTAAACCGAGGCCCCGTGTGCGAACGCACGCAAAACATCTTGCGCACATGTTAAATCCTGTTCCGTTTTTCGTAAGAGTAGGCCATCGTGTGCCGGTGGGAACAGATGACATTTACAAAACTACATACACACCGGGGCGGGATGTAAAAAAGCACAAGAGTGCTTATTCCATTATCCTCGATATAAAAAAAGAAAAGAAAAAAACCACACAAAAACACACACAGTCACACACACAAAAAACCACACAGTCACAGTCATAGTCACAGTCAGTCACTGACACACACACACACACACACACACACACACACACACACACACACACACACACACACACACACACACACACAGGGGGGGCGGATAGCCTAGTGGTCAGAACATTGCGCTGGCAATTTGAAGACCGGGTTCGAGTCCGGTCGAGGAAATTTTCTTCCTGGAGTTAACATCAGTGCTGACTCCACTCTCCCCAAAAAAGTCCTTCGGATGAGACTTTAAACCGAGGCCCCGTGTGCGAACGCACGCAGAACATCTTGCGCACACGTTAAATCCTGTTCCGCTTTTCGTAAGAGTAGGCCATCGTGTGCCGGTGGGAACAGATGACAATATTTACAAAACTGCATACACACGGGGACCGGATGAAAAAAAGCACATGATTGCTTATTCTGTTATCCTCGATATAAAAGAATAAATAAAATAAATAAATAAATAAAATAAACACACACACACACACATGCACACACACACATACACACACACTGCTACAGGAACATGCATACAAAACCGAAAAAATAAAACAAGCTCACACAACCTAGAACCATTGGACAGACACTCAGAGGTCACAAACCATTAGACAGAGACCAGGTCACAAACCATTGGACAGAGACCAGGTCACAAACCATTAGACAGAGACCAGGTCACAAACCATTGGACAGAGACTCAGAGGTCACAAACCATTAGACAGAGCCCAGGTCACAAACCATTAGACAGAGACCAGGTCACAATCCATTGGACAGAGACCAGGTCACAAACCATTAGACAGAGACCAGGTCACAAACCATTAGACAGAGACCAGGTCACAAACCATTGGACAGAGACCAGGTCACAAACCATTAGACAGAGACCAGGTCACAAACCATTAGACAGAGACCAGGTCACAAACCATTGGACAGAGACTCAGAGGTCACAAACCATTAGACAGAGACCAGGTCACAAACCATTAGACAGAGACCAGGTCACAAACCATTAGACAGAGACCAGGTCACAAACCATTGGACAAAGACAAGGCAGCAAACCATTCGACAGAGACCAGGTCACAAACCATTGGACAGAGACCAGGTCACAAACCATTAGACAGAGACCAGGTCACAAACCATTAGACAGAGACCAGGTCACAAACCATTGGACAAAGACAAGGCAGCAAACCATTAGACAGAGACCAGGTCACAATCCATTGGACAGAGACCAGGTCACAAACCATTAGACAGAGACCAGGTCACAAACCATTAGACAGAGACCAGGTCACAAACCATTGGACAGAGACCAGGTCACAAACCATTAGACAGAGACCAGGTCACAAACCATTAGACAGAGACCAGGTCACAAACCCATTGGACAGAGACCAGGTCACAATCCATTGGACAGAGACCAGGTCACAAACCATTAGACAGAGACCAGGTCACAAACCATTAGACAGAGACCAGGTCACAAACCATTGGACAAAGACAAGGCAGCAAACCATTAGACAGAGACCAGGTCACAAACCATTGGACAAAGACAAGGCAGCAAACCATTAGACAGAGACCAGGTCACAATCCATTAGACAGAGACCAGGTCACAAACCATTAGACAGAGACCAGGTCACAAACCATTAGACAGAGACCAGGTCACAAACCATTGGACAAAGACAAGGCAGCAAACCATTAGACAGAGACCAGGTCACAAACCATTAGACAGAGACCAGGTCACAAACCATTAGACAGAGACCAGGTCACAAACCATTAGACAGAGACCAGGTCACAAACCATTAGACAGAGACCAGGTCACAAACCATTAGACAAAGACAAGGCAGCAAACCATTAGACAAAGACAAGGTCACAAACCATGAGAATGAATGAATAATCTTTATTTTTCAAGGGTAACAGAGTAAGCATTTACATACTTTTTTTTCATCCGGCCCTTGCTCTGATTAGGGGGAAGAAAAGAAAAGAAAAAAGAACCCTACCAAGAGAGGAGAAAAGTCAAAAAGCAAAGATAAAGTAGAAAGCAAAAACAATAAGGAAAAACATCACCCTCACCAAGATTGTAAAAAGGAGATATGTATACATTCAACAAATACATAATTCCCATAAGGTACATTAATACTTGTTTAAGACAAAAGAGATGATATGTATTAAAGGAGAGAGAGAGAGACCAGCAACACACCATTAGACAGAGACCCAGCTTTGAGCCATTAGACAGAGACAAGGCAACACACTATAAGACAGAGACTCAGCAACAAACCATTAGACAGAGACCAGGTCACAAACTGTTAGAGACTAGGTCATAAACCATTAGACAGAGACCAGGTCACAAACCATTAGACAGAGACCAGGTCACAAACCATTAGACAGAGGACCAGGTCACAATCCATTAGACAGAGACCAGGTCACAATCCATTAGACAGAGACCAGGTCATAAACCATTAGACAGAGACCAGGTCACAAACCATTAGACAGAGACCCAGCAACACACCATTAGACAGAGACCCAGCAACAGACCATTAGACAGAGACCCAGCAACAAACCACTAGCCAGAGACCGAACGTTTTCACGACAAATCAAAGGCACCAACAGACAGCGTGGTTTTGCCGGTGATGAAAAATCCCCACATTGTACCTGTCTGCAGGCGTTGTGTTGTGTTTGATTTTGTACCTGTCTGCAGGCGTTGTGTTTGTGTTTGGTTTTGTACCTGTCTGCAGGCGTTGTGTTTGTGTTTGGTTTTGTACCTGTCTGCAGGCGTTGTGCTTGTGTTTGGTTTTGTACCTGTCTGCAGGCGTTGTGCTTGTGTTTGGGTTTGTACCACCTACTGTGCACTGACGCTGCAGCGTGTGGTGTCGATGGCTGATGGCTGAGGTGTTCTGTAGGGGATAACAGAGAAAGTCATCACAGAGAGAGGGAGAGAGGAGAGAGAGGGAGAGAGGAGAGGAGAGGAGAGAGGAGAGAGAGAGAGGAAGAGAGAGACAGAGAGACAGAGAGACAGAGAGACAGAGAGAGAGAGACAGAGAGAGAGACAGAGATAGAGACAGACACAGATACAGACACAGAGAGAGACAGACAGACAGAGACAGAGACAGAGAAACAGATAGACTGACAGACATGAAAAAGGAAAGAGAACAAGGAGGAAAGACTTCACGCAACTTTGGCTATTAAGTTTCCATTGCACACTGAAGCTGGCTCAGTGTGATGTCCCTAACGACCCGGAGAGAGGCTGGGTTTCCTCTCCCTGTGGGCACCGGATTAGAACTGGCTCTTTTCATTGATTTCCTGAAAAAAAGTGGGGAAGGAGGGGGATGTGAAAGAGGTTAGTGATTAAAACATCAAATTGACGGTGTGGAGGGCACAGGTTTGAGTCTGTACTGAGCCATCCTGTTGAGAAAATGTTTTCCTACAACTAACTCTGCATACAGACAGGGGACGGGATAGTTCAGTGGTCAGAGTACTCGCTTTCCCCAAGTCAAGTTAAGCAGCGTCGAGCGTGGTTACCAAGTGGGTGGGTGACTGTTTGCGCACTTTGGTTACAGTACAGTCTCCCAGTCCACCTAGCAATAAATAGGTACCTGTCCTCTTTAGAGTCAGGGAAGGTGAAGCATCAAGCGAGAGAAGAAGGGCACAGCTATCAACATGCTGGCCCCTGGAGAAGCTGAGGTCTCTGATGCCTCGCTTCCCAAGGTCCCCTGACAGAAGTTGTGGGAACCTTTACCTTTTTCAACTCTACAGACTGTCTCTCACTCTAGTGTTCAGTCCTCCGGAGATACTCAACATTTTGCGCACACGCCTATAAAATACTAATGCTTTCATGCGAACACATCAAACGAGTATCTAGACTGGCCAAGACTGTCCTACATGGAATAAAAAATGCATGGAGGGATCGGAGAGGCAGACAGAGAAAACGACATGATGACAACATCAGAGAGTGGACTGGCCTTGAATTGAACAACATACTGCAGAAGGTCATAACCACGAGGAATGGAGGAAGCTGGATGCAAAATCTTCGGTGGAGCCCCAAAGAATGACCAGACTATAGGGTGGGGCACGGTAAAGATGGAGTTTAATTTCGTACCCAAGGGCTGGTTTGTATTTGTGTTTAAGTAGCAAACTGGTTTTTATCAAGTGAGAACATAATCAGAGAGAATGTGTAGATAAGTGGAGAGATTTGATTTGATTTGATTTATTCTTTTATATCGAGGATAATGGAATAAGCACTCTTGTGCTTTTTTACATCCAGTCCCCGTGTGTATGCAATTTTGTAAATGTCATCTGTTTCCACCGGCACACGATGGCCTACTCTTACGAAAAGCAGAACAGGATTTAACGTGTGCGCAAGATGTTATGGGTGCGTTCGCACACGGGGCCTCGGTTTAAAGTCTCATCCGAAGGACTTTTGAGGAGAGTGGAGTCAGCACTGATGTTAACTCCAGGAGAAAAATCTCTTCGGAGAGAGAGAGAGAGAGAGAGAGAGAGAGAGAGAGAGAGAGAGAGAGAGAGAGAGAGAGAGAGAGAGAGAGAGAGAGAGAGAGAGAGGAGAGAGAGAGAGAGAGAGCTATTCATATTTACATAACTACATGCATTCTCAGAGGTAGTGAGACAGAGAGTTTGGCAGACAGACAAACAGGTAGACACAAACAGACAGACGGACAGACTAATAAGGGCACAGAGTACAGAGAGGCAGGTATTTGCTGATCAAAGAAAGTGCACGTGATTACCCCCCCCCCTCTCCTGAGTGAGTGCAGGGGTCAATGTTCGGTCTGTTATAGACAGTACCTACCAAGGTCAGCCATGTCCAGTCCTTGGTGCTCTGGTTTGTCCGCGCAGAGCAAGAATAGGCAGGTGCTGCACGCAGGAACATGGGGAGAACAGGAAAAGAAAACCGCGTCCTGACTAACTGTGGTGCTGCGCTTTTTCTGGGAATGTCAACCTAACTGTAGCGAAGAAAAATCTGATAATGTTGACAATGCGATACAACAGAATAAAGCAATATATATATATATATATATATACATATATATCTATATATATATCTATATATATATATCTATATATATCTAGTAGGTGGTGTCCTGCGTATGTTAGCTCAGAACAGGCACCACTGAACACCACCAAAGTGACCCAGCAGCAGTGCAGGGCCCCTCTGGCTGGTGGCCCCACATTGACCCAATATTGATGAGCTCTCGGTGGACTTCCGATCCTGAAGATGAGACATAGCGAACCTGGGGTGTGGCTGTACGTGTGTGTGTGTGTGTGTGTGTGTGTTGTGTGTGTGTGTGTGTGTGTGTGTGTGTGTGTGTGTGTGTGTGTGTGTGTGAATGTGCATAGAAGCGTAGGTACATATGTGCATCATAATTGCTTATTCTGTTATCCTCGATATAAAAGAATAAATAAATAAATAAATAAATAAATAAA
Organism: Stramonita haemastoma; assembly: GCA_030674155.1. NCBI lineage: Eukaryota > Metazoa > Mollusca > Gastropoda > Neogastropoda > Muricidae > Stramonita > Stramonita haemastoma. The sequence continues at coordinate 2,668,718 of CM060316.1, read as the reverse complement.
TAATTATATGCAACACGTATCTCAGAAATGTTGAAGCCTCTACCTTATCTTACCCAAGCTTTCACCGTTCCCCCCAGTTGCTGCAGTAGCCAAGTTCATTTTCCTGAATGTAATCACAGTGCAGGAACTGTGCAGAGAATACAATGTCCATCAGCATCCTTTAGGGCCACGCCAAAACACATCCTCTCTTATTGTTGCATGCACAAAGTTCTTGAACTAGGCGAAAGTGGATTGAGAGAATGAAGTTACAGCATAAAATGGAGTTTTGTGAAGCTTTAGAGATTGCCATAACTGGATTGACACCCCCTTCCTCCATCCAAAAGTAGGAGATCAGCACTTACAATGACAGAGCTCTTGGTCACTAACAACCTCAATTGTGTACTTCCCTCTTGTTCTATCCCAAATGTGTACTTTTTCCTTCTTTTCCAACCCCAGATGTGTATCATTTGTCACTTTTCCAATCCCACTCCTGTAGATTCCCATCTTCCCCAACCAGTTCTGTACATTCCCATCTTTCCCAACCAGTTCTGTACATTCCCATCTTTCCCAACCAGTTCTGTACATTTCCATCTTTCCCAACCAGTTCTGTACATTCCCATCTTTCCCAATGTTTGTGCTTAAGGACTTATACCAACTAACTTTAAGTTCTTTTCTGGTTATAGCTGACCTTGACCAACAACTGTCAGCAGTAAAGTGCGGAGCACTACAGCAAAATGTTTGTACGCTTCGGAATATGTTGACTCATAGCAACATCCTGGGTTAACAATAGTCATTTTCTCCCAAAGGAGAGCAAATTCTTTAGGGTCTCAGTTTTTGAAAACCATACCAAGGGACATTTACTTGAAAGAGAGAGAGAGAGAGAGAGAGAGAGAGAGAGAGAGGAGAGAGAGAGAGAGAGAGAGAGAGAGAGAGAGAGAGAAGTAGAGACACAGACAAAGAGAAACTGAATACGTTTGCACACCCCTCAGCAGCCATATAGAAAAGCACACACAGTATTTTGCAGCAGATCAAAGGGGGAGGCACGCAGTCTGGTTCAGGGGAATGAGAGGGGGGGGGGGGGGTATCTCACCATCCTTTGTGCCTGTCGGCACACGGGTATATTTTGTTTGGTCTTTTAATGGACGTTACTGCTACCGTAAGCAGTGATCAATACCTAATAGCATCTACACGAGACACGAAAAGGAAAATAATAAAAATCCTTTCGTGGTCAGGTTTACCAAGCAAGAATTTGGGGTACATAGCAACAAATACACTGTGTTTTTTTCTTTCAATCAATACGCAAAAGAGTAGAGAGGGGGATGGAAGTTCGATATTATTGATCTTTGATGCACACAACCTATTATAACATTGGGAAGGCGGGGTTGTTACGGGAGTGGAGAGGGGTTTTATCTTATCTCTTTTGTGAAAAGGCGTTAGATACAAGTTTACGTTGCATACCTACTAATGACTACTCCCGTCCTTAATACTTTTGTTTGTTGGAGAAGAACAAGAGCATGGCATTTGGTCAATAATGAAAACTAAGGCAACAGAGGGGAAATGATGGCGAGGACAGCTGTTCTCTCTGCGCACATGCATATGTCCAAACATCTGTAAATGTATGTGTTCGTGCATGCATATATACATCCATATTATATCATATAATGCAGAAATGTTGAGCACCAGACCATGTGGTCTAATCGTTCACTTTTCCCCTTCTGA
>CM060316.1:2644271-2646920 GCA_030674155.1 Stramonita haemastoma | reverse complement strand
GAAATGGGTATTTAGGTGATCAGGAGAAATGTTCTGATAATGGGGATTGATGATGATTTGTTGGTTAGCTGATTGATAGCTTTCCACATTGATTTCGAATTTTGTTTCGTTTGAAGTCAGATTTTGAAAGTACTTTTGTTTACTTGCTCGCTTTAATGAATTAACTTTGTTCCTTTGTGCTTTGTATTCATCAAATTTTCCTGCTTTTAGTAGGTTTTTCTCGATGACGGCTTCAGTCATAATTTCATTCGTTAACCATTCAGGCCGTACTTTATGTTTTACTCTGTGGGTTTTAAAGGGAGCATGTTTGTCATAAAGCGACGTGAATGTTTCCAGCCAGAAGGTCAAGGCTTCCTCTGGATCTGTAAAATTGTAAACATTATTAAGAGGAGAATTTAGGAGATCATTTAGGAAATAGTTTTCATCAAATTTTGTAAATGATCGGTAAGTAACTGCTTATGTCCTACTTTTGGGATTTGTGTACCTTTTCTATTCCATGTGACACATATAGGAAGATGGTCACTACAGCCATGGATGGGTATACATAATTCCTTAATATTTTGCTTATGTGTTATGTAAATATGGTCAATTAGTGTTCTGCTACTAGATGTTATTCGTGTTGGTGTATCAACAATTTGTGTAAGGTTATAGGTGTCTAACTTGTTTATCCTGAGGGCTGAGGTTTGAGTAAGTCTATATTGAAATCCGCCCAAAAGTAATGTTTCTATAGTGTCAAGAGATGCTGAGTCCATCATTGTGGAGAATCTATCTGTCCAGTTAATTCTTTCAGTGGATTTCTATAGATAAATCCAATTCTGATAGGTTTGTTTCGTTTGAGCTTAACTTCAATCCAGACTGATTCAACCTGATGGTTTTCTAGATCTGGAATACGTTTGAAGTTTAATGCTTCATTGATTTATACAAGTACGCCAGTGGATTTGGGGAATAATGGATCTTTGCGTATGAGTTGGTAACCAGGAATTACGACATCTGTATCTGGTATATTGCTTGAAAGTCTGGATTCAGTAATTCCAAAAATATGAAAGGGCTTATCAGAATTGTATAGTAGGGTTTGTATATCTGATATTTTGTTTAGTACGCTATTTGCATTTAGGTGTCCAATACGCAGTCCATCTTTCCTGGGCCAGTTATTTGATGAGATAACCATGTTGATATATGGAATAATAGGCAAATCACAAAAACTAAATTAAAAAATATGACTTAATTAATCACAATATGTAATATAACCACAATCCAATACAGTAAGTAATAATGCACAGATGAATAAAACAATGTAAAGTTAAAATAAACAAATTGACAAAGAAAAGAACTGCCACAATAATCCAATACAGTAAGTAATAATGCACTGATGAATATAAAACAATGTGAAGTCAAAGCAAGAGAGAGACAGCGAGACAGAGAGAGACAGACAGACAGACAGAGAGACACAGAGAGACACAGAGAGAGACAGAGAGAACATTCAGACAGACAGACAGGCAGACAGAGAAATGCCCAAACACACAAAACCAAAATCAACAACCAAACAGACAGATAGAGCAAACACACAAATGCCACGTACAACACTGACAAACCACCTCTCATAACGGCAAGCCGTGGCAGGAAGATGGGGACATTTCCATGCATCACCAAAAAGCAATGTCCAACCTACACCTCTCACCGACACAGAAACAAAGCCCAGTCCTGCACGTGTGGCCCTGCTGATCGATCAGACGATACACCCTTGATGGCCCTCAATTAGCCATGCGATATTGCGTATCCCTGAAGTTGGAATGCGGCTACCTCTATGTACACGTGAATGCGCGCATATGTGTGTGCGTGTGTGGTGTGTGTGTGTGTGTGTGTGTGTGTGTGTGTGTGTGTGTGCTGTGTGTGTGTGTGTCCGTGTGTGTATATCTGTGTGTGTGTGTGTGTGTGTGTGTGTGTGTGTGTGTGTGTGTGTGTGTGTGTGTGTGTGAGTGTTGTGTTTCCTTCTCTCTCCCTCCGCATGCATGGAATGATAAAGAAGTGAGTGAATAATCTTAATATTGAAATATTTTAAAGTTTGCCATCCAGGAATTTCTTCATGCGTAATGTTGTTCCCTACTTCTTAACTAAAAGACAACACAAGCAAAGTGCATGGAACGTAGACATAAAAGGAACTTAAACATGAACAATGTACAGAAAATAGGCAGTTTGTTAAACACAGCACTATACGATAATTGTTTCAAGAATCTTTCCTGATTTCAAAAGCTAATATTCGCAGCATTAAATGAACTATTTTAATATATTGAAAAGAAATACCTTTTTGGGAGAGAGAGAAGAGGAGAGAGAGAGAGAGAGAGAGAGAGAGTGAGAGAGAGAGAGAGGAGAGAGAGAGAGAGAGAGAGAGAGGAGAGAGAGAGAGAGAATGATAATCCTTATTTTTCAAGGGTAACAGTAAGCATTTACATACTTTTTTTTCATCCGGCCAGAGAGAGAGAGAAGAGAGAGAGAGAAGAGGAGAGGGAGAGAGAGAGAGAGAGAGAAGAGAGAGAGAGAGAGAGAGAGAGAGAGAGAGAGAGAGAGAGAGAGAGAGAGAGAGAGAGAGAGAGAGAGAGAGAGAGAGAGAATGATAATCCTTATTTTTCAAGGGTAAACAGTAAGCATTTA
>CM060316.1:2634271-2639271 GCA_030674155.1 Stramonita haemastoma | reverse complement strand
CATAATCCAAACCATTTCAGAGATATAGAAGTAGTTTTTCATGCAGGTTTGAAGCATACTTAATAATCTGCATCTGTCACTGGTAGAGGGAACAAGCTATTTTCTGTGTCTGGTTCTCTTTACTCATTGATCAGACAATATAGAGTAGGAGGTCTAGGACTGGCCATTTCATACTGGGCAAGGTGAAAAGGTGGGAGAGTGCGAAATACGCTGACAGCTTTGTAGAGCAATGCTACGAGCTATATCAGATTAGCACAGGCATGGTCGGGATAGACATACGTCAATGGGGTAGGGTGAGGTGTAGACAGATACAGGAGGCTCTATAGAACATTTTATCAGCAGATGTCTACCATCAAGAGACTCGACAAAAGCTGCCACGTGGAAAAAAAATCAGCATAAAACTGAATGGAAGCTTTAGTATTCAATGTTCACATTTTGTCAGCCAATAAACTTGTCTGTTTGTCTATCTTCTGTTCCTGTCTCTGACTGTGTGTCTTTCTATGCGTATCTTTGTCTATCAGTCTGTGTGGCTGTCAGTCTCTCTGTCTCTTTGTATTTTTCAGGCTGTTTGTATGCTGTATTCCTGTTTGCTATTTTTTTTAATACTATGTACGTATGCGTACACGTGTGTGTGTGTTGTGTGTGTGTGTGTGTGTGTGTGTGTGTGTGTGTGTGTGTGTGTGTGTGTGTGTGTGTGTGTGTGTGTGTGTGTGTGTGTGTGTGTGTGTGTGTGTGTGTGATGCGTGTGTGCATGCATGCGTGTGTGTGGCATGTTTGTTTGTGCGCGTGGGTGTGTGTGTGTGTGTGTGTGTGGTGTGTGTGTGTGTGTGTGTGTTGTGAATGCGTGTGTGCATGCTAGCGTGTGTGTGAGCTAGCATGCGCATACTTATACGCTTTCATTCCCATTGTCTCGCTTCTTTGTGAAGGAAAGTAAGCAGTTGTCAGTTAAAAAGTGAGAAAAAATACGATGATGTGTCATGTCTTTTAGAAACTGTTGTCCAAGAAGTTATTTTTTGCGGTCTGTCCCCACTTCAAAATGCAGCGTAAACAATATTTGCACAGTAAAGGAAAAAAGAAAATGAGACAACATTCAACGTAAAAACGAAAGCAATTATTTTAGCTCATTATGGTGACATTATTATTTCAGAACAACTTTTACAGGAAATGCAGACTTTTAAAAGCTGAGATGTAGAGCAAGAAAGAGTGAGCTTGGCTTTATTCCAAATGCAGACATTTTTACCTGAAAAAAGACACTTTGTCAAGTTCTTGTTGAAAGATGTAAGAAAGGTTTCTATTGTGTCTATTTCTTCAATCCTTGGAAAAAGATAAACTTCGAGGGATAGAATGTGTGTGTGTGTTGTGTGTTGTGTGTGTTGTGTGTTGTGTGTGTGTGTGTGTGTGTGTGTGTGGTGTGTGTGTGTGTGTGTGTGTGTGTGTGGTGTGTGTGGGGGAGACAGAGACAGAGACAGAGACAGACATACAGACAGACAGAAGACAGAAAAAACAGACAGCCAAAAACAGACAGACAGACAGACAGACAGGGACAGTAAAGCATGAGGCCATCTGAAGGCATAAGATAGGAAGGGGGGATGAAGACAAGCTAAACAGATAAACAAGTGAAATGAGAACTTAGGGGAAGACTGGTTTGTTTCACAGTGTTTGAAATTGAATAAAACACACTGCGAAAGGTTTGTTATCTCTGTCTGTCTCTGTCGTCTGTATCTCTCTCTGTCTCTCTCTCTCTCTTGTCTGTTTGTTTGTCTGTCTATCTCTTTTCTCTGTCTCTCTCGTTCTTTCTTGTCCATATACGCACACATGCACGGTCAAAGACACAGACACACAGAGAACAGGCCCAAGCAAACACCCCCCCCACTACATACACAAGACGTTTGCAGAAACTTTACCATTCACCAATTTTGTGAATAGATATTATAATTTAAAAAAGTGCGAAAAGATAGAGAGATATGTAGATAAAAAAAAGAAGAAAGAAAGAGAGAGAGAGACAGAAAGAAAGAGAGAGAGACAGAGAGCAGAGAAAGAGAGAGAGAGAGAGACAGAGACAGAGACAGTGAGAGAGAGACAGAGAGAGGACGAGGAGAGAGAGAGACCAGAGAGATAGACAGAGACAGAGCAGGAGACAGAGACGAGAGGGGAGAGAGGACGAGAGATACACAAACAGGGAGACAGAAGAGACAGACACAAAGATAGTAGAGATAGAGAGACAGACAGAGACAGAGAGACAGACAGATAGACAGAGACAGAGAGACAAATAAACACACAGACAGACAGACAACACACACACAGCCAGCTAGACGGACAGACAAACAGACAGATAGAAACAGATAGAAATTCTCCCATAACACCTGGAGGTACAGACGAAAGGAAGGGAGGTTAGTTACTCCCCGCACCCCACCCCACTGAAGCCAGTGTGCCTCTGACACTCGCCATCCTGACCCCACAGGACCGTGGTCTTCCTCCCTCAGCGGGGTCCACCCTGTCTCTCCCCGCTCCCTTCATCCATCCACCTGCTGATACAGCAGGGAGGCTGAGAGAACGCCACGCTGGCTTTACGTGATGTAAGCAGACATAGGGACCACAAGGAAATAGTTTGGAGGATGGAGTGAAGGGGGGCTGTTAGGCTATGTGGGGAAAAAGGGATAAAAGAGTATGCGCTTTTGGCAGGTTAGAAATGAAGAGAGGAATAAAGTAGGACTTTGTGTTGTTGTTGTTGTTGTGCGTTCCCCAGCTTAACACTCTGGGGGTCATCCAGAATGTGTACTCTGACTCATTCATCTCACCTGGGAATCACCATGAGACTGAAATTTTACACTGAATGAGAAGTTTGCGTGTATGACTGTTTTAAGTACCTCGCTATATAGGCAGCCATACTCTGACTTCAGAGGAAGAAATTGTATGAACAGTGATTTTTCTTTGCCATTCTTTGAAATGGATATATAGTATATATTATGAAACTGTTTCAAATCATGCACACACACACATGCACACGCATATGCATATATGCTTGCACGTACGTATGCACAATACGCATGCACACACCCATGCACAGAGAGAAAGAAAGAGACAGAGAAAGAGACAGAAACACAGAGAGAGGGGGGAGGGGGCAAGTGGCTAAACAAACACATGCACACACACAACACGCACACAACACACACACATACAGGCAGAAAGACAGACACAAACACATACACGCACACACGCACGCACGCACGCACACACACAAAACACACACACACTCAGAAGGGGGACGCAAACGGCCAAAAAACATACATACACACAAACAAACAGACAAACACACTGACTATCAAGGCAGTTGTACGACAGAAAAATGCTGGGGAAAACAGGCAGAAAGACGGGCAGATCAACAGAGATACCCAGATAGGAGCTGGAAAGAAGTTTTCCAATCTGGGGCTATAGCAGTACACATGCTCTCAATGCTCCAGAGGACAAAACTCCGCTTTATCCAAGGTATACATACCCCCAGCTCTGCAACCAAAATGTTGTCACAAAGCCGCTGTCACTGCAATTCCATCTTTCTTTTTCGTTTTAGGTAAGACCCCCCCAAAATTTACACACACACAGACACACAGCATACACAGACACACACACGACACACACACACACACCACACACACACACACACACACACACACACACACACACACACACACACACACACACACACACACCACCACTCACTCACACTCACACTCACACACACATATACCCCCCCCCTCCCCACAAACTACAGGTCTCTAAAAATCAGACAAAGTATGTTGGGCAATAAAAGGTGACCCCACAGCCCTGTGGCATAATTCCGACATTCCTCATCATGATCCCGATCCCCACTGGGACTCTACCTCTCTTTGCTCTGCTGCTGCTGCAGATCGATGTGAAAATCCCCAGTGGGGACTGTGAATGAATGCCACTGCACTGGCCTTGCCTGATGTCAGGCAGACAGATCATCGTGTGGACCACCAGTAGCTTGTTGGGAATAGGAGGGACAGGGGTGGTGTGAAAGGAAAAAGAGGTGTGAAGTTTGTTTGTCAGAAAACAAGGATGAAATAGGAGAGGGAATTAGGAAAGTGAGTGTTTGGAGGGAGTTCCATTTTTGTTCTCTAAAGGTGAAAAAAGCAATTCTAAGAAACAGTTTTCTGTCACGTACACATGCGCGTGCATGCACGCACACAAACATATATATACACACACACACGCATACACTCACACATACGCGCGCGCACGCGCGAGCACGACGCACAATAGATAGACTGAGGGACAAAAAGACAGACAGACAGACAGGCAGGCAGGTAAATAGTTCGATCGATCGATAGATAGGTAGGTAGGTAGATATATACATATATCATATACAATAACGATGATATGATAATAATATATTATGACATATTATGCACTGTTTGTATATATTACATCTATAAATATATAAATAAAAAAATATAGAGAGAGAGTCAGACAGAGACAGACAAGAGACAGACAGGCAGACAGAGGCAGAGACAGCGACATATCTACATACAGACAGACAAACTGACGAATAATCATAGAGGCACAAAAACAGGCCGGCAGGCCGGCAGGCAGGAAGACAGCAAAAAGTTTTCAAGAAGTTTGTAAAATCTTCGCCTCTGAGGACATACTTATTTCTGGTTCTGTTCCCATCCAAGACACTGCAACTATTCTTTTTTTTCTATCTCTCCCGCACAAATCTTCAGTTGCGGTAATTAAAGTTTTCTTTGGTAAGAACCAAAGAGAAATCTTCGCCCAAAAAGGACACGCTCTCCTCTCGTGATGCCTGCAGAGGATTCCAGACAAATTGAAAGACACAGTTTCAGGGAAACTGGAGGAGAACTTTTCCCATTGCAGTCCTTTGCTGTGAGAAGGTACTATGATATAGGATAGCCTTGAAAAAGGGAGAGAGAGAGAGAGAGAGAGAGGAGAGAGAGAGAAGAGAGAGAGAGAGAGAGAGAAAA
>CM060316.1:2624271-2629271 GCA_030674155.1 Stramonita haemastoma | reverse complement strand
AGAATTTTTTCGGGGGGCAGGTGGTGGTGGTGGTGATGGTAGGGAGGGGGGTTCAGACGAAAAAAAGATCCTATACAGAAATACACAATTTTAAAGTCTATCAATGTTTCTGTGTGTCTGTATTCTCCTGTTTCTGTCACTCTGTATTTGTCAGTCTGCCTATCGCTTTCTCTGTTTTTCTGTTTGGGTAGAGGAAAGGTAGTATTCTGAATCATTTTCATCTCTTTTTCTGGTTTGATTTTGCTGCCTGTCCATTTGTAAGCAAGACCCTGTGTCTCTTACTCTCCCTCTATCTCTTTTGTTTTCTCCAGTCAAGTCAAGTCAAAACCAAAATGTTTTAATCATGCATAGAAGGGCAACCACACCGCTGACAAGTACACAGTATGAATCATGATCTGAATAAAAATAGGAAGAAAAGCTATGATTTATATATTTTTAAACATCCTAAGATAAGTTCAAATCAGAATCACGCAGGCACGCACGCACACACGCACGCACAAACACACACATAAACACACACATAAACAGAGAGAGAGAGAAGGAGAGAGAGAGAGAGAGAGAGAGAGAGAGAGAGAGAGAGAGAGAGAGAGAGAGAGGAGAGAGAGGAGAGAGAGAGAGAGAGGGGAGAGAGAGAGGAGAGAGAGGAGAGAGAGAGATTTACTCAGAGCAGGACGACAGAGCAGAAAGTAGCACCATGGCCTCAAAGCATACTTCTTGCATCTGTCATGATAACCAGGAGAAGGCAATTTTCTTCCTCAGTGGGACTCCCTGTCTCTCTGTGTCTGTCTGTCTGTCTGTCTGTCTGTCTGTCTGTCTGTCTGTCTGTCTGTCTGTCTGTCTGTTGTCTGTCTCTCTCTCGTCTCTCTCTCTCTCTCTCCTCTTTCTCTTCCTCCCATTCGTCTGACTACCCTGCAGCGCAGTCAGTCGTTTTGTAAACAGTCAGAGACATTTGAGATGAGAGAAATAAAAGTGAAGAAAAGTTTTGAGAGGAACTTGAAATTAGAAGTGACAGAGAGAAATGGAGATGCATGTTCATGTTGAAGTTAAAAAAAAAACGAAAAAGGAAAAGCACTTTGTTTTCAATTTGTTTAAACTAAAAGATAATCTTGCTATTTGTCACTATCAGTTACCGAATTACCTTTTCATTTCTCTCTGTTTGTCTCTGTCTCTTTTGCTGTCTGATTAGTGCTCTTCATTTTCCTCTGATTATTTCTTTGTCTGTCTGTCTGTCCTTCAGTGCACCACATATTTCTATTCTGTTTCAGTCTGTTTTGTTAAAAAAAACTGTGGACAAAATGTAAACTTCGTTGCTGGAATAATTGAATACCAAGCCCAGTGTCCCGTAATGACTTATGAAGAAGACAAAAAGACAGGGTGGCTATTTCTAGCTCTTCCATACAGTAAACTAAGGCAAAAACTATTTTCACTGGTACTACGATACAGAGAGTGAAGAATGACAGCACAAGTAGGCCTAGTTATACTTTTGCATTTTATTATGTTTCGTTGTTGCCATGCATTTCCGAATGATACTGAACTCTTGTTTTCCTAAAACTGTCACATCACTTAAGGTGAACAGACATGTCACCTGGGGATTACACCACACACACACACACACACACACACACACACCCCACACACACACACACACACACACACACACACACACACACACACACACACACACACACACACACACATGGGCTTGCTTGCTTACTTAATGAAGAGAGAGAGAGAGAGGAGAGAGAGAGAGAGAGAGAGGGGGGGGGGGTAAGGGGTTGAACATTAAGGAAAGACTAACAAACAAACAAAACCCTACAAAACATAGAGAAAGGTATAGGGCAAATTGAAGTAGAAATGGGGTGCATTTTTAGTTTTCAGTTGATAAGTTTTTCTTTCAAGAATGCATTAAACGAAGAAATACCGGCGATGTCGCAAGAGTTTTAGAAAGGTTGATCACCACTTGCGGAGCGTTCAATACATTGTAATTCCCACCCGCAAGGAAGAAAACCAAACCATGCTGCTAGCGAGTAGCCACTTGACCGGCCACATAACCTCCTGAAGTTGTCAGTGCTTGTTGCAGAGTGTTGTATTTCTGTAATCCAATTACGCACTGAACCCCAGAACGATACAGTTCAGTTCCGTTTTTGAATTTCTGATATCAAAGCGGAGCCACAAGGATCCGTGTTCTACTTCACGTTTCTTTTTCTCCGCTGACTGTCTCCCTAGTTGTCTTCGTCCACCTGTGTCTCTTTCCTTTATTTCTCTATTATTTTTTTTGTATTTGTGTCTTTGCGACTCAGTGAAATTGGTCTGTAAAGCTTTATGTGCAAGAATATCAGTATGGGTTGGGTTGCTTGTTTAGAAGCACATTTTAAGAAGGAATGTGTTCCGACTGTTCAGACGATTACGTGCCTAACTAGTAAACTGTCAGCTTCTGGCTTTGGCTCCCAGTCTCGCCGGCCTTTTCTTCCCAGTTTGACAAGAAATCAAACTCAACATCAAAGTCCTTCGGATGAGGCCATGAATCATTGCTCCCTGTGTGAGAATGCACGTAGAACATTTTGCGCTAACGCTAAAAACTTGTTCCGCCTTTCGAAGAGTATGCCAGTGCGTGCCGGTAGGATATGATAACAAAATTCTAAACCAACGCATCCCAAATGTTGTGTTTTAGACACCATACACGCAGTCGGAATGTGGCGACCTTCATAGTGGGAGATACGAACGGTTACACACACAAATGTCGCGATTGGATTGGTCAACCTCAGAGCTCTAGCTGAGAACAACCCCCCCCCCCCAAACATGACCATGAAGTGACGAGGTCGGTCTATTGTTTTGTCTACTTTATTTCTCGCATGGCCATTAGACAAGCCTTTTGTTTCTAATATGTAAGTTTCTAATGCTACATAATTATTCTTCATGATCAATACGATTGTTTTCTCTTACCTTGGAATCTAGAGTTACCCTAAGAAACTGTGGATCCATATGACGGAAGGTCAGGGCTTGGCTAATTGAAGTCTCCAGGTCCTTCTGCTTCCAGGAGATGGACCAGACCATCTTTCCTCTCCTTCCTTCTCTCTTTCTCTCTCTCTCTCTCTCTCTCTCTCTCTCTCTCTCTCTCTCTTCTCTCTCTCTCTCTCTCTCTCTCTCTCTCTCTTCTCTCTCTCTCTCTCTCTCTCTAACCTGCCTACTTTGTCGTGATGATTTTTAAAAATTGCTGATTATACGTTGATTGCTTTTAGACCACCTTACGACGGAGAGAAGAAGGATAGGAGTAGACACTCAGAGAGAGAGAGAGAGAGAGAGAGGAGAGAGAGAGAGAGAGAGAGAGGAGGAGAGAGAGAGCGAGAGGAGACAGAGACAGAGACAGAATGACAGACAGACAGACAGACCAACCGACAGACAGACAGATAGACAGACAGACACACAGATAAACAGAAACAGAGAGACCGACAGACAGACGACACGCAGATAGAGAGAGACAGAGAGACAGACATACAGACTATGACAGAAGCAGGTAAACAGACAAATTGACAGACAGACGACTTGAAACAAATTTTGCATTGAAAGGGGGGGGGGAGGGGGGGGGGCGAGGGGGAGGAGGGGGGTAGCCTGGTGGTCAGGATCTGGAGTTCGTAATCTGACGGCCTGGGTTCAAACCAACCCTGAGGCATCCCTTGAAGGGGAACTCCTACCCCCCCCCCCCCCCCCCAAAGTCCTTCAAATGACACTAAACCCCGAAGTTTTTATGCAAAGACACGCAGAGCATCTTGCCCGCGTGTTAAACCCGTTTTGCCGTTCGGAAGAGGGGGTCATTGTAAGCGAGTTGCAACAGAGGACAAAACTGACAAAAGTGCATGCACGCCGATGTCGTGATCAGGCGTCATCCCGAAGTTAGATTGCAGCTGCCTTCATGGTGGGTAGACGATTGCACACGCAACATATCTCCATTAGAAAACCTTGCAGCTCTAGCCGGGGAACGAAAAACCCACAACAACAACAGCGAAGCATAACAAACAACAAGCAAAAGAAAAAAAGACTGTGGAGAAACTAATAGAGATTAGAGAGAAGGATAATTACAGTGCCAACTGAATTAAAAAAGCACTGAGTAATTCAGATTAAAATGTTTGAAAATGTGCAAGATATCACTACTTTCCCAGAACCTTCCATACATTTAAATCCCCATCCGCCAAAAATGCACACAGCAGCACAACCTTGGGAAATTGTCAGCGCATGTTGGATAGTTTTTTGTTTTTGTAATGCAATTTACCGCTGAAACTCGAAACGATACACTTCGTTTCCCCCCATTCCTTTAACTTAAGAAAGACAAGAGTGTCCCATTTAACTTCAGAAAGACAAGAGTGTCCACTTTCTGTATCTCTATTGTCTGTGCCTGCTGTTGCCTTTAACTGCCTGTCTGTGCTTCGCATGTCCATCATGAGACTAATAAAGTTAATGTGTGCGGTAAAATAAGTGATAGTTTTGGATTGGGTTGAGTGTGTGCTTCAAACTGCATTTAGCGCAATGGAGGTTAAACGTTTTTTCTTTCTTTTAAACTTAAAAAATGTTTATGTTCTATGTTGTAAATCTTATTATATGAAATATCATGATAACTCAGGTGTGTGTGTATGTGTGTGTGTGTGTGTGTGTGTGTGTGTGTGTGTGTGTTGTGTTGTGTGTGTGTGTGTGTGTGCATGTGTGTGTGTACCTATTGTTCTATCTACTCCACTACTTGCTCGTTCAATATGAAAAGCTTTTATTTCTATATTCTACTTTCCCAATACTCCACAAGCACTGTTTCATCTTCATCATCACTATTGTTTTCTTTCATCTTTGAATCTAGAGTTACAATGAAATGCTAATTGAAGGTCAAAACTCCAGTTAATTGAATTCCCCATCTATTTTTGCTTTGATGAGCTGGATCAGACAATCTTCCCTCTCTCTGCTCTCTGCACTTTTCTACCCTGAACCTGAACCCTACCTAACCTTTGTCGATATGTTTT
>CM060316.1:2616771-2619271 GCA_030674155.1 Stramonita haemastoma | reverse complement strand
AATCCAAGATGCTAAACACTACGCCATAGCTGGTGTCAACAAACAAGGTAATTAATAACACGGTAAACAAAAGTTAATCATTTCAACCCTTAGAAAATACCAACACTTTTAAGACAGTTTGGAGATGACGAGTGTTTGTAAAATGTAAATAGCATAAAAGCTATAAATAAACCACTCCCCCCACCAAATAAAGTGTTTCAAAATTCGCCAATCAATAATCCATTCAGCCAGCTAACCGTCCAACCAATCATCCACCTATCCAGCAATCTTTCTTCAATCCTTGTTTTTCTGCCACCAAAACCTCGCCTCACAAACATCGTTTCTAACCACTTTTTAGCCCTGTTCCCCACTGTCTACAATCCCCATTCCTCTCCCTCCTCCCCTGTCTCAGAGCAAAACCAACACAGGCAGGTCATGATGCGGAATGATGCCCTAGCTGAGACAAGAGGCGAGGTATCGATTGATGCACGACGTTAAAAGGTTCACTGGGTGTGTGGAACGATCTCTTTGAGGCTTTGCTATTTCTGTGCCAGTGAATTGGAAAAGATTTGTTCGAGAAACAAAGAAGCTACATTATTGCTTCATTTTCATGTTTTGCAAGCTTCAAACATTTTTCTCAGCTAGATCAAATGAGGAGGGATGGAAGATCGTGAAGCTGTTATCTTAATCTTTCCGATATATTATTTTGCGGCTGTTTTTCTCTTCATTGTCGGAAACTACTTGAAATGAAACGTAAACAGTCTTAAGCGTTCGGTTCAAAAAGGTATGTGTTATGGTAAGCCAAATTTACCATCAAACAAATATAGAAATTATGACACATTTAAAAAAAGAATTCTGATGATTGTTCTCATGATATTTCTATATTTCTCCGAAAAAAGGAGTAAATAATAAATCACCTTACAAAGAGTGACTGGTGTGTATATATATATATATATATATATATGTATATGTATGTATATCTGTGTGTGTGTGTGTGTGTGTGTGTGTGTGTGTGTGTGTGCGTGCGTGCGCGCGCGTGTGTGTATGAAATTAACAAATCTGGAAACTAACCAAAAAAGTGTTTTTTTTACGAATAAAGAAAGGTAGAATATATAAGGTTTCCAAAGGCAGAAAACCTAACCGAACCAAGCAAAATAAAGGCTAGTGAAAACAAAGCTCCCCATCTTCGTTAATCATTTTACAAAAACAATATCAATATAACAAAAGCACGTAATAAACACCCATCTTATTAATTTTCCGACTTGCTTTTATCTTCGCACACATTTTATTTCAGACCTGCATTCTGAACCCGACAAACAGAATTTACGATGCATGCTGGTAGAAAACAGGATGTTAGTCAGGCTGTTCACATGTTCTGTTTGTCTGGAAAACTCCTTTGAAGTGAAACTTTACACAGCTCTGACAACACTGGAAGCATTATCTGGAAATTATGGGAGGCCATGAACTGAATCCTCGTCCTTCATTAATGACTAATTGAAATGACAACGTTTAAATGAGATAGAGTGAAGGGAAAAGAGAGGACTATAAGGTTACAGGTTTTCTTTTTTTGAAGAACCGTTCCACACTTGTTTGTTTTTACTAGAGCTACGTAATACAGATACCGTTTAGTTTCATCGACTTATCATTATTGAAGCACCCGGCATTCTTCTGTACTCTGCAAAGGAAAGATAGATCAGCAATCAAGGAAAAGCTTTTTTCCTCACTTTCAGCAAAACTGTGAAGAACAAAATCAAAATAAAAAGCCAACTTGTCCGCATTAAAGTGGAGTTAGCCACGTCAGTCACATGGACACACACGGTCAGACTAAGAGTTAGATGTACACATACACAAACTGAAACTGAGACACACACACGCACACACACAAACGTACAACACACACACACACACACACACACACACACACACACACACACACACACACACACTCACACGTACATACATTAGTGCGTTCCAGACTTGTATACGGCCAGGAAGCTTTTTTCAGTGCTCCTAAGTATTTGTTACAGAAAATGAGAAGATTAGACTGTAAGGCTTTTCGATTAGCTCTAGGAGTTCCTTTTCATGCATCGTCTATGGGCACTTATAAAGAGATAGGTGTTTTACCATTAGACAATTATCGACAACTGGCTTTAGCTAAATATCTCTTACGGTGTTCGAATCAAGAAACCAATGTGGACACCGAAATAAGTACAAAATCTGATGTCAATTTTCCTAAAAGAGCACATTCTATTCGTTCTCTGACCACAGTTAGAACCTATACTGCTGAATTATTTGATAATGCAAAAATATCTCCTGAAGATTTAACTAAATCAAAGATAAACATCTCCTCTTGTGCCCCATGGGAGCTCCAGAGAGCTAATTTTGACATCAATTATTCTTCTCTAACCAAAAAAGGTAATGAAAATGTTCTTAGTGCATTAGTAAAAGAATACATACAGACTACATACCCAGAACATCTAAAAGTATACACTGATGGTTCCCTTTTGAGCAATGATGAGGC